>CM053783.1:898224295-898824295 GCA_028749045.1 Cupressus sempervirens | reverse complement strand
GTAGCTAATTGGGAAATTTGACGGTATTACACTAGCATCATGATATGTGGTACTTGATTATTAAGTAAGAACAATGACATCAAATTTAAAATGTTCAGTATAATACTTGGGCTATGCCCCTAGATTTTAAAGCATGTCAACAAACAAATAGAAGCCACCAAACCTTGAGGCGTTCATTCATGCTTTCAATATTTAAGACCTATTGAGGACAGTTAAATTAAGCAGAACTCATCTACTGATTCAAGGGCAAAAACTTTTGGATCTAGAGATCAGAGAACAAAACCATTCTAGTTTCTTGGGTGTAATTTCATCTAGAAATTGCATCAAACTCAAAAGAGTTCTCTTCTAGTGGTAGTCTACTTTGTGGGATATGCTTGTGTTCTAAATAGTTCCATATTAATAATAGTCAATTGATGTATACCAACAGATTTTGTTCTTAGCTTTCTATTGAGACATTCCAGCAGATTTATTAATTCTATTGTTGATGTATTCAAGAAAATTTTATCAATAAAATATACCTTTTAGTTATTGTAAGAATTTGCTATGTTCGTCTATAGAGTTCATCACAGCACACATATATATGATGGCACTTGTGCATGCTTACATAATCAATTAAGTTATTCTATGATGTAGATACATTTAAGGGTTTGTCTGTAATTAAAATTTCATCTGTCAATGCATAATGATCTATAATGAACATATTCCTGAGAACAACTTTAAACATGGTACTTAGTAACTTACTAATGTGACGCTAGAACAATATATAGAGAAAAGACAATAATCATTTGAACATCACAAGTATAGCATGATCACCTCCTTATATGCTTCCGAAGGATGAACAACTCTTGAAAGATTCTGCAGTATCCTGACATAGCAATCAAAATCAGGGCTTTCTTTCACAGACAATCTATTCACAAAAAAATATTGAAGGTCTGGGTAGATCTGACACAAGGCGCTTGAACACATCTTGGCAGTGAAAGGAATTTTATCAGAAGTCAATACTCTGTTTTTCAAAAGATCAAAACTGCCAGTTTGATCTCTCCAGTAAACTTGGTCCAGTGACAAAAACATTCCTTCAGCAACCTCATCCAGATTTGACTCATCCACAAATGGCACAAAAATGGAAGAATTCACTCTGAAATGGGCGGCCACTTCCTCCCCACATGTGTCCATTCTAGTCGAAAGAAATGAATACAGTTTTCTCATTTGATAAGTGCTGAAAACACACAAAGAACGAGATTAGTTGATATCCTGAAATAGTTCTATGTTCTACCCAAATTTCTCCAACAAAAAAATTGGCAATCCCCACAAACATTAGCAACGAGATGGCATCTATCATAGCATGCATTCATAGATTTTATGAAGTAAATTGTTTATACTTTATACTATACAAAACAAAGAGAACATTTCCAACATGCACTCTTTTATATTGCACACCATCAAGAACTACAATTGATCTTACAATAAAATAACCTATGAGATCTACAGAATTGTTTCCTTTACCAATTTCTTAGACATTGATGATCTAAATATGACAACAATGCAATTCAGGAGCATTATGTTAATGGAGAAATGTTTTTTTCTTCCTATTGCAGACTTCTTTGAGTGACAGCATGAAGGCAAGTAGATAGACCTTCTACCAATAAGTCACCCAAGAAGGTCTGTTGAAAAAGAACAATCAGTCTTTCCAGCAGCCATACAAGGATGTATCAAGAAAATATTACAATCAACAACACAACATTAGCAGTAGATGTAATGTCCCCACTTCTTAGGACAAATTTACCTATAGAAATTATGAGAAATATAGATTATTAAATTCAATTCTAGTGATTGATAACTAGGGATGCCAACATTTCTACACATCTTTGAGGATCCGTAATCTGGCTTCCTAACCCTCTAGGAGGATCCCCTGTGTTCATGAGGAACGGCCTTCTTCCCTGAAACTACATTTCAAGTCGGGCCTCATAATCCTCTGGGAAGACCCTCTAGGTTCCTCAAAACGATCCTCGGTTAGTTAGCCCTTATCCTTCAAAGACCTACGAGATTATCTTAACACGTCTACTACAAATCTCTTCAATAGTTTCATATTAAATGTTTAATGTAAATCGATATTCTTCCTAAAATAATTTACATTCATTATTATTTCTGTTCAACTCTATTGTGAATCCTAGTCATAATTCAATTGATCTTAAGAATTCTCATATTTAAATGGTATAAAATAGATTAATAATAATAATACTATTACTATTTACTAGTAATAGTGCTATTATAAAATAGCTAAATACAATCTTATACCTAAGTCTAATATAAATTCCTATTACTAAATATTCCTACACTACCCCGCACATACTTACCTAGCCAACGGTGATATAACTCCATGTATCCCAACGGGGCCAACGTCTCTCCATACACTCTCCACGTACTTTGATTGGGAAGCTGCTCAAATCTTATCGCCTTCGTCCACATGGAATTCGTACTAGTAGGGTGGTGCTATCCTTGAAATCGTGGTATCTGACGGTGTGCTTACTTGGCAATACTTCTCCTCCAACAACCTTTATCTGTGATCCCTTCCACGGGTGGTACACATGTCTCGAGCCAGATGCAACTACAGTTACTAACTTGTCGTTGTCGACCGATATGTCTTTGACCTTTATTGCATGCAATTAATCCACTTGTCCTCGTTGCAGGGTACTGCGGTTTTTGTATATGTTCTTTTTTCCCCCCCTCGGATTCTCTGTATATTCCCCTATTTATATATAGGAATGGTTATGGGTTGCAACCCATCGTGATATATATATATATATATATATATATATATATATATATATATATATATATATATATATATATATTTATAATGTTAATCAAGTCGATTTTCCTTAACATAGTATAATATTAGAGGATTTAGTTATTAACTTTATTTATTGATTAATTAGGAGTTATACTTTTTAATTCATATGTAAATACAATTGATTGTGTTGAATAATTTTGTACAATTAGAAATTTGGATATTCAATAATGATATATTTTAAATGTAGTACTAGTGGTACATTTAACAATTATAACTTATGACTAGATATAATTGTTATTTGATTTATCATAATCTATAAAATATATATGTCGTAATTGATTAATATATGAAATATTATTATGAATTTGGGCTCATCACAGTAGACCAATGCAAATAATCCCCTCCACAACGACTAACAGAATCAACACCTAGTGCAGGCCAGGGAAATGTGTAATTTTCACCTTACCACAAATTACAATGGAGCTACATGTTAAGAGATGAACATTTACACACAAATGACTACCATGAGTAAGCTATAAGAAATGCAAATGACAAAAATGTAACTGAAAATTTTAGGGGCTTTGTGGTAAATTTCCTTGAGTATAGACATTTTGTCGGTGAACGTTTTGTCACCAAATGGTAACAAAACATTCACAACAGAAAGATGGGGGCACCATTATGCCGACCCATCTCTGAATTTAGAGGTACAGCTCCCTCGTGTAAGATATGCAATGAATGGAAAAACAGTACGCTATTATCTGGGTAGTAAAGAAAGGGAACGAATCATGCATGCACAGTAATAAAATAAACTATATTTAAACCAGTTAATGAATGTAAATGAAACAAAGTGATTTATATAAAACATTCCATAACGCAAACAAGGGAAATAAAATTTGAAATGCTCAAAGATGTTATTCAAAGATAACACAACAAATAACTTCGATAATTATCTGAAAGCAATCCACACGAAACACCGAAACAGAAGCCTAGATAGTGGCAGAACAGAATTTTGATATGCATTCATATGAAAAACCAAAAAAAGATCAGTCTTTGACATTGGTAGATAAAACCAAAATTATACCTTTTCTCTACTCATTTTCCCCCCCTTATCTATTTTTACAAGAATTCCACTTATATAACACTAACTACCCATTTCTACAACGACAGTTACAAAAAGAAATGGGAACAATTATGTTTCTGTTATCAAGAAAAGCAACATCCTAGATTCCTTCTTGAGTCCATTTTTGCATTTTCTTCATCTTCCACTGCTTAGTCCACATTCACATGCAATAGATTGAGGAGGTCCACCATAAGTCTAGAGCTTGTTCTTCTTTCACTTCGGCCAATATAGAGCTGAATTCGGCGCAATACCTTTCTCTCCAGCTCGAAAATGTTGCTCTCATAACATGTGTGGTTGGTTCTTAAATCCCAAGTGGTAGTGAATATATTGGAGATGATGTCAAATTGTTCCATCTCTGCTTCTATAAGATCAGGCTGGAGCACGGGCTCATGTTCTTCATTATTGTATCCCTATGGGACAGGAATTCCAATGTTGACAACAGAGAATTAGTAGCTAGTGTAACTTGCACGATGGTCAAAAGAGAACAAGGTGGCCAAAGAATGGATTTGTACTTTATTTATACCTGCTTCACTTCGCTTATTTAAAAGGGTTGCGCATGAGAAATTTAATCCATGTACTCTGCCATCTCATGACAAGACTTAATTTACACCCAAATCAAGGATATGTCCCTTTACAAATTTTGGATAGGATTGATTCAAATGCAAGGTAACATCATGATAGTTGTGCTTTGAGAAACCCACCATCGGGCAGGCGCTTACGTCTTGTCGCAACACAAATGCACTGAAAGCATGGTAGTAGCTTGTGGGTTTTGTAGAATTCGCGAAAACACGATGTTGCGGGTTATGCTCTTGGCCAAGATAGTGACTGCATAACTTTTACGAATGGTGGGGTTTGCAAAGTGAAAAGTTTTGAAATGAGGAGTGCAAAATTTGCAGCTAACACTAGCTTTGAATGGGGATGAGGACTGGGAAGGATGAAGAGAACCCAAAACTGAAGGAAAAATGAATTAGTGTCCTATCTATGTTCCCTTTTAGTTTCCGGAACAGCAAAAAAATTTGTCGATTTTGGGGGCAGGGGGGCAGCAAATGGGGATGACTATATAACAATAGGTAAAATTAAAATATATAGAGAAATCTTGAGAGATTTTCTATGGTCTGATGGGATGGGGAACAAAAAAAGACATTGTGTGAATTGGCAGTAGTGCTATAAACCCAAACATTATAGTGGACTGGGTTTGAAGGACTTCAAAAAAAATGCTATTGCCCTTGCTTCTAAGTGGATTCTTAAGGCCATATATGGTAATGAACCTTGGAAAGTTTTAATTAGAAATAACATTCAATGTTCTATCATCTCCAAAGGTAAAAGTTGGATAAACATTCCATTCTGTGATATACTATTAGGTGAATTTAAAATCAAGGTTTTTGGTTCTAATGTTTTTGCTACCCTGTGGAAGGCTTGGATCCATTCAAGGATATTCTTACCAGTTAGAACAGCTGTTGGTTCTTCTCCATCTTATGTTGTCTCAAATAGATCAATTTGATGGGGACTATATTTAAATGGAAAACCTTTGGCACTTGCACAAAGTTGCTCAGCAAAACATTGGAATGTGTTGGGTGTGTCTTTAATCAGTGATTTAATGGTTGACAACCGGATGGGTACTTGGGATGAAATTAGAACTAGATATGGTATCACAAACTCAGAAGAAAACCTATACACTAATTTGCAAGGCCCTTGGTACATGTAATTTCTCAAAGGTTATTGATTCTGACAGTTTTTTCAACCAGTTGATGCTGAGTGATGGAAGAGTGATTAATGAAGTAACAGCAAAACAGTTATATAATATGCTTGTTTCTGATCCAGAAATCTTTCAAAGAGTGATCCAAGGGTGGGGATTGTGTTCCCCTTTTTCTGAATGGTCTTTCTTTTTTCAGTACTTGTGGCAATCAAAAGTGGAACCCAGAAAATTATATTTTAAATGGCTTCTATTACTTAAAAAAACTTGCTTTAGGATCTAATTTGGAGTCTTTAGGTCTCATTCCTGGCCATTGCAAAGTCTATGATGTAGTTGAGTCTTTTGAACATGTTTTTTTTCACTGCGATTTTGCCATCATGATCTGGTCAATTTTTTTGGGTAATCCTATTGTATGGAATTCAAAACCAGGTCTTTCCTAGAGTGAAATTTTAGCTGGATATGTTGAACCTTTTGATTCTAAGCTTAATTCATTTTGGTATGTTCTTACATGTGAGATCTTATGGTTCCTTTGGAAAGCGAGAAATGAAGAGGTCTTTCAGCAAAAGGATAGAGGACTTACTGAGTTTACTCGTAAACTTACATTTTTCCATTATGTCTCAGGTGTCACTTTCACTAGAAATTTATATGGTCCAATTTATGATGTTGGTCAGGGATGGCGTGCAACTTATTCATAAAGATGAGGTCAAGGCTTTCCAATATCTTGATCAGTTCAAAGATATGATGGACCCGAATGATATTAAGCAAATTGAAAGAATGATGGAGGATCTGCACATTTCCACTAGTACCCAGCAGCCTACTCCAATTGTTACTGATGGTGAAGAGACTAAGCTGAGTAATGATTATGTTTTCGCAGCATGGAATGATGAACTGTTTGATGCAGCTTTCTTACAAGCACTAGATTCTAATGATGGATGGAACCTGACTACAAATGAATAACATGTTTTGAATTTGATAATCAGCCTTATATAAATTTTTTGAAAAGCATTGTAAATCTTATATCGTTTAGCTACATTTTCATGTGCATTAAATCTGTAAGTCGTGTATAGCGGTGATCCTGTAAACTTAAAAGTATATTACTCAGGAAGTTTCTTTTTCTCTATGCTGAACAGTTCATGATGAACCTATTGTAATCAGTTTTTATACTATTCTAATCGAAAATATATAGAGAAATTTAAAATTTCATATGCCAAATTTGTGTTACTTTGAGAGTCAAAGTCAAATTTGTTCTAGAAGTCAAAGTCAAGTCCCTGTAATGATCCCTTCCGGTACGCTATGCCAATTATTTGTTATTGCTAATTTCAAACACAATATTGGAATATGGAAATAACTGATTACAACTGGTCATATATAAATTATCACAAATTGCATATAAAGCTGGCTATTGAGATTTCACAAGTCATTTCTTTACTTATTTAATGGGATTTGCTTAGTTTAATATGAAGACAACATAATAACAATTCCAGCTCAAATAAGGCAGTTGTACAATAATCCTCTGCTGAGAATGCAAGAAAACTCTATCAAGGAACAAATGAATTTCTCAGTTTGTGCAAACTAGCTGCTATTAATAAACCAATTTATTATTCAAGCAAATTAAATTTGAAGAACCTTGTATAGTTGATTGATCTCCACTTGTAAATGCAAACTGTAAATGCCAAACCGCCCCTTATAATCCCCTCTTAGTACTGACGCCTTTTTCAATGGACAATGCAAGCTGTATGCCAAAAACCAGGCTAAGGAGGTGAAACACAGGCCCAAGCAGCAGACTTACGGCCTCTGAAATCTCAATCACAGGCTGGGAAAATGTCGGCCAGACCCCCAGCAAACAAACATAGCTATTCCCAAATAGAATCACAAATCTGTAGCTTCTAATCGCTGCCTTCAAACCAGTCTAATTCACTTGCATGAAACAACTTTCCTCAGCAGCAATTCTCCTTAGATACAGTTAGAACAGCAGGAGAGATTAGCAAATAGTTTTACCTCAGCAACTATTTGCAAAGCAATCCCTGAATAATATGTTAGATTCAATTCTACAATACTTCAGCTGTAGATCCAATGGAACAACTCAGAATTCACCCTTATACTTCAGCAAGGGCGTTGAAAATCAGAATCTCAAAAAAGACACAAAGGCAACAAAAGAAAATAAATATTCAAGCATGTTTTTCTCAACAAATGGGCTTGTATTTATAACCTCCAGATGCCCTTTTGTTGCCAAAATGTAACTTCACTCAAGAAGCTTCACCACACAACATTCATTAAAAGCTTCCAGTAGATTCTTTCAGTTGACTTGGCTTAACTAATTAATAAATGGCTCTTTCCAATGATAACTCAACTCTCAACATAAGTGAAATTATAACTTTATAATAAGTCATTTAATAAATTAATAATAATTTGGCAACTAAAAATATAATAACTCCCAAAATACTCATCATTTAAATATCTCATTTGAAATAGGAGTCATACCTATTATTTCTCCATGTGACCAAATGCACTTTCCAAAAATAAAAAAGGTTCATCTCAATCGACACCCAACTTACCACAAATAGTAAGTACACCAAAATTAAGCCCAAACGAAGTCCAATCTAAGCCAAACGAAGACCAACCTATAGCTTACTGAAATGTGGAGAAGACGAGACCTTTCCAAGCCAACCCATTGCCTCAAAAGACCCTCTATCACCAATAATTAGCCTACGAGGATCACAATAATAGGCGAATCCCTGAAACTCCAACGCTAGAAAAAATGGGGACATTACAATCCTCCCTCCCCAAGATTGCTTGTCCTCAAGCAATCCGGCAACACAATGAACTCCAACCTCCACCTAGATCCCTAATGAAGAAGTGTGTGACAAACTGCAAACCACTAACATCATCAGGACCAACAACATAACCTGCAGTATAGCACTCAAAACCTGTGCTAATGATGTAGGAGTTAGTATATCACCAGAAGAAAACTCCACAAGAAATCTCTTCTTCCTGGTCACCACCCACGTAATATATACTGCACTGGAATCTTGATTAACAATCCCTAGAAGAGACGTAGCTATAAGAGAACCATGTGCACTCATGCCAATTGTATCAACAATAGGTGTAGCCACGTCAAAATCTATAGACACAGGAACATCA
Organism: Cupressus sempervirens; assembly: GCA_028749045.1. NCBI lineage: Eukaryota > Viridiplantae > Streptophyta > Pinopsida > Cupressales > Cupressaceae > Cupressus > Cupressus sempervirens. The sequence continues at coordinate 898,815,550 of CM053783.1, read as the reverse complement.
CCAACTACCGCAACGCAAAATTGAATCTTTGCAGATGGTAAAAATTGAGCCCAACTCCACTCAGGTGAGTGATCAACATCAACCTCAAACAATGGATTGTCATAAGACAATGTTGATTCCATGTCGAACATAGGATTGTCCACAAACTGAACCTCGCCACTGTGCTGATCTAAACTATGTAATATCCTGTTAGAAAGGTTAATCTTTCCTTGGATGTATTAATTGGGATATTCCAAGGGTCCCTAAATGTAGTTTGTCCTATTGTACACATGTGGAGGACATGTCATTGTTTGTCCTTTATTCCACATGTAAGGACAACTCTTTTTTATTCCTTTATTTAGTTTATCCTCCTTAAGAGGATTGTGACACTTTGCACACACCTATTATGAATGTGGCATTCATAGAAATGGGAGTTACAAATGCAACTCCTTTCTCATCTCTATATAAGAGATGCTCCTCCTTCTTTCTTCTTCACTCTTAGCACTTGATGTTATTGTATTGAGCTATTTTTGCTCCAACACTCTCTCTCTCTCTTCTCTAGGCATTTGCCTTCATTCATAATACTCACAAGGGGTTTTCTTTGCTTTCCCCTTATAAATCCTTGTCTCCATTGTTGAACCATCTTGGTGCATGCTCTTGGATTTTGCTTATCTTATGGTAACATTGTTTCACACTTAACTTACTTGGATTGTTTCTCGTTCCTTGCTCAATCTTATCATTTCTTACATATCCTCTGTTGGATTTGATCAAAAAATATAATTTGTATGCCAGGAATTCTGTCAAATGGTTGTCTTGCAAACAAAGGTCTTGAGCACGGTATTGTCGTTACACTACTACAATATTCATCTTTTTACTTCCTTAAGGAAATGGATTCATTTTAACCAAACATTTTATCAAGCAGTTGATAGACACCCAACTACTATGAGTTAAAAGTAAAGATGCAGTACCAATTTAACTAAAGGTTTACAAAGATGATGACCATTCATAAATGAAATTCAGGCATTTCGAAACTCATATTTGCTGCTGCATAATTAGTTGTAGATTGCAGTACAACAAGATGTGGGGAATCTACCCAAAACTATATAGATGCAAACTGGGAAACGACTATGCATTAGAGGATTGAAGAATACATACGTGTTTGCTAGTAGAAGACGTGCTTACACACAGACCCGATTTTCAATAGAAATTGCCCACAATTGGAGAAGAGTGTGGTGTTGACGTGAGAGGCCACTACTGCTGCTGATGAACCTTCCTGTAGTCACCGCCAGTTCACATAAACTGCTCCTGCTATTCTTTCTTGCCTGTTACCTTTTTCTAGAGGAGTACTGTGTTGTGTATCTGCTATGGAACGTGATTATGTTACCAACTAATGCTCTTAAATTCTACGTCGATCCCTGTTGTGAAGACTGCTAGTGGGAGCCGACTAAGATAGACCAACCCGTGAGCATGGAAAGCGAAGTTCACACTGAGATTTACCTTGTTTCGGTTATGAAAAGATCACTTTCTTGCCTGTTAAATAGCTTACGTCCGCTACTCTGATCTGAATGTTGCTACCACAAACTGCCCTCTTCAGAAAGGCATTTCCTCCCTTCTATGTTTGAAACTCCAGTCTTTTACTTTCAGATATTCAATATAACTAACCGAATAGTTAGTCCAAAATGAAGTGTGAGTACCTGGGTTTGCGTCCAGTCTCACTCTTTTCTCAAGGGGTTTTGTCCTCAAGAAAATGCCAAGTCACATTAAAGCAACCCTTTTGGAATTTTGAATAACATAACATCTCATGGTGCCAATACCAAAACAAATGCTTTCTTTAATAACCTCGAAGTGTGGAGAGATACAAACATCTTAGCAATGTGAGATAAAAGACTATTTCGTCTTTTAGTCACTTAAGTCATTTTGTCCTAAAGTGACTTTAAACAATAAAGTACTTTATATTTCAACTCAATAAAATAAAGTGACTTTAACCTTAGACTTTCCCATTAAAATCTTCTCAACTAAAACCAAAACTCCTATGACCAGCTGGCATCCTAAATCACATGCCGTTAGGCTATCCGGATGGAAAGATAGACCACCTAGGCGCCATCATAGCTAGCGTGGAAGAGGGGACATTACAGTCCTCCCTTCCCAGGATTGCTTGCCCTCAAGCAATCTCAATGCCAGATGTTGTAGGATTGACTCACTTTCCCAAGTAGCATCCTCATAAGGTAAATCCTTCTAGCGAATCAGATATTCCTTGATGGACCTATTACGCAGCTTCCTCTCTCTGACCACTATCACCTCTGTTGGAACTAATACAAGCTTCCCTTCCTCATCGAGTGGAGGCAACTCAATGGAGGGTACTGTATGTTGGCCAATCGTTTTCTTGAGACATGAAACGTGGAACACGTTATGAATTCTGCTGTCATCAGGTAAATCTCTCTCATAGGCGACCTCACCAACCCTCCTAATAATGCAATATGGATGAAATCTCGGCTGAAGTTTTTGAGACCCACTCTTCTTCAAGAAACTCTGTCTATAGGGTTGGAGACGAAGATAAACCACATCACCCAACTCAAAACTTCGCTCAGTCCGCCGGCAATCAACGTACATCTTCTACTGATTCTGGGCCCGTAGAATGTTATCCCGAAGAGATTTGAGGATATCCTGTTGATCCTGTATCCAATCCCCAGCCAGTGGTGCCCTGCTGTCTTGCAAAGCCAGGTCTACGAATGACAAGGGCTCACTGCCAGAGAGCTCAAAATGGAGACATCTGAATGGACATATGGTAGGAGTTATAACAGTACTGCCCTAGGTACAACCACTTAACCCAGGCTCTTTGTTGTCCTGCTACATAGCTCCGGAGATAACCCTCCACCCATTTATTAACTATCTCAGTTTGTCCATCTGTCTGGGGGTGGTAACTTGTGTTGGGTGTCAACTCCGTACCGATCAATCTGACCAGTTCCTGCCAAAAAGTGCTAAGTAACTTGCTATCCCTGTCGCTGACAATGGTGCGCAGAAGACCATGTAAATGAAAAACCTCCCAAAAGAATAACTCAGCTACCTGAGAGGCTGACCAATCTGCTACTATGGCGAAGAAGTGGGTGAATTTCATCAATCTATCCACCACCACAAAAATAGAATCCCTACCCTGCACCTCAGGCAACCCGGTAATAAAATCCATGGAAATACTCTCCCAAATGGAGAGAGGCTGTAATAACCCGACTGGAAACTCATGCTCTGACTTGTTTTGCTGACAAGTCTAACACTCCCTGATATGCTGGAGGACATCGTCCTTGAGGCCCTTCCATGAAAATCTTTCCCTGACTTGTCTATAGGTTTTGACGAATCCTGGGTGTCCTGCTGATGGTGCATCATGTAGAGTTTCCATAATCTTACCCTTGAGTTTAGATCCTAGTACAAGGTAAATACGATCCTTATAGAAAATCACATCATCTATTACCTTGTCCCGGCTGTCCTGAAGTTGTCCATCCATAATCTGACATGCTTGAGTATTCTTAGAATACTCAACCGGCAACTAAGACTTCCAATATGTTGAAATCTCAGAAATAGCACAACATTCCACTACTGAGGGTCTCCTAGAAAGTGCATCAGCAACTACATTGTTCTTACCTTTGACGTACTCAATGTCAAAATCATAGGCCTGAATCTTGCTGGCCCACTTTTGCTGTCTTTCATTAAGATCCTTCTGTTCTAAGAAGTAGCACAAACTATTGTGATCCGTCCTAACTGTGAATTTGCCCCCTACTAAGTACTGCCTGAACTTGGTTAAAGCATGCATGATAGCCAACATTTCCTTATCATAAGTGGAGTATAGTCTCTCACCATCCTTGAGCTTCCTGCTCTCACAAGCAATTGGATGCCTATCCTGCATGAGAACCGCGCCAATACCACTCCCTAAAGCATCACACTCAAGAACAAACGGTCAAGAGAAATCAGGCAGTGTCAAGACTGGGCATGTGCTCATCACCTATTTGAGGCTATCAAAGGTCTCTTCTGCCTCAGCTGTCCATCTGAATGCCCCTTTCCGTGTGAGGTCGGTGAGGGGAGCCGTTATCTGAGAGAAACCTCTAGCGAACCTCTTGTAGTAAGAGCAAAGACCCATGAATCCCCTCAAGTCTGATACGTTCCTCGGTGGTGGCCAATCTAGGATTGCCTGAATCTTTTCTTGATGTACCTTCACCCCATCTACACCAATCACGTGACCAAGGTAAAGAATATCGGTCAATCCGAACTCACACTTGGACTCCCTAGCAAACAACGAGTGCTCCTCCATGATACTGAATACCTCGTCTAGATGCTGCAAGTGCTCCTCCCAAATTTTGTTGAAAATCAATATGTCATTAAAAAATACTAATACGCTCTTTCGCGGCTACTTTCTAAAGATGTGGTCCATACATAACTGAAATGTAGCCGGTGCATTATTGAGTCCAAATGGCATAACCAAGAACTCCTAGTGACCATAGTGACATCGAAAGGTTGTCTTATGAACATCCTCCTCGCGAACTCGTATCTGATGCTACCCTGATCTAAGATCTATCTTTGAGAAGTAAACTGCCCCATGTAACTAATCCAATAGGTCATCAATGAGAGGGATTGGGTACCTGTTCTTGATGGTCCTCTTGTTGAGGGCACGATAATCAATACACATGCGAAGAGTGCCATCCTTCTTCACCAATACAACTGAAGAAGCGAAGGGACTGGAGCTAGGTCTGATGTGTCCCATGTCTAGAAGTTCCTTAATCATCTTTCCTGTCTCCTCCTTATACTACCTGGAATGACGATAAGGTGTCGTGATGACGAGTTTAGCACCCTCCTCCAACTCAATGATATGCTCAAACCCTCTATCTAGGGGGATGCCTGGCGGTATGACCTCAAAAACCCTCTTGTGCTTGTCAAGCACCAACTGAATGTCAACATGAATCTGTTGTCCTGAGTCTAAGGCAGCCTTAGAAGAAATAAAACAATGGGCTGCCCACTCCATGTCACCGTGCCTCATGATTGCCTCCACCCTGTGGGCTGAAATCAACCTGGGCTCTCCTTCTGACATAGCCTTGAGGATCACCTATCTGCCATCCTGTAAGAATTTCAGTTGCATCTTATCATGATCAACTGTGTACCTGCCAATAGTCTGCAACCACTGTCTACCCAACATGGCATCTAACCCATCCAAGTCAACCACATAAAAATCTGCCTCAAGAAGGAAATCATCAAAATGAATCAAAAGTCCTGACACCTTCCCTGCACATCTCAATCTCTCACCTCCTGCCACTCTAACCACAAACTCGGGTATGTTGTCAATCTATAACTTCCTCTTAGTAACCCATCATGAGCTTATGAAGTTATGTGAGGCACCTATATCCAAGAGACATATAATACACTATCCTCTAACAATTCCTTTCAAACGAAAGGGGTGTCCCGTGGGATTGCTAAAAAGTGATGCTATGATAGGAGGTTGTCCTTGGGTGCCTTCCTTCTTCCTCTCTCTAGGTGGTTGATCCTCATTCTCTTCCTTATCACTGCCATCAACATCGTTGCCCTCCTACTGCTATTCTCCTCCTCTGAAAGTACCTCTACATAATGTATCTTGCCTTTGCCAAGGCATCTATGATCCGATGTCCATGGCTCTCTACAAGTGAAGCATAGCTTCTTCCTCCTAAGTTAATTTTGTGTCTCAAAATCCATCCCGGGAGGTGTAACCTAATGCTGGTTTTTGTTCTTTTGGAATGAAGTGGTCCCCTTATACGTTTTCTTAGAAGGCTGTAATATCAAAGAGGGTGACTCTAGATCGTGTGCAATCTTAATAGCATCATCTAGAGTGTTTGGTTTAAGTACCTTAACCAAACCTCTATATCTATCCTGTAAACCCTCGGTGAACAGCATTACCTTACGCTGCTCTGATATATCTGGAACCATCACCGAGATCCGCTGAAACTCGTCAATGAAATCATCCAGAGATCCACCCTGTCATAACTGTGCCAAATCCCTGTAATAGACCTCTATATCCTTCCTATCAAAGCGAGTCATCAGCTTAGAGCTGAAAGTCTCATAGGACGAAATAAGACCATGATCCTGGGTAACCAACCCGTGATGCCACCAATCATATGCCGCTCCCTCTAAATGCATCGTAGCAAATCTGATGGCTTTTGTCTCTGACATAAGTTTAAGTGTTAGGTAAGTGTCTAGCTTGTGAATCCAAGCTCTCGCAGATGTCTTACTGCTGCTATCAAAAGTAGGGAGAGAGAGTTTGTTCATAGCACGCTTGTCCCTGTTTGGTGCTCTAGGTTTCTTGTCCTGTTGATGTCTTTTTGTCTCCCGTTTCTGATTCAAGTATTGAATAAAGCACATATATTGTTTAACTAGGTCAGAAAACAAATCTCATTTATCATACATCACCATAATGTTTTTTGGCAATAAGTTTGGTGCCGCTAGTGCTGCTACCTCTTCCACTGCATTAAAAACAGGCATTAAACACCTGTCTATGTTTTGTGTGGGGGCCCTAACAGCTCGAGGTGATCCCGCCACACTCCCACCTCCATTGTGATGGCTCGGGGCTCTCTTGTTAACCGGAGCTAATTGCTACATAGTACCTGCAAGCTACTGAAGTGCATTAGCAATGTTATTATGCCCATCCTTGATAGCCCACAATGTTTCCCTTCTCATTCCTGTTCAGTCTCATTATGAGCCATTTGAACGTTGTTTACATGTTCAGCCTGTTCAATATGTTCAACCTGTGTAGCCTATTCAACCTATTCACCTGTTCCAAAAGCTAACTCTTCGTCAACTGAATAACTGTCTTCAATGTCAATCTGATCAGAAGACTCTGCCTATTCCGGTTGGAGATGACTAAACTTATAAAGTTTCTTCCTCATACCTAGCTGTCATTTTTCCTGTTTATTCCAACCTGGAGTGTAATAAATTTCGCCATAAGATGGCAAGATTTATGGCTCTGATACCACTGTAATATCCTCTGCTGGATTTTACCAAAAAATATAATTTGTCTGGCAGGATTTCTGTTAAATGGTTGTCTTTCAAACAAAGGTCTTGAGCACAGTATTGTTGTTACACTACTGCAATATTCATCTTTTTACTTCCTTAAGGAAATGGATTCATTTTAACCAAACATTTTATCAAATAGTTGATAGACACTCGACTGCTGTGAGTTAAAGTAAAGGTGCAATACCAATTTAACTAAAGTTTTACAAAGATGATGACCATTCATAAATGAGATTCAAGCATTTCGAAACTCATATTTACTACTCAATAATTAGTTGTAGATTGCAATACAACAAGATGTGGGGAATCTACCCAAAACTATATAGATGCAAACTGGGAAACGATTATGCATTAGAGGATTGCAGAATGCATAAGTGTCTGCTAGTAGAGGATGTGCTTACACAAACCCAATTTTCATCACTGGAAACTGCCGACAGTTGGAGAAGAGTGGTGTTGATGTGAGAGGCCACTACTGCCGTTGATGAACCTTCCTACAGTCATTGCCAGTCCACATAAATTGCTCCTGCTATACTTTCTTGCCTACTACCTTTGTCCTAAGGAGTATTGTGTTGTGTGTTTGCTATGGAACGTGATTATGTTACCAACTACTGCTCTTAAATTCTACGTCGATCTCTGTTGTGAAGACTGCTAGTGGGAGCCGACTAAGATAGACCAACCCGTGAGCATGGAGAGCAAAGTTTACAATGAGATTTACCTTGTTTAGGTTATGAAAAGATCACTTTTTTGCCTGTTAAATAGCTTACATCTGTTGCTCTGATCTTAATATTGCTACCACGGACTGCCCTCTTCAGAAATGCATTTCCTCCCTTCTATGTTTGAAACTTTAGTCTTTTACTTTCAGACAAATAGTTAGTCCAGAATGAAGTGTGAGTCCCTGGGTTTGCGTCCAGTCTCACTATTTTCTCAAGGGATTTTGTCCTCAAGAAAATGCCAAGTCACATTAAAGCAACCCTTTTGGAATTTTAAATAACATAACATCTCATGGTCCCAATCCCAAAGCAAATGCTTTCTTTAATAACCTCGAAGTGTGGAGAGATACAAACATCTTAGCAATGTGGGATAAAAGACTATTTTGTCTTTTAGTCACTAAGTCATTTTGTCCTAAAGTGACTTTAAACAATAAAGTGCTTTAACCGTAGACTTTCCCATTAAAATCTTCTCAACTGAAACCAAAACTCCTGTGACCGACTAGCATCCTAAATCACATCTCGTTAGCCTATCCGGATGGAAAGATAGACCAACTAGTCGCCATTATAGCTAGCGCAGAGGAAGGGACATTACAACTATAACATGACTCTTCCTCGACAACACTCACCTCATCATCAATGACATGTGTACTATCATCAGGGCACACATCAACAACTGTATACATACTGCTAAACTCCTCGCTAGATGGATGGACTGACACAGAAGTGGTTGCTGATATGACGGTATCCTTCAATGCTCCTACTCCCACTATTGCTGAATCGCCATCAAATACATGATCCTGGGAATTCGTGCCAACAACTACATCATCTCACTCAACTTGACATGAATTCTCATCACATTCCACCTCAACTGTGCTCAGCTCATGCAATGACTCATAAGAAATGTCCCGCACATCTGTAGCCACAACTATATCATCGCATTTCACTCTTCGAAAAAGCGATATCATGCTTTGCTCAAATCACGGATTCGAAATCAATTGCGTCATCCTTTTGTGATTTTGATTCAGCTAATTCCATTCACTAGCACATCCAACTGTTTCACAATGCCCCGTAAATCAGAGTCTCCATCCCTAGGCGGAGAAGTACGCCCTCTGCGGGTATAATGAATACCAAACCTCCTGTCACCATCCGTAACGCTCAAAGCCGAATCACAAAATCAAGCACTAATCAAACTGAGCCCAATTCTTGCAAGCTAGCAAGAAACCGCTCTGATACCACTGTAATGACCCCTTCTGGTACGCTATGCCAATTATTTGTTATTGCTAATTTCAAAAACAATATTGGAATATGGAAATATTTGATTACAGCTGGTCATATATAAATTATCACAAATTGCATAGAAATTTGGCTATTGAGATTACACAAGTCATTTCTTTATTTATTTAATGAGATTTACTTAGTTCAATATCAAGACAACATAATAACAATTCCAACTTAAATAAGGCACTTGTACAATAATCCTCTGCTGAGAATGCAAGAAAACTCTATCAAGGAACAAATGAATTTCTCAGTTTGTGCCAACTAGCTGCTATTAATAAACCACTTTATTATTCAAGCAAATTAAATTTGAAGAACCTTGTATAGTCGATTTATCTCCACTTGTGAATGCAAACTGTCAATGCCAAACCGCCCCTTATAATCCCCTCTTAGTACTGACGCCTCTTTCAATGGACAATGCAAATTGTGTGCCAAAAACCAAGCTAACGAGGTGAAACACAGGCCAAGCAGCAGACTTACGGCCTCTGAAATTGCAATCACAAGCTAGGAAAATGTCAGCCAGACCCTCAGCAAACAAACACAGCTATTCCCAAATAGAATCGCAGATTTGTAGCTTATAATCGCTGCCTTCAAACCAGTCTAATTCACTTGCATGAAACGATTTTCCTCAGCAGCAATTCTCCTTAGATACAGTTAGAACAGTAGGAGATATTAGCAACTATTTGCAAAGCAATCCCTGAATAAAATCTCACATCCAAATCTACAATACTTCAGCTGTAGATCCAATGGAACAACTCAGAATTCAGATCCTTATACTTCAGCAAGGGTGTTGAAAATTAGAATCTCAGAAAAGCCACAAAGGCAACAAAAGAAAATAAATATTCAAGCATGCTTTTCTCAACAAATGGGCTTGTATTTATAACCTCCAGATGCCCTTTTTGTTGCCAAAATGTAACTTCACTCAAGAAGCTTCACCACACAACATTAATTAGAAGCTTCCAGTAGATTCTTTCAGTTGACTTGGCTTAACTAATTAATAAATGGCTCTTTCCAATGATAACTCAACTCTCAACTTAAGTGAAATGATAAAGTTAAATTATAACTTTATAATAAGCCATTTAAAAAATTAATAATAATTTGGCCACTAAAAATATAATAACTCCCAAAATATTCATCATTTAAATATGCCGTTTGAAATAGGAGTCATACCTATTATTTCTCCATGTGACCAAATGCACTTTCAAAAATTGGAAAGGGTCCATCTCAATCAACACCCAACTTACCACAAATAGTAAGTACACCAAAATTAAGCCCAAATGAAGACCAACCTGTAGCTTACTGAAATGTGGAAAAGACAAGACCCTCCCAAGCCAAGCCATTGCCTCAGAAGACCCTCTATCCACAATAATTAGCCTACGAGTATCACAATAATAGGCCTACGAGTATCACAATAATAGGCTAATCCCTGAAACTCCAATGCTGGGAAAAATGGGGACATTACAGTCCCCTAGGCATCCCCAAGTTTCTGAGACATTTCCGGGACAGGGACGGCTGAAAATACACTGGGGACACGTCCCCAAGTTATACTATGTCTTATCCATTGGGCGCAAAGTCAAAGGGGGGAAGGACAACTTGTAGAGGAATGCAACCAAGCACACGACACAAAACCAAAATGAAGCACAGCAAAAAAGCATATCTACAAAATTCACAGAAAGGGGAAAGGATCTACCTTCATGCAAACCCATTTACAGCCATGAGAAAAATAATCCTTTCCTCCATAGCGGCCAGTAGTCATGCAACATGTTCCGTAAAAGGAACCCACCAAAGATCAATTTACTATCCTTCATATTGTCCATGCCGAACCATTTACTATGAAGGGCCTTCAATTGTTTAGGTTCATGTTCTCCCATGAGAAGGTAGTCTACGAATGAGCAGAGACTGGCTACTCCGAGGGAAGCACTTCTTTCCTCAGAGGACATAATGTCTTGAAAACATGAAATCTTGTTTTCTATCATTCCTCCAATGTATGAGTCGCCCAGACTTTCTTGTTCTACTGGAAAGAAGATCTTTACAATAGGAGGATCATCAATGATATCGAACTTGGTAAGCATAGTCAGACTGACAAGAGTGTCCTAAACACCCTTTGGTAGAAAATCAACGAGCCCTTTGTCTTTCCAAAGCTCTGTTGATCTTTAAGCGTTAAGACTAACCACTAAACTGCACATGCTGCTTTTTCCAAGCATGGAGTTGAATCGCTTGAAAGAGGGAGGAGATTCATCAATTTTCTCGTTTCCTAAGTAGGAGCATTTCCAAAAAGAGAAATCTCTTCTCTAGGTGCTCTAGGTTTCTTCGTGCACTCTTCCTTCTTTGAAGTGGTGCTCGTGAAAGAGGGGGAGTAGCATGCAATTGATTTCTCAAAATGGCTATAGGAAACCTCCTCCAAGGTCTTGGGTTTCTGTGATCCAAGAGCTTTAGGTAGCAAACTCTTTGCTTTAAGCGTTTCAGGAGCAAGGCTGTTTGCTAATCCTCGAAAGACTACAAATTTAGCCTCTCGGCTTTGGTTATGCTCTCTTTTAATACTATTGATCTCTTCCAAAAACAGAGAGGCACCCTTGTTGAAATTCATTTAGGGCTAGGGTGAAGGGCATGAAGAGCACACGAATATACTGAGGGGGGGGTGGGGGTGAATCAGTATATTAATGATTTTTGCCAATTTTAAAACTTTTATCCAAATAATTATTTCAGATACAGAAATGAACGATTATGCACTTGAACACAATAACACAATTTTAAGTGGAAACCCAATGCGGGAGAAAACCACGGCAAATAATTGTTTTTATATAACTTTGAATCATTTTACAATATGTTTGTAGGCTTCGACTTACAAAAGGCTCCAACCTCAACTTTATGAGCACCAACCCGCTGGAAGCTACAACTCGCACACTTCGTAGGCTTCAACCCACTAGAAGCACCTATTCCCACTTCTGATATGAAACTTGATATTCCACCTGTCTTTGTTGCTTCTACAACTGATGATGGAAACTATGTGATTTCTTTTTCCTTGAAGTCAGCCAATCTTTCTTCAATAGAGATATGTTTGGCACTCCTCTCTCTGCTTTTAAAATTCTGATTAAATATATATCAGATTTATAATATCTGAATATATTTCGTTTCTTACTGCTCTTCTTTTACCCAAGCTGCGCAAAATGCTGACATCCTTTTTTTTCAAATAATTCATCTCATATTTATATCTCAATTAATAAAGGGACGTGACTTTTAAAATCAAAACTTCAGGTCTCTTTGAAAATAAAGTGCACCTTTTTCATAATACATGATGTCTCTTCTAATCGCCTCTTTTCTCAATTACCAGTTTGGACCGTCCATAATCTTTTGGATTTATTAGGCTCTATTTGTATTATCAATTTTATGATTTGACCCATGTATCTGCTGACGTGTCTTTATCAAAATTAATATTTAATTCTTTTAATGCTTGTTCTATGTCTACATATCTGGGTAATGGAATTTCAATGTATTTGTCATCCGATACTTATATCACTATTATATGTGAATTTAATCGCCCATATACTCACCATAGTTTTGAAAGTATTCCCCAATTAAATATGTTCCGTCGTATTCATGCCTGATTAAACTCGCGATATATTTCTGCCAACATGGAATATTACTTGGCAATTTCTCTTTGATAAATTGATGTACGTATGTTAACGCTGCCATACGAAATATTGGTCATTATATTTGAAGAGTTCCTCCATAAACAAATTACTGGTTACTCATTCTTACTGTTGACTGCCATCTTCAAACATATGGTATTTGTGTTATTGGCATGTCTCTAATTCATGCACTTGTGGACTGGCTTCAACGGTTTGAACCAACTTCTGTATTAAAGACTCAACCTTTCAGAGTTTTGTCACAGGTAATATGTGAGTGTTCGATGTAATACTTGGAGTTGGCATCTAAGAATATTCTTTCACAACACTATCGTGACTTCTGGCATAACCTTTGATTTGGTTTTTGTGTATCAAAACTCTCGTGCTATATGATTTACGAACCAGGTTGGAATATCGGTCACGGTATTCATTCATCGTTTAAATACTTAGGTGTGACGGTAGTTTATATCTGTCTGTTTATTTATCAATTCCTCTGCTCTATATTTCACTGAAAGTTTTGCTGGTATGAATCCTTCTGTACATATAAACTATGTTTTCAAGTTGTTGGAACTCCACCAAGCATACTTATTCTCTTTTTAGATTTGATGTTATCACTGATACTGCACATACTTTCATTTTTGTTCTATACTGCATATTACTTATGTTTTCATGCTTTTGCACATCGGTTAACATGTTGAGATTGTTACTCTGAATTCTTCTTGAACTGCAAAGTTTTCTTCAATATAGCCAATATATAATTAACCTATTACACCTTCAAACTTGTATATGCTAGATGCATTTATACTTAACCTTTGGCATTGATTATGGAGTCTAACAAACATAACCAAGTGCCTTGCCATCAATGACAATCTTTCAAACAGGGCAAGCTTTGAAACAGAGTCACCGGCTAAAAGTAGGATTCTCGGGAGGTAAAAGCTATACAAAACCAGAGAAATCCATTAGTCCCCAATAGAGTTGGTAGAAATCTGTTAGTGAACATTTTGTCACCTAGAATTTAAGTGCTAGAAATGAACTTATAAACGTAACAGAACAGTCACAATAGACAAATTGAGGCACCATTATGCTGACCCATCTCTGAATTTTACAGGTACAACTCCCTTGTGTAAGATATGTAATGAATGGAAAACCACTAAGCTTTTATCCAAAAAGAAAAGAAAGGAACCAAATCATGCGCACAAAGTAATAAAATAAACTATCTTTAAACCAGATAATGAATGTAAATAAAACAAAGTTCATTTACATAAAACATTCCATAACACAAACAGAGAAAATAAACTTTGAAATGCTTATAGAGTTATTCAAAGATAACACAACACGTAACTTTGATAATTATCTGAAAGCAATCCACACTAAAGCACCAAAACAGAGGCCCAAAGAGTTGCAACCCAAAATTTTTGATATGCAATCATATGAAAAACCAAAAAAAAAAAAGATCAGTCTTTTACATTGGTAGTTAATACCAAAATTATACCTTTCTCTATTCATTTTCCCCCTTTTCTATTTACAAGAATTCCACTTATATAAGACTAACTACCCATTTCTATCGCAATGGTAACAAAAAAGAAATGGAAACGGTTATGTTTCCATTATCAAGAGTGTAACATCCTCGATTCTCTATGTCCATTGTCGCATTTTTGTCATCTTCCACTCCTTCGTACACGTTCACATGCAGCAGGTTGAGAGGTCTTCCATAAAGTTCAGAGCTTGTTCTTCCACTTCAGCCAATACAGAGTTGAATTCGGCACGATCCCTTTCTCTCCAGCTCGAAAATGTCACTCTTGCACGAGCGACAGTGAACATACTGAAGATGATGTCAGATTGTTCCATCTTTGCTTTTATAAGATTAGACTGGAGCACGGGCTCAGGTTCTTCATTATTGTATCTCTCTGGAATAGGAAATCCCATCTTGACAAGAGAGAATTAAAAGCTGGTGTAACTTGTAAGATAATCGTCAGAGAACAAGGTGGCCAAAGAATGGATTTGTTCTTTATTTATGACCACTTCAATTAGCTTATTTAAGAGGATAGTGCATGAGAAATTTAAACCTTGTACTTTGCCACCTCATGACAAGACTTAACTTACACCTAAATCATGAACGTGTCCCTTTATAAGATTATGTTAAAGTTGTAGCTTCAGTTGGGTTGATTCAATCTGATATACATTATTGTTATTGGTAATCATCATTTCCTATATATACTTATCCATGTTAATAATATATATTATTGTATATAATACATATATATATTATTGTATATAATATATATATATTATAGTATATAATATATATATTATATTATGTATATATTGTTATACATATTATTATTATTCATGTTAATTAATATTATTTAAATGATGATGACACCATAGAGACATGTCTCATGATGAAACATGTCTCCTCTCATATTTATATGAGATCCAAATCTGCATTTGGACATCATCAATAACAATGGCCATGATTCTACATTTGTAGAAATGATCCTAGAATTTAACATGGTTTCAGAGCAGGTTTGCAAATGTATAAAAGGATATAATTATACGAATTCCTAAACAACACTGGAGGTTGCAATGTGACTTGTTGCAAGCTGCTTCAAATATTGAGAGGAAAAATTGTGTCATCTTAAACGTATTCAGGTGACTGGATATACGCACACGCTACAAATATACATATTCTATATCTGGTAGGATTCAGTCAATAGACTCGTTAGTAGATTCACATGCATCAGTTCCTTTTGTGAAGACGTGTGGGATCACCTCTGTTGATGATGCAGTTCTTGCTACAGAACCAGGTGCTAATTTCATTGGTATGATTTTATGGCCCAAGTCAAAAAAAAAAACTTACATAGCCCATGATACTATATGGAATCAACATGAGCGTGAAGAGAAAGAAGATGCCCAATCAGCAATCTAAGATACACAGTCAGGATATTTGCAGAGAAGAATATATAGTCAACAAATTACACAAGACGCATAAGAGAAATACGGTCTATGCAAAACCATTGCACATAATTAACTTGCGCTAGCAGGGTAGCGAATCAATAATTACAGGAAATCTTTACCAATTAGAATAGTGTCAACTGGGACTAAAATATTTTGTTACAAGATACACAACGATTAAGATAATTTGTGGAAGATTTTGTTTCAACAATATCCAATATTGTAAGCAGAAAAACCAAAACATAAGTCATCAAATAGAGAAGTTGGGAACAAATTTGGAAGGAGCAATAAAACAAGTTTGTAAAACAAGGATGCCAATGAGATTGAACGAGCAAGGAAGATAGAAAAAGCAAAGACCGTAATTAAAGACAAGTGTGATATATATTTATATCTGCTGGGCAGAAGGAGTTTTGAAATCAAATGCCTCAATAATAACAAGAAAATGGACAGGCATGAAATGCTCTAGCGTAGAGGAAGGAGATTAGAAAATTATGCCGATAATCCCTGCTAGATAAAATGTTGGGAGTGTGCAGATTTTTGGGTGAATCGACACCCTTGTTATTTGAGAATTTATATGAAAGAAATACAATGCATAAATTGCGTATACATCAAAGACAAACAATGCACAGGCTTTCTTAGGTATCGCAATCTGTTCATTTTGTGAGATAAATTGACGAGATTGATCGTGATATCCAAGAGAGATTTTGATTTGAAAGATACACCTATTCATAAACTATACATAATAATTTGTCTTGTGTTTTGAATATAACAATACGAATGGATATTGCCCAAGTTTATCAAATAATGGTGTCAGGAAAGACTAAGAGACTTGTTGCAGAGTCGATACAAAATTTTGTTGAAATAGATAGCGATATTGTGACCTCTGGTTGATATTGGCAACATAGCCATAATAGCCATGATATTGTGGTTATTAAGAGTCCCTAAAAATCATATCGCGACACATTCAAATGATATGCAATTGCCATCATCATGCGACCAATCTATTAATTGGTTTGACCATTGATCAGGAGCACAGAACATCTATTCTTCTCTTCTACTACATCCTTCATATATTTCCCAAGTCGAGCAGCAGCCTCCTTAGGCTCATAAGCACCAATGCTGAAAATTGGAAATAGATATCACATCATTACTCAGATCCGGACCTTTACCCAGACAAATCTGTAACAATTTAATGTTGTACTTACTCTGCAGATCAAAACTCATTCATTCATGACCTATTTTAAATTAAACATGAACGACGCTAGAGAGCATTTCATTGGATAAGAAATAGAAAAACGAAAGAGCACGTACATTTTTTGATAACAATTCTCCCTGTCAACGGATAGAAACAAAGAATGCGTGTCGGTCAATGCAACGTATTAGAGGTGACGGAAAGACATGGCGATTCACAATAACAAAACAAAACATAAGGTGACCTATTTATAGCATTCAAGGGAAACAAGCCATGTGGTTGACAAGGGTCACACACCGCAACTAAGACAAGCCAGTTTAGCACTGAGACACATCAGGGAGGTAGTTTATAACGTCGAGTCCCGATCCCATCAAGGTAAGTATGGGGTGTATTATTTAAAGTTTTTTTTATATTGTTAAAAGGTCCTTACATTATTGATATGCTATAGATATATGTTAAGTATATAATTAAATATGAAAACATATATAAATGCAAATATTTAAGGATAATATTTTAATTTAGTAATGAGATTAAAACAATTTGACATTGTTAAAGAGAAAGGATTAATTGATGTATACAAATATATATAAATATATATTTGTATATATAAACATATTCATTCAAAAATGATATTTAATAATTTGACAAATATAAAGAGATTCATTATGAGAGTACAAAAGGTAAGATGTATTATGTTATCTTATTTCAATAAATGAAAATATAAAAATATCCTTTAATTTAATAATTTGACATTATTAAATGGAAGAGGATTAGTTGATGTGCAAATAGTAATATAATCTCTTATGAATATAAGTCAATATAGATTAAAGTATATCTTTAAATTAGATATTTATCTATATTGCATTGTACAGATCTTATATTATTATACAAAATTATTTATTATCTTTGATTATTTTATTTAATCAATGAAGTATCTATCTTATTTGTATTTTATATATACTATAAGAGCCATGTGCCTTGATCTTTTTCCTTCGAGAATGTTCTTGTAGGAAAAAGAGGGAGTGACATTTCATTAGAGGCAACCTTAAAAGAAAGGAACAGATAGAGGTTATGATTTAGTCAACCTTCAATGATCTCGATCTTATTGATAAAGAGGGAGTAACCAACATTGAGATGGATTTCTCTAGTGGTCAATAAATTGCCGTTGCCATAAGGACCATGATTCATACATCATGACCATGTGATTTTAATGGGCCTACCCCCTATGTAAATCATGAGGAAGTGATGACTTCTAAATGATGTCACTTGTATTTGCAGAAGTTTCTGTAAGGAAATTTGAGTTGTTGTGAGACGTTAATGAAGTTTTTAAGAATTCATTTGAACCATCTACGAGTCTCTCCTTGATGAATGAAACTTGACATATGAGTTATAGAGTCATTCATGTGGCACAATCATACTTAATCAAGATATTGGTGTATTGTGGACGAGTTTGATAAAATGGAAGGACATGTTCGCTTCTACTATTAAACTAAATGAATGTTTGGACCTTCAATAGACGAAAAGAGCAAGTTGGAACTTAGAAAGGAGTTGTCATATTTGATATAAAATTGTTCAACAATATAAGAATGAATGGAAATTTAACATTGTGAGGGGAATAATAGTCAACATTCAATTCCCGCTTGAACCTTATTTAGAGGGGAGATGTTCCATTCTCAAATAATCTAAAAAGACAATTTTTGAATCTTCATGTGCAGATAAGTATTTTTATCTTTTACATTTATCTACTCTTTGTAGTCTCTCTTATTTGTAATTCTATACATACTATAAGGGTTATTTTCCTTGATCTTTTCCTTTATGTTTGAGGATATTCTTACAGGAAAAGAAGGTTGGTACTTTACATATGCTACCAAATATTGTGCAAACTCAATCTAATGATAGTAGCTCCAAAGACCCTGATGATCAAGATGGACAAAGTGAGGCTCTTGAAGCAAACATCTTTGATGATTGAGATTATGAAATTCTTCTACATTAAGAGGGAGTATGACACTTCTTCTAAGGCAAAGCAGGAGCTTAGAAGACCGATACTCAGAGGGAGTCTAAAAATTAATGTGCGTAACTGCATGATTTTGATGGGCCCACTCCTATGTATATCATGAAGAAGTGATAACTTATCATCCAAAAATTAGATATCAGATTTAGAGTGAGTCTAACAAGAATCCTTGGGGAAGAGAATCTTTAAGTGCGTAACTACTAGACCTGACTTCCTAGGATCATTGTTCAAAGGGAGAATTTTTTGAGGTGCAATCCTTTGTGAATGATATCTTCTCTATGAGAAGTTCTAAGTGAAACTCCTTGTAATGCATTCTTCTCTGTGAGAGAAAATTAAGGTTAAAGCCTTTGTACCACCCTCTAACTAGGTTCATGGTGGTTACTATTTCACATATGATATGTAATGGAAGGTGACAATCTTTCATTGACATATATAAACAGAAGGTAATTATTGTAAGATTGACGATCTTATAAATGGTAGACCTGTTATCGTGACAAACTTCATTAAATTGTTGTCCTAGAGTGTTGGAAGTCATGATAACGAATAGACAAAAGGTAACCATTGTAAGGTGGCGATCTTATAAATAATAGACCTGTTATCATGGTTCCTTGGCCCGGATTTTGCCAGGCACTATGATAACCAACTCATCATGGTTCTTTGGGCCGGATTTTGCCAAACACCATGATAACCAACTTGTTATGGTTCTTTGGGCCGGATCTTGTCGGACACCATGACATAGTTACTATTATAGACTATACTTAAGGTGGTGTTTAAGCTCATATTAAAGTTATGGAATTTAGTTAAATTGTGTATTATAAAAGGTGAGATGATATCTCTTCATACACTTGAGAGCATAATGTATTCTATATCAATCCTCCCTAACTAAGAGGGAGTGTTAAAGTTGTAGCTTCACTCAGATTGATTTGATTTGATATACATTATTGTTATTGGTAGTCATCATTTCCTATATATACTTATCCATGTTAATAATATATATTATTGTAAATATATATATATATATATATATATATATATATATATATATATATATATATATATATATATATATATATTGTTATACATATTTTTATTTTTATTTTTAATTTGTTGATCAGTAAACAACCGAAGCCTTGTATTATATTGAATTAATTTAATTTAATTTACAAAATTCTCCGTTCAAGTGGGCATTGGTAGGAAAGAACAGAGCAAGAAAAATTTCAGTCTTGCCCGGGACCAAAGTCCTATATTATACAGTTTAAAAGGGGCATACCCCAGTTTGTATGAAACTTCATACAGGTTAATACAAAATTTGATGAAGCAAGTACTACCATACAAACATCCTTTGAAAAGGGAACATAAAACTAGAGAGAGGCAAGGTTCCGAACAAAATTTAGCAAGGATCCTCCCATGAAGAATTAATCCATCTACCACCTGCATGACAAAATACAACTATCTTCCAATATGGAATTAGTACCAATTCAATGTGATCAAAAAAATGGGAGGAGTAAAGAGACCAATCAACATACTATACTCTTCATACAATAACAATCCTAAATTGTACCAATAGAGTTAATCAGAAGATTTTATAATATGCTTTAAGTGAATCTTTATCTAGAATCTCATCCCGTTACCTAATCAGTTTACAGTTTATACTTGGAGTGGATTAGATATTCAAGGTCCTTATCTAGTTCAAATGAATAGATTAATCAAAATTATATTAACTAAATTCAATAATTATAGATGTTCATTGATTCTTCTTATTCTTATTGTATACTTATGAGTTTAAGAGGAGAATAATTAAACAACCTCTCCCCAATTGCCCAGGAGATTACAAACCTAGAAACATCATCTACCGGATTAAGGATCTTATTCCACCTCTCCTGTTTGATAGCCCCTCTGAATGCCATTGTCCTCACTTCCAGAGCATGAAAGAGGGCAATAGCAGACTCCATGCTCACAAAGAAACAATAGGGTTTGATAAGAAAGAAGACCCATAAAAAGATTTAGTATTCCAAGTCTTAAATAACAGATGACGACTCACGGGTTTTTAAGCATTGATTGATGCCTACTCATATCTGTGTGGAATTATTGAGATACACTAAAAGAGACTATACTTAATGTTTCATGATTGTTTCTCAAATGTCTTATAAATGTAAGTAGATTTTCTTGCTACGAATGTCTGTCTAATAATTACTTCTAATAAAGGTGTGTCATATTTCTACTAAATTGTCCTTTACTCTAATCTTAGTATTCTGCTTAACTTAATTTTGTTCTACTAAATATATAAAGTCTTCACCCTCCACTCCTTTATTTGCCAATTTATTAGCTTCTAAATTTCCTTCAAAATAAATATGTTGTATTCTAATCTCCTCAAATTGATCTATAAGATTAAGTACACTTTCTAGTTTAGCATTTAATATCCAATTCGGTGTTTGTCGCTTTCTAATTGCATTTAGGATAATTTGTGAATCGCCTTCAATAATTAACTTTTTACTATTCTTTTTTATGCTTAATTTTAATCCTTCTTTTAATGCTTCCAATTCAGCTATATTATTAGTTACATTACCTAATGGTTTAGCTCGTTTTAATATCCTAAGATGGCAATTCATAACTTCTATGATGGCTGCCTCGATTTTATTGAAAAAAGTTATCTTACTAAGTTCTAAATTTTGAAATATTTGTCTATTTCTTTCCTTCCATATTTCCCACATAATGATTGCAAGTGTAATATTCCATAATTTCTCATAGATGCTTATCCTATTCTTAATTGGCCAACCCCTAAGAAAGACCTCGATATCTTGAGGTAAAGGGGAAGTCCAATTCAATTTATTCTTCACCCAATACCAACAATCTTGCGCAAAGGGGCACTTAAACAAAATATGCTCCATATTTTCAGATTCATTTTTGCATAGACTGCATCTGGATGGTGTTGTCGGTAAATGTATAATGTAGCCGACAGGTAGAATAGTATCTGAACGGGCGCATGACGCTTGAGTCACCCCTTCGGAAAGGTATATGTACACGTCCGAGATGGACTTTGGAATCAGCATTGATCATTGTAGTCATTGTAATCGGATTGTAATCAGCAAGTGCATACATGAATAAAGTACCTGTTCTGAATTGAATCGTGTCATACATGTGTTAAGCTTTATAATGCAATGGAAGCACTTGGATACTCTCGGCACCAAAACAGTAGGACAGAAACGACTAAGGTTGGATATTGGTGACATAGATAGCGGCAGAGAGGAGACATCTTCAGAAGAGAATGGGTCTGAGGGGGAAGAGGAGGATGATGAAGAGGTAGAAGTGATCACGGCCACGCCCTTGAGATTTCCACGGCCTGTGCTTTCAAATATGACACACTTGGTTCCTGTAGGTATACATGGTATCCCAGGGTTTGGACAGAGTAGACAGCCGATAGTGATGACGCCAGTCTCAGTTACAACGCAACCCACCGTAGAGACACGAGCTGTAGCAGAGTCACATCCAGCACCGACAGAGACAGTAGCTCCGAAGGCACTAATGGAGCCGGCTCGTGAGACCCTACTCGATATAGGAGAGACTTTGGTACCGAACAAGGAGATGGAGATAGACACGAAGACAGGGGTGTTAGAGGTACCCGTAGGCGAGGAGTTGGGGGCACCAGGTGTCTGACTGGATGCAGTAGAATCTGATGCGGTGGTCGCAGTAGACACGACACTGATGGCATCACCTGAGCAGGACAGCGAGAGAGAGGACAGAACCCAAAGGGTGAGTGCTTTTCTAAGTACGAAATTCCACCGAACTCCGGCACCTCGAGTGACATACTTGCCGACACCCACACGGGAAACAGTGTCAGAGAAGGAGTTCGCGCAGACATGGAGTGAAGGAGTGCCGCATAGCGCTGTTGAGCATATGGCGAATGCAATGGAGAAGGCTATGGGTATACAACAGGAACACCCACTAGCGCAAGAGACAGTGCTAGCGGAGGCAATTTTTCTTGATGATGTCGCAGCTCTAGCATCTCGAGCTCGCGAGGTTCTAGCTTCAGCAAAGATGCAGACATTGGATTCAGTAGGGAAGGAGCTGGAGAGAGTCATATCCTTCATACGGACGGGATGTCCAGCTGCCTTTACGGTTTGTTTTGAGAGGGGATGGCCCGATGTAGAGACCACAGAGATGCGACAGGATTGGTCCATGACGAGGGAACTTGAGAGGGAGGACTGGATTGAGGTACTGGTTCAGGAGATCGTGAGGTTACACAGGGAGATATATTACACCCTTCGAAGGAGTCAAGCGGACCAGCTAGCAGTTGAGGGAGCTCGGGACGAGTCAGCTACCAGGTTTGCTTCGAAGAGGGCAGCCTGGGAGTCGGAGCGGGCGGCCTGGCAATCCGAAAGGACAGCCCTGTTAGCAGCAAAAGAACAGTTAGCAACAGCAAATGAACAATTGAGGACAGAAAAAGAGAACATGGCAGCAGTGAAGGAGAAGGAATTGGGAGAGGTCGGAGAGATGATGCAATCAACCTTAGAGCTCCAGTTGGAAGCAGAAGCAGAGCTGAAAATTAGGAAAGAGCAGGTCTACAAGCTAAGGGCAGAGGTGAACGAGTTGCAGACACGGACGGCCACTATGCCAGGGATGCATCCCTTTGACTAGTACTTATGCATTGATGTACTTCATTAGAAAATTTTGTTAATGAATTTTGTTGTATTGTCTTCCGGAGACGACCTTTTCTTTTGAGGGGGATGATGTTGTCGGTAAATGTATAATGTAGCCAACGGGTAGAATAGTATCCGAACGGGCGCATGACGCTTGAGTCACCCCTTCGGAAAGGTATATGTACACGTCCGAGATGGACTTTGGAATCAGCATTGATCATTGTAGTCATTGTAATCGGATTGTAATCAGCAAGTGCATACATGAATAAAGTACCTGTTCTGAATTGAATCGCGTCATACATGTGTTAAGCTTTTTACCCTGTACGGTAAACAGATGGTCCTTCAAATTTCATTTTAGAGAATCTATCGGCTGTAAGAATCTGATTCTGAATTGCCGCCCAAAGAAAGATACTAGCCTTAGGTAGACATGCTGAATCCTAGCATAGATCCAAGGGTATAGCAATATTATCCCATCTTTGTGAGTTAATTATAAGATCATATCCTAGCTTAACTTTGTATATTCCATCATTAGATGCTCCCCAAATGAGTTTATCTACTCAATTATTGTGAGTCACAGATCTACCCTTAAGGATATTTTCAAGGATAGTTTTATCTATAATTGGAATATTAATATTATCCAAAGAGTTCCATACCCAAGTCTCGGTCTCATCAATCCTAATAAGTGTTTTGGCATCAGAAACCTTGGGTCCCCAAATATCAATAATGACATTGATGTTGTTTCTGGATATTCCAGAATTAATAATCGGGGGTTGACCATCCCATGAATCATCCCAGAATAATGCCTCATCACCTCTACCTAAATCCCAAGTAAGATATTTGCTAACCAGAGACCTACATTTCATCATAAAATTCCAGTTTTTTGAACCTCTTGGTGGATTTCTAATTCTAAAGAGAGAGGAAGGATCTAATGGATTAAGATATTATTATTCTTCATGTTAATATAATATTATTTAAATGATGATTACACCATAGAGACATGTCTCTTCATGAGACAGGTCTCCTCTCATATTTATATGGGATCCAAATCTGCATTTGGACATCATCAATAACAATGGCCATGATTCTACATTTGCAGAAACGATCCTAGAATTTAACAGATTACACTAGGATTGCTTCATTTAAAGCAAGGTAACTGTTATCTACTAAATTTGCACCCTGTTAAGTTTGCAGGAAACTTAACCTTTTGGAGTAACATGTAAAGATTCCAAGGTCGTGGGTAAACTGTGGCTGGAATGAATCTCCAGATTCTAGGCCAGTTTCCTATCTGATAAATCACTCTATACTTCTTGAAACTGATCTTTTTTGGAGGAAAAGGGAAGAAGGATAACAGAAAATGAAAACTAAATCCTAAAGGTGATGCACCGGAAAAGAATCTTTGAGATCTAACATATAACCAGCATATATTAAAATAGTAACAACAAAACTCCTTTTCACAACTCAATAATCAGAATCCTTGCATCAACAATTGATAAGAAGGCTAAAATAACAATTTCTAAAAGGAGAATAAATCACTCACAATCCAAAAACTGCTCTATAACACAACTTTCAATCTGCAAAAGACTGAAACAATCCTGTAGAAGGCATCAAAATGACACACAAACACAGAAAAAGAGAAGGCATAAGCTGAAATTCCTGTCCAAAGTGCTGCAAATCTGTATATCTCACTGAATATGGGTTACAATAGGATCTCTGCTCTTGTTAGGAAGTTTGAAGAACTTACAAAAAAAACAGGGAGGCAGAGAAGAAAAAGAACCTCCCCAAAATGAGCCTTCAACTCATACTTATGCACATTTTACCCAACTGCATTTTGAAAGCCATAAATGCTGGGTTGGATTCAGCCCTTGAGGCCAAACTTCAACCTTTGAAAAGACCTCTAAAGGTCATCAAAGAGCCTAAAAGTTCTGCCTCCTCAAATATCATCATTAATACCCTCATAAATGCAGTTATATCTCCAACCAAACTCCTAAAAAGTCTCCAGAATACAATATCTTCTCTGCCTTCAAGTCTTACCAACACATGATTGATGTTACTTGCAAAAATATCCCAAGATCCTTCTAATTATTTTAAAAGTAAAATAAATATCTTATTCTTACCATTAATATTCAATACTTTGTGATTTATTTAGCTAGTCAATATTTATTAATATCAATTAGATAAATAAACTACAAAATATTTAATATTTAAATTAATAATATTTTATTATAACATTTATAGTTTATATTTCAATAAGTATTAATTGTATTAGTAATGTTTATTAAATGATGAGATAAATCACTCAACATTATTAATACAATCGATATTTATTGAATGATAAATTATAAATATTATAATGAAATATTATTAATAAAATAATAAAATATTTATTTTACCTATAAAGGAAACTAAAAATCACTTGGGAATACCTTAACAAAAGCTTAGCAAAGCTATATAAAAAGGAAAGCTCACGCATAAAAAGGCCACTCCCTATCATGCTATGGACCCGAAATTCTACTCAATGTAATTGAGGAAATCATAAAAGGAGATATGATATGATATGATATGATAGATTTTAATGACGTCCATGAGACTAAAGTAGTCTATGGGATAGATTTTAATGACGTCCACGAGACTAAAGTAGTCTATGGGACCCATGCAATCACCCTCCCGAGTCAGGAGCGGAACTAGTCAATTGTAAAGTTTTGGATAACTTGTCTCTCCTTCTCTGAAGTTTGGTAATCAAATCCGCTGCTCTCTTCACTTGATCTTCCTCAAATAAATATTTGAAGTCCTTGTTCTGCAATATTTTTGTATAACCAGATCTGATGTCATTGTAAGCCAGGCAGTCCTTGACAAAGTGCTGCTCTGTCTCAACTATTCCCATATTACAAAATAAACATGTTCTGTCTGCCCACTCTTCCTTTGGAACTTGCCACCTACCAGTTTCACATCGCAGCTGATGTGAACTAGTTCTAAGTTGTGCCATCAACATTTTTGCTTTCCAGTTAATAGGTGCTCTTATATAGGCCTTTTCATCATGACTATAAGTGGGATTAAATTCTTTAATGTAATAGGATTTTTTCCACCCTATGCGTCTTGTCCACAGAATATTGTGAAATTTTTCATTGACAAACTTTTTTATTTCTGTAATGTTATCTAGGCAAGTTTGGATGTTGATATCCCATTTTCGCATCCATTTGTCATTTTGCTTCATCCATGTGCTTTTCCGCCTCACAAGTTTTTCTTC
Source organism: Cupressus sempervirens (assembly GCA_028749045.1). Classification (NCBI taxonomy): domain Eukaryota; kingdom Viridiplantae; phylum Streptophyta; class Pinopsida; order Cupressales; family Cupressaceae; genus Cupressus; species Cupressus sempervirens. The sequence continues at coordinate 898,788,904 of CM053783.1, read as the reverse complement.
TATGATCAACTTGGGCCAACGATGTGTTTCCAGACCTTGGGTTTTCTTTAAGTAGCTTATCATTCGGACCAAAGCAACGGCTTCTAATGGATAGGAACCCACCTCCGCCAAAAGGATCTCATACGGAACTATGGTCTTGACTTTAAGATTGCATGTGATGAAGTGTTTTTGAATTCTTTCTACTTGCTGCTATTTTTGTTCGGACATACTACCTCCCCACACTTCACATCCGTATAAAATAACCGAAGTGACCAGCAAACCAAAAAGAGTTTTCATGGTCGTCCAATCCCATAATTCTGCGTTCCTGCACTTGTTTTGTAAAGAGTATAACGCCTTCCATCCCCCTTGGATCCTTTTTGATATGCAAGTATCCCAATTGAGTTTGTTATGAAAATCAATGCCCAAGTATTTGCACTCTTCCACAATCTCAAGTGGGCTATTTTCCAATAGAAACTCATCTTGTATGCCCCTATTCTTCTTCAGCGAGAAGATCATAATTTTGGTTTTACTAGTGTTAACTTGCATTCCAACTTCATGACAAAAATTTTCTAGTCCTGTCAAGTGTTCTTTCAAACCTTTAGCTGTTCTAGCAAGAATTATGAGATCATCCGCATATAAGAGCAATCTTATCACAAAGTGGGCTAGCTGCACTCCCTCACCATTGGTCTTGTTTATCCACTCTTCTAATTTGTCAATATAGAGCCCGAATAAGTTGGAGATAGCGGACACCCTTGCTTAACCCCGATGTTGTTGTCAAAGTTTTCTAATAGCCCTTCTGTCGTTCTGATTTTAGCTTTGACCTGCTCATATAATCTGTAAACTGCTGACCTAAGTTCTTTAGGAACTTCCAACTCTTCCATTCTATCCCATAATTTATTACGTGGCACTATGTCAAAAGCTTTTTTAAAGTCCACGAAACAACAAAAAGCCTCGTTCTCCGGAGTGTCCCAAACTTTCTCAATCAAGTATCTAAGAGTGATGCCATGATCTATAGTAGAGTGCTTCGGTCTAAAGCCTGCTTGCCCTATTGCACGTTTGCCTTCTGTTTCAGCCCAGTTGCTGATTTTTTGTTCTACCAAACTGCCAAATAACTTGCCAAAAAGTGGATTGATCATGATGGTTCGGTAATTAGAAGGATTATTTATATCTCCACTTTTGTGGAGTGGGATCACCACACTTGTTGTCCATTTTACAGGGAAACCTTCTCTATTGACACTGTTGAAAATTTTAGTGATGTGCGGTGTGAGAGTTTCAACACCCCATTTTAAATATTCAGCTTGAAGCCCATCTATATCTTGCGCTTTACCGGCAACTAACCTCCTTATACCTTGGATAATATCATTTTCACTGAATAACTCCCCTGTAGGCCCTGTTTCCATGATTCTACGTTCTCCTAGATCACACTTGTATAGAGTCTTGGCATATTCCAGCCATTTGGTTCCTGTTATGTTGTTCTCTAACTGAGTTTTTCTCTGCTGAAGTTCTTTCCAAAACTTTCTGGGGAGAAGTAAGGGCTTCATTTGGTCATTTCGAATGCATAAGAGAGCAAAGATAAAACACGGCAGGGGTATTTAGAAACCCTAGCCACCATGAAGCTTAGACCTGCGATTTTGTTGCTGGGAGTGGTGATTTTGCTATGTATCTTGCTGTTTTGGAGGACGCCTGGCATATTCTCAGATCCTGGCATGAAAAATAGAGGCTTTCTTGAAGCCACCAATTCGTTATTTGGTGTTATTGAAGACGAAATCTGCATTTTTTCTGTGGGTTTTCTTGTAGCTGGGTTTTACTTGGACTTTCTCAGATATAATAGATCTGTTCTCCCTGCTGCTGGTGAGCTTGTAACGCCGCCACTGAGAGATATTTGCTGGAAATCTCTATATTTTTTAGCATCTGGAGTCCCTTTCCCTTCCTTTGAATCTGCTGTTCAAGGATCTGATGACTGGAGGTATGCTTTGCCTATTTTATAACATGTACCTCAGCATTCATAGCTTTTACATGAGGGTTTTGTTGGTCTTCGAAATTCTGGAAATTGCATTTCAGTTACATTTTTTAATGAACCTGCAAGTTATTTTTCTCTTGCTTTACCGGTCACCATGGGATTTGTTGGAGCACTCGAAATGAAGGATTTCTCTGGTTCTTGAGTTGGCCGCCATAAATACTTGCCATTTCTGCCTTTCTTTGTCTCTTTTTTCGTGGCTATTCATATATCACTGTTTCACATAGATACATCTGATGTCTTAATACTTCAGTTTTAACAACAATATGAAACTGGGGTTTCCATTTGCTTGAACAGCAAGTACAATCATGTTTTTTTTTTTTTCTTTCTAATATGCAGAGTTCTTTGTTGCTTGTTAGCTCTGTCATGCGAATTGGAGGGTTTTCCGTGTTTAATTTCTAGATTTTCAAGCACGTACACCTGCTGTTCTGTTTTTGTTTTGAGATTGTTCAAGTAGAAGCTACTGCTGATATATGCTTGATCCTATTTTATGCCTTTTGATACATCAATGGCAACATTGAAAAGAGCAGGCAACTTGAGAATGCCTTTATACTTATGCAGATAATCATAAATATGACCACCAGATATAAATTCTGTGACCATACAGAGACTTGGTGGATTTATGCAAGAATATCTAAACTGAACAATGTTCTTATGCTGAACTTTCCTTTCAATGATTCTTGTTAAATCTGAGAACAAATTTAGGACTGATCCATATAAAACCTTTAATATGCTTGTCTTTGATTATATGCTGCATTATTTGATATAAACTCACCTTATCATCCTTATAACCCAGCAATCTTAGAACAGCAGCATAGAATTAAAAAAAAAAACAGCAGATTCCAATGAGTAGCAGCCATATACATCACAATAATGATACAATTCAGGACGCTCTGCCAGTCCTCCATCCCACCATTTTATACAAAACTACTCTGCTTCTTCTGTCCTACTATTTCTCATGGTATTAGAGAAAAGATGTTTTCTGCGTCTATAGGGCATACCTATGAAATTTTGTCAGCTGATACAGATTGGGCGTATTTCCTTGCTGTCCACTACAACTCTCATATTTCAACTCAAGTAGTGCATGCTGAAATGATGATCTCCTGTTTGTGCTGGAACTTCCATGATGTTACTGTGATTTTGCGGGGTGAAAGTTACTTGCTGCTGTGTGTGAGTTTTTTCCTTTGAATGAACTTGCAAGTTGCTTTTTCTTAAAAACCAAATGGGGCTTACTGCTGTCTTCAGAGTATGAAACGGATATTTGAAAGCCATTCTTCCTTTTCCCAATTTGTGCTGTAGCTGTCCATCCTTATAAATTCATCTGCATTTTGAGGTTTTGTGAAAACATTTTCCCTTAGCATGTTTTATATTTGCAATGAAAACTTTAACTCTCAGCATTGCTTGAAGTATTTCTTGTTGGTTATCTTTCATACTTTCCGGTAGTAAGTTATGCATCTGCAGTCTGCAATGTCAATCATTATTATTTGTTGTAGCCCTTTGTGTAACCTGTAGCATATCATCTATGAGGTTCGAGCACAGGCTCGTGACACTCATAAAACTACTCTTTTTGTGATCTGCATTTGATATTGATTATAATGAAAGGTTTCATACCAAAGTTAATGTCCCTTTAACACTATATTTTTTCGCTTCTGCATTAAAGCACTTCTGTTGTTTTTGTATGTATTCAAAATAAGAAGAATATGACATGTGCAAGTATACAGTTAGTAATAACCAGTCATTGCTGAGATCTTTCAAGATCTAACCCCATTTTTCCCATGCAGGAGGACGAACACCACGGAGCTGTCAGATCGAGAGCTGGACCAGGAGCGGCAACAAGGAACACATAACCAGTCAAAGGCTGAAAGGCAATGGCTGGTTACCTCTGACTCTACTTCCTTATGCTATGTTTTTCTTATTTTCAGTATGTATAGAAGCAGTAGTTAGACTCACGGCTTGTGTGAGATTTTCATTTCCAGCATTTTATATTCACTTCATTCTATGTAAATATCAGTTGCATTTTGAAAATAAAGAATACAAGGACATTTATATTCTTTTGGCACACAATGAATAATACTTATGCATTTTTACCTTCATACTAAAATTTCAAAAGAGCAAAATTTTAGTAACAGTAACCTCATGAAGATTATGCTTTGAGAAATCCACCATCGAGCAAGCGCTTACTTCCCAAAGTTTCAAAGCTTTAGTCAGAAGTTATCGACTTGGGAAAAAGGGCAACTGGGCAACAATGTCATTGAGTTGCGGCAACACAGGCGTGCTGAAAGCATGGTCACGACTTGCGGGTTTTGTAAAATTCACAACAAAGCAAAGTTGCGAGTTATGATTTTGGCCAAAATAATGACCAGGTGACTTTTAGGAATAGTGGGGTCTGAAAAGTGGAAAGTTTTGAAATGGGGGATGCATAAACCATCATTTATACTATGTTGAATGATCCTTCTAGTGTTGTGCTCACTTGAGGACAAAAAGAAATGTTAACCCAAAAGGTACACCAAGCTTTTCAAAGTTTAGCTCCTCTTCTAAAAGTAATGCCTCATCTCCTAGTTTATATAAGTCTTTGAATGCTACCCATTAAAGAATCCATTCTCAATCTTCTGAAAAAGCTACCGTGGTCCTTATGATATAGTAGACTTCTGTAGAAGTTCTCAATTTTAGATTTCACCTGCTGAACGCTTTAAGTTGAATCCTAATGAACTTGATCGATTGGTAAAATATGTGAAATCAAAGCATATTAAAGCCAAACTAGTTGGTGAACAATGGTAAATTCTCAACTAAAAACCATGCTTCTGTTATGTCTAATTTTAAACCGTCTTTTTACATGTCTTTGTATATCAATGGTCATGATTAAACTGCATTATAGACTCTAGAGATCATGTCATCCCTGCAATATTAGCCAAAGCTCTAGGATTATATGTCACAAACACAATTTAAAATGATATCCCATGGTCTCTAAAAATGTTCCTTTGATTGGGAAAATCAAAGATGCACAAGTCTCTCTTGCAGCTCATCAAAGAAAAAGAATCAAATTAAACATTCTAGTGGTAGATATAACTGCTAGCTATGGTATGTTGTTAAGATTCTACAAAGACTCAAGGGGAGAGATTCGGATGAATTGGTCTCATGTTTTGATCCCACTTTTAAAATAAGATTGCCTTGAGCATGAAGCCAAAAGTCAAGTTTACTGTTTTAAAATCTAATGATCCTCAATCTCAGATCCTATATAAAGAGTCGAAGTTTGGAAACTGCATGGTGTTCTCAATTGATGAAAATGATGGAAACTTCCTTGGCCTAGACATTTCTTCAGAATTATAGAATTTGAAGTTTGATTGTAGTTGTTAGAAGTTGGGGTGGTGTTACTATCGCCTGATGAAGGAAAGTTCTATATATGGAGCCCCGTTATTGAGATTAGTTGTTGCTAAAGAAAGGTAAATCAAAAATCTAAAAGTCAATCATGATGTTGTACTCATCTAAGTTTCCGGTTCAGATTTGGGTTCAAAATACACTCAAACTTATTTGCGGGTGGGTTCAAATTTGTTTTGGGTTCGTCCATACATAAATATATGTTTTTTTTCAATAAGTGTGTGTGTTTGGCAGCAGAGAATAAGTTAATAGACCACTGTGCTAATATTAAAACAACATAGCAAAATAAACCACCACGTATATTAATGTTTTTGTCCAACTGACATAACAAAATGCCAAAATACATCACCATATCAATGTTTCAATTCAAAAATAATAATGTCAACAATCAACCATCCCTAATCAAATAAATCAAAAATCACCGAAAATTTCATCATCAGGTAGCTCATGATTGCCATCATCAACTGTAAGTGCAACAAGGCAATTGACTCTACCAGCTCCGCACACTCTAGTTCAACATCTAAACACTTTGCCTCCTCTTATTTGTAGGCATTGTCTTTGTGTGTTAGAAGCCTCAAGTTTGAATGCACATAGACCAAGTCTTCTGCCTTATTGGAATGTAGTCTATTGCATTTGTATTGAGTGGATGGAGTATGTCCTCTTGTTCCTCTCGGATGATGAACCAGCAACCTATCACGATTTTCAATTTTGAAATTAGAGAGTTCAAAGTTTTGAATTAAAAAAAACTTAAATATAAATTCAATATCCATCAACACTAATTTATAAATTAAGACCTTAGGAGTTAAGAACGAACTTGTGATAAAATTCCGATGGCAATGACTTGTAGGTGCTAGTAAATTTCTCCATGTAAGTACCACCATTTATGAGCATCAACATTGTTCTTGTCTTAAGAGCCTCAAGGTCACAATCATCAATGCTTGTGAAACTCATGAATTCGGACCACATCGTACGTCATATGTGATCGAAATAGAGTCTATGAGTATGAATAGATGCCTTGTACTAGTGAGCAACTCAAGATCTTTGTATGGGGAAACTCTAGTGGTACTCTCCTTGAGGACTGACTGACTGTAATGCCTAGGGCTGAATGCAAAGGCAAGGAGATGCAAAGGGGTAGTCATTTTTTTCCATCTCTCCACCATAATTTTTTGTTGTTACGTGAAAAATGTTTGTTGTTGTATAATATATATGTGTATTATATATAATATAATATATATATATATATATATATGTGTGTGTGTGTGTGTGTGTGTGTGTGTATATTATATACTATATATAAAAATATTTTTTATTATTACTTGAATACGCATATATATAGAAAATAATGATTTACCAATAATAACAATGTATCTCAGATCAAATTTATCCGACTGAAGCTACAACTTTAACAGAGCATGCATTATTGCTAGCATCTCTCTATCATAAAATGAATAAGTCCTTTCATCTCCTCTCAACTTACTACTTTCAAGTGCAATAGGATGTTTATTTGTGTTAGGAGAACGCCTATCCCCTCTCCAGATGCATCACATTCCAGCTCAAATGATTTGGTCAAATCTAGTATGGCTAACATGGGCCATGAGCTCACTACACTCTTGAACTGATCAACATTTGTGTGCCTCATTAGACCATGCAAAGGCTCTCTTTCTAGCTAAATCGGTTAATGGAGCACCCACCTATGAGAACCCTTTAACGAACCTTCTATAAAATCCGCATAACCCAAAGAAACATTTCAGCTGTGACAAATTTATTGAGGGAGGCCAATCCATGATTGGCTTAAGTTTTTGAAGATCAACACTAACTCTCTTAGAACTAATGATGTGACCGATGTACAGCAGTTCCATTAAACCAAATTCACACTTGGACTCCTTTGCAAACAAAGACTCTTCTCCAAAATACTAAGCACTTCTTCTAAATGCTTCAAGTGCTCTTCCCAAGTTTTGCTATACATCAAAATGTCATCAAAAAATATTACAAAAAACTTATGGAGCTGCTGGTTGAAAATCCAGTTCATGCAATATTGGAAGGTGGTTGGTGCATTAGTGCCTAAAATGACATCTAGAGGTTGTCTTCTCCACATCCTTCTCTCATACCTTAATTTGATGATATCCAGATCTCAAGTCTATCTTTGAAAAGAAACAAGCTTCATGTAATTCATCTATTAACTCATCAATGCGAGGTATGGGGTACCTATTCTTAATTATCCTCATGTTCAAAGCTCTATAGTCAACGCACATACGCATGGTTCCATCTTTTTCTTCACCAATACCACTTAAGAGGCAAAAGGACTCTTGCTCGGCCTTATGTGACCCATTTCCAACAGCTCCTTGATAGCCTTCTCTATCTCATCCTTATGCCTTTTGGAGTGTCAATAAGGAGTAGTTATAACTGGTTTAACACCTTCTTGTAGCTCTATTATGTGTTTGATACCTCTATTTGGTGGAACACCATGTGGAATGTCACTAAAGACCTGCCTGTACTTATCCAATAGCACTGTAATCTCAAGCTGAAAACTCCTTTTTTGTTGTCCCAAATCAGTTGGTGTGATAACACACTCTATGGCCCACTCCACTTGATTGTGTCTCATTATTTTTTCCATTCTTTTAAAGGACACTATCTTTAGTCTACCAGTTGTCATACCCCTAAGGAGAAACATATTCCCTTCAACTTCAAATCTCATTTCCATTGTTTGCAATTTCATCCTAAACTCACCAAGTGAACAAAGTCATTGGATGTCAACCATTGCATCAGTATCTCCACTACTAACCACGTAGAAGTCTTCCTTCAATTCATACCCACCCAGTTGAATACATAAGCTTGGTATCTTATGCGTACGTGTGATTGTTAAACCATCAGCAACCATTAGTCTAAAATCTTCACATTCTTCAATCCTTAAAACCCTTCTTGCTAAAATACTTCATCTATGAAATTGTGTGTTGCACCCGTAGTTATCAATTTGATTACCTTGTTGTCCATGCAACACACCTCTAACTCTAGATGAACCAATTTTCTGCAAACTAGTTAACTGTGCCATGCAACTCTTCTTCCAGCTACTCTAATGTGGAATCTCCTTCACTAGAGCCTGATTCAATCTGTTGTCTTGAATTTTCAGAGCTTGATTCAGGTGATTTTAAATACTCAATTGTTTTGCTTTGGTCTTCACAGTACACTTATGAGTTGGATCCCAAGGTTCTCTACATTGGAAATATAATTTCTTCTTTTTCAAGTCATTAAGCTGCTCATCATCTAATCTAGCCTGCAACTTCTTGGACTGGTCAGAATCTTTATCTCAGTATTTTTTATCCTTTTCCTTTTAGTAATGGAGGTTTTTTGGAAAATACTTGCTCCTTGAAGTTGATGCTTCCATTTCCCTTCCTCTTTTGATAGCATCTTGCAAACTTGTTGGGTTCAACGCCTTGATCTAACCCCTCAAAGGTTCCATTAACCCACCTATGAAAACCACCAATCTCCTCCTTTCTAAGATATCAACTACAAAAAACTGAGAGCCTTTGGAAATCTGAATGAAATTGCGTAGAGTTTCCCATTGTTTCAATTGTTCCAATTCTTTGAAATCAAGCTCAAGATCTTTCTTGTCAAAAAGATCTATGATTTTTTCCATGAATTCAACATAGTATACAATCTGATCATGGCCCAAGGTAATCAACATGTGATACCACCATTCATGAGCACAACCCTCCAAATGCAAGGTTGCATATTTTATGGCTTCATCGTCAGCCATTGTCTTGAGCCGAAAGAAAGTGGCATTGCACTCTGTTATTTTCTCTGAACCATGAAAGAAGGGTATGGTCACCTTACCAATTTTTTGTTGCAATTCTTGATTCTAAAATCTTCCACCATTTCCCCTTCGTGGTCCATTCCCTTCCCTAAAAGCAATGTAATCCGGAAAAGGCATTTCATCTTGGAAATCAGCTCTTGATCTATCTACTCATTCTCTGCTGGTATGTTGTTGGTATGGTTAAATATAGGCATTGATGGCCTTGAATGAACTGCGGATCCAGAAACTCCTTGCTGTCCTTGTCCATTTATAGTTGGGCTTTGTCCCTGATTTCCATTATTTCCTTGGTTCATATTGCAATGGTTCCAATTGTTTTCTTTCCCTTGGTTCCCATTGTTTGCATTCTATTGTACTAATTGAGTGAGCATCTGAGTCATTTGTTGTTTAGATTGTGTCACTAAATTCATCATTTCCCTTTCGGCCCTTGTCAATTCCCTTGAGACATTTTCAATTCCACTAGTATTTTGAGTATCCTTGTCCAGTCTACCTGTTGGAAAAATAGACTGCTCAATCTCTGGTTATTGATCCAAATGAGGATTTAACCTATTTATTTGAAGATAATAGTGATGCATGAGTGGGTGCATAACACCCAGGTTCCTTAAGAGCTTGACAAAGCTCTGATACCACTATAATAGGCATCCATGTTCATAATTGAAAGTTTATAGGCTTACTTTTTTTCGAAAGGTATTAGCCAAAGACTGGTTTGACAGTTTATACAACTATGCACAACTCGAATAAGTTACAGAATATCGATTGGGTCTGAAAATAACACAAGGAAGATAATTCATTGCAACATTACATGCCCAGAACTTGATTAATTGAAATGTGGTTTCTCAGTTAACAACATATCAAATGGGGAGTCCAAACCGTGGCAAAGCAATAAAATGGTTCACAAAAAATCTAACTTCTTAACATAGCAAATATTATTGGAACCTCTCCACAACTTGGAACTACACTTTAAGCTTCGTCAACCACAAAGATGGACATGCGATTGGAACACACTTGGCAGTGTAATGTAGCAACTTTCCTGCACTTTCCCAAAGAGGTGAGTGTTACGATGCTTCTACTTTTCCCAAGGATTCAGTTATTCTACAACACCTCTCGTACATACACAACATGCAACTCAGACTAATCTCCCATAGCATTCAATTCTTTCTTCCGAAACTAGACGTTTGTGGTAGAAAAAGTGTCATTTCACTTCCCTTTCCACAAAATCTGGGTACTCAAAGCATACAACCATCGACAACTATCACTTTGTGATGCAGGAGCATCCCTAGTTGGCTTTCAATCTTGCAGGATGGTGTGGTTTGGCTTTCGAGTTTGGGAACTCGTTCGAAGAATGAAGTGTGACTCAGTCGATACTGAATTGGTTTGGTTGTTGTGTTAACCGAGTCACTCGGTTAATGAAGACATTCAGCAAAGCTTGGGGCACTCAATAGATACTGGGAGCTCGGTTTGCACTAGGAGCTCGTTAGTAGTGTTGCCCGAGTCAGCTCGGTCATTAAAGGGAACTCTGAAGATACTAGGAGCTCGGCATACACTATGGTGCTCGACATGCACTAGGAGCTCGGCAATGCTTGGGAATTTGTTGATGCTCGGCTTGGTCTTTGCTGATGCTCGGCTTGGTCTTTGCTGATGCTCGGCTTGGTCTTTCTGACACTCGGCTTGGTCTTTCTGACACTCGGCTTGGTCTTGGTTCTTATTGGTGTCGAGTTGTCTGTGAGCCGACTTTGGGTATTTAATTTGTGTTGTAGCCGACTTGTGGCTCAACATATATTTAATGTATGGGTTTTAATTTAATTTGTAATGAACTGGGCCGACTTGTGGCTTAGTTGGGTATAAGTAGGGGTTTTTGTGGAGTCTTTATGCATTATTACTATTCATCCAGCTTGGAGAAGAGGATGAAGGCTAGATGCGAACTTTGAAGAGCTACTAGTTGCGGCTTGAGAACCAGAAGATTGCTTGGTGGACCTAAGGGTACAAGTGTGGATTCTTCTTGGTGTTCTTATCTAGTTGTGGTTCTGGACTAGTTGGGATTGGGTTTGTAAGTTGGATCTTGTTGGATCTTGCAGAATTGTTATTGTAATTGTTGTTGTATTTGGCCCTAACTCGAAAAGTCTTACACCCAGGCATATTGCATGTAAACAGTTATATTCTATGAATAAAGAGTGGTGATTTGGTATCAGATCTTGCATTTGTGTTGCATTGTTGTTGTGTTTCCGTTGTGTGGTTATTTGCTAGGGGTTTGGACGTCTCCTTTAGGGATTCTCCTGCCTTGTACTGCATCACTTTGGATGGCTCTCTATCTCAGATTGATCACCCCTTTGCGATTGTTTTTATCCAGCAAATCATCTTTCTGCTATGAAAGTCACCACCTAAGTATCTTCTTGAATGCAATAACATAGAACGACTTTACTTCCTTCATTGAACAAAACCTGGGTAACATTTTCAAAATTTTGTGTCCCATTTCTCTTTCTCTTTCCACAACCTTACCTATAGGATGTCAAAAGGCTCTTTGCAATGCATAAACTTGTCACTTGCAGCTCATCTCTCCCCACGTACTCCTGGACTTCTTATCAATCCACTGCCATGCGAACACTTGTATTTGCTTTGCCTAGACTCCAAAAGAATATGATTCCTGCAACTCTAATAGAATGTCGATTCTTCTCAATCCCTCTATTCTACTTACACAGGCATTTTCTCAGTTTCTAAATATGGAGTCCTCTCATCTATGTGAGTGCAGCTGATAGTTGAAACCTAGCATGCAGTAGTAATCGAACCTTAAACTTCTTTAACCAATCCTTTCCTATCTTGTGTGTTTTCAACACTGAAGAGGGGAGTTACACCAGACGGGACTCTGCAAGTTGCCAGAGTCGGGCCAGTTCTCTTACATGCAGATTACTAAGTCTCACCCAAATTTTCTACTATCTCAGACTTGCGAATTCCCTGGACACTTCTTTGTATCAAAGGAATTAATTTGGCAAACTTTGAATTTTCTCAAAGGTCACTCTAGTATTTCCTACACCAAACTTCTCTATAAGAATCGTTTTCAACACTTTTTCCACCTTTCCGTTAGTCAACCTCCCCTCAGTTTTATCCCCTGCAAGAAAAGTCTAATCTAACAGAGTCCATTCATCTTCCAAATCCACGTAGATTCCCTCCTTATGTTCCACTTTTTTAAAAGCAACTATATAAATATATTTGTTTTTACGTCAAACTCAAAGCCTCCATTTTGTAAATATATTTTTGTAGGCTTTGTATTTATTAAATGCTTAAAAGAGGATAAAAACATTTAATAAATATAATTTGGGAACTTGTGTAATGTCCCTCCAGGAGGACTATCTTTATGAAGTTAAATAAGACATTAATTAATTAATTATTTTTTATTAGTTTCAATTTTCTATTACATTAATAGATAAGTCGTCTATTATTAGTTAATGGTTATCTATTGTAAATATCTAATTAGCTTTAAGTTTGCTTTCATTTTTTGCTTTCTCTAGAATAGAATGTTTCTATTCTTTACGATCATTTCCTAAAGAAACATCGTCTCATTCTTTTGTATAAATTGACCGTATGGTCTTTGTTAATAACAAGCAAGTATTTTACCAATTACTTCCGTAATATGGTATTAGAGCTAATACTTCAATTTTTTCAGAAAAAATTATAATTTCTTCTTGAAATTATTTGTTTAAATTTTTTCAAAATTATTTTCAATTAATTTCTCTAAAACCCGCCTAGGGTTTTCTGCCTAGAGAAATTCGAAAATCACGAACTAGGGTTTTACGAATCACAACTGTGTTTGTGCAAGTCGCGAATTCGTGACTGGTATCTAAAAATCACAATTTTTCCTTGGCCGAACTCTGCAAATCGCATCTGGAATCTGGAATTCTGCTATGGCTCACGATTGGCCGAACTCATTCCTTCACTTTGCAGCCCGTGTGTGATATTTGTTGCAGCTCACGTCTGGCATAGATTCGCAAAACGCGCCTGCAAATTGGGTCTATTTTTGCAGCCGTTTTGCCCCCCATTCGCGTGTCTATTTTGACAGATTTTGAAGGATTTAAGAGGCCAAACTCATCTCTACCAGGAAATCCCGATCTGTGCAAATTTCTGAAACAAAAATCAGCCATTTCTTTCCAAGAAATTGGCATCTTTTTGCAAATTCAATCACAGATTCTTGGTGGGTTTTTCGAGAGCTCATCCGAGTTGTCAACCATTTTTTCTTGGTGCCTCGATTTTCGAGCCAACGGATCCAAAAACCGACAGCATATTCATTCTGGGTTTTTTGGTGCCTCGATTTTCGAGCCAACGGATCCAAAAATCGACAGCATATTCATTCTGGGCTTTTCAAGCTCTCTTCTGGGTCACTGATTTTTCTGGGTCTTCCGTATTTTTTCCTCGAAGAACGTGCCTTCAAAGATTTTCACAATTTTTCATTGGAAAACGTGCCATGGCATCTCTGACAAACATTCTGCTCGAGCATAACTCCAAATTCAATGGTCAAAATTATGGCACCTAGAAGCAGCGGATCATTGCAATTTTTTAATATCGGAACACCGATCAACTTGTACTGGGTGTTATGAAGTGTCCAACTTCTCCGAGTCCTGATCAAGATACATGGAATCTGAATAATCAAGAGGCAGTGATGCTTCTCCAATTATCTGTGGCTGATGATCAGCTTTCTCAAATTCCATCCAACAAGACAGTTGCCGAAATCTGGACACATCTCAGAGGTCTTCATGAGACTTCTGACAAAAGCAGAGCCTTCTTTCTGAAAAACACTATGTTTTCTATTGTCATGGATGAGTGCACCTCGCTCCAAGCACACCTGAATCGAATTCAAGAAATTCGTGATTAATTAGTTGTCATCGATCGCAAGATGGAGGAAGAGGATATTGTGGTTATCACTCTTCGGAGTTTACCAAAATCCTATGAGCATTTTATCGAGACTCTCAACATCACATCTACTGGTGTTGATTTGAAGTTCACTAATCTCTGCACATTGCTGCTTCAGCAAGATCGGTGGAAACAACGGTTTGGTAGCAGCTCCAGTTCCACCTCCACAGAGCAAGCCTTTGTTGTGAAATCCTTTCAGAAGGATAAAGGCAAGTTTCAGTAGTCATCTCAGCAGAAGTCTTCTGCTCCAGCATCAGATGGTTCCAAAAAGAACATTCAATGCAACTACTACCACAAGTTTGGACACATGAAGGTTGAATGTCGAAAACGTTTAGTTGCACAATCTAAGCAATCAGGTTCGCAGCCCAAAGCGAACAGTGCAAAGCACACTGACCAAGCGGAATCTGCCTTTTACACCTTCAAGGCTAAAAGACCTGCAGATCATGTGAAGTCGTCTGCCTGGCACATTGATTCAGGTGCCTCTCGTCATTTCACTCACCGCAAAGACTGGTTTACTGACTACCAGCCTTATTCAGACTGTTATTTTTGGTGGCGAAGAAGAGTACACGGTTGTCAGCAAAGGCAACATTCAGATTCAACCTGTTGGGAGGAGTCTCATATTCCTTGATGTGTAACACGTTCCAAGGATGGAACTAAATCTACTCTCAATCAATCAGTTGTTGCAACATTCTCCACACTTGGCAGTCACCTTCAGTTCACATCAGTGCACCATCACTGATTGGGCGACTAAGTCTACTGTTGAAGTGGGTTTTGAGGATCATGGTCTTTTCAAACTTATTGATTCTGGTGATTCTCAGGACTTAGCTATGGCTGCTCAACGGTCTTCTGTTAGCACACTTTGGCATCAACAATATGGGCACTTAAATGTGCATTATCTCTCACAACTTGCTCGAGATGAGCTTGTTCTTGCATTGTCAGAGATTCAGACTCAACAGCTTGGAGTTTGTGATGCATGTCAAGCTGGGAAGCAACATTGCACACCTTTTACCAGTGGCAACTCATGGCGATCTTCTCAGGTACTTCAGCTTGTACATGTCGATATCTGCGACCCTATGGCCACTCCTGTTCTTGGCTCCAAGTATTTTCTTTGTTTGTTGATGATTTCAGTAGAAACATGTGGGTGTATTTCCTTAAAAAGAAATCAAATGCATTTCTTGTATTTCAAAAGTTTAAACCTTTAGTTGAAAAAGATTCTAGGAAATCTATTATTACTCTTAGATCAGACAATGGGGGGGAATTTTGTTCTAATGTTTTCTCCAGCTTCTTGGATACACATGGCATCAAATGCCAGTTAACCACACCCCACACGCCACAACAGAACAGTGTAGTTGAACATCGAAACAGGACAATCACCGAGATGGCTCGATCCATGCTCGAACACAGACATGTTTCGAAGCAAATTTTGGGCAAAAGCAGTTAACACTGCAGTTTATCTATTGAACTGGTCACCCACAATGGCAGTCAAAAGTAAAACTCTGGAAGAGGCCTAGTCAACTCGCAAGCCTAGAATCAGTCACCTAAAGGTTTTTGGCTCCCTTGCTTTTGTTTGGATCCCTGATGCTTCTTTCACCAAGTTGGATGCCAAGAGTCAAAAATTGATGCTTGTTGGATATAGCAATCTTCACAAAGCCTACTGCCTGATCGATGTTGAGACCTCTCGTCTCATCTACAGTTGACATGTAGTCTTTGATGAGCAGCGACGACCATTCATGCTTGTTTCTCCTGTTCCTGATCCAGTAGACAAGCCTATGATGGCTCATGATTTGGGAGTTCGGCTTCATTAGGTCCACCTGATGGGAGAGCTCCAGTAGCTCCTACAGCTCCAGTTATACCAGTGATACCTGTACAGACACCTCCGGCTTCTCCTATAGGATCACCTCGCTTTGTAGATGCTTCACTTGAGTTTAATCTAGATTCTTCTGATGACGATCCTGCTGATCAAGCATCTCCTAGTACTAATGTTGGTCATTCTCCTATCCAGCCTAAGTGGTGAGCTAACACACTTGTTGATCTTCATGATGATGAGCTCATTGATGGGAGAACTGCTCGAAAAAAGAGCAAAACTATAGATTCTATTAACTTTGCTCTCATGGCCAACATTCACAGTGTGTTTGAACCTCAAACATATTCCGAGGCTAAAGGAATTCCAGAGTGTGAACAGGCCATGACATCTGAACACCAGAGCCTACTGAAGAACAACACTTGGGTCCTTTCTGATCTTCCACCAGAGAAGAAACCCATTGGCTGCAAATGGGTCTACAAAATCAAATACAAATCGGATGGTACTTTGGATAAGTACAAAGCTCGTTTAGTTGTGAAGGGCTTTGCTCAATGTCAGGGCATTAATTATGAGGAGACCTTTGCTCCTACTGCAAAGATGAGCACCATCAGATTAGTCCTAGCCATGGCAGCTCAGTTTGACTGGAAGGTCCATCAGATGGACGTCAAGAGTGCTTTCCTGAATGGTGATCTCCATGAAGAGGTTTACATGACGCAACCTCCTGGTTTCAAGGTTGCTAGTAAAGACCATCAGGTTCTCAGAATGGTAAAAACTCTCTGTGGCTTGAAGCAGGCCCCTCGGGCATGGTACATGAAGATTGATAAGTACCTCAATGATCAAGGCTTCAAGAGAAGTTCTTCAAATTCAAATCTATACATCAAGACTACTGACAGTGACATCATCCTTCTGGTTATTTATGTGGATGATTTGATCATCACTGGCAGTTCGACATCTTTGATTCAGGGAATCAAATAGAATTTATGTCAGTCTTTTGTTATGACTGACCTTGGGCTCATGCATTATTGCCTAGGTGTTGAAGTTTGGCAACAGTCTTCTGGTATATTCATCTCTCAGTCCAAATATGCCAGGGCCCTGTTAGACAAGTTTCGTATGCAGGATTGCAAACCTGCATCTACACCTATGGAGAAAGGTCTTAAGTTATCAGCAAAGTCTGATTCTCCTTCTGTTGATGATACTACATACAGGCAACTAGTAGGGAGCCTCATCTACCTCTCTGCTACTAGGCCTGATATCAGCTTCTCAGTCAGCAATATTTCACGCTTTATGACAGCTCCTAAGGCTGATCGTTGGATGGCAGCAAAGCGTGTGCTTCGTTATGTGAAGGGCACTTCAGATTATGGACTTCTATACTCTCGAAGTTCTAATCCTAAACTCAGTGGGTTCACAGATTCAGAGTGGGCAGGCTCTGTTGATGATAAAAAGTCAACATCTGGATATGTGTTCAGTTTGGGATCCAGTGCAGTCACATGGACCAGTTAGAAGCAGTAGGCAGTTTCTCTCTCTTCTACAGAGGCCGAATACAGAGGAACTATTAAGGCAGGATGTAAAGTTGTTTGGCTTCGTCGGATGCTTGGGGATATGCAAATGTCACCAACAAGACCGACTACTCTGTTTGTTGATAACGAAGGCATTATCAAGTTAGCACGAAATCCAATCTTCCATGAACGAACCAAGCATGTGGATGTTCACTGTCATTACATACGACAGTTGGTTGAAGACGAGACTATAGATTTGCAGTATGTTCCTACCACAGATCAAATTGCAAACATTCTCACCAAGCCTCTTGGTTCTGATAAGTTTATCAAATTCAGAGGACAGCTTGGTGTGTTAGATTGATTAACCATTAAGGGAGGGTATTACAATAATAGATAGTCGTCTATTATTAGTTAATGGTTATCTATTGTAAATATCTAATTAGCTTTAAGTTTGCTTTCGTTTTTTGCTTCCTCTAGAATAGAATGTTTCTATTCTTTACGATCATTTCCCAAGGAAACATCGTCTCATTCTTTTGTATAAATTGACCATCTGGTCTCTGTTAATAACAAGCAAGTATTTTACCAATTACTTCCGTAATATTTTCAACTTATGAACTAATGTAAATTAATTAATAATATTGGAGAAATATAAATAAATGTTGATTATCATAATATATATTTAATTACAAAATCAGTTTTGGAAGTTCACCGGAATGTTACCAAATTACATCAATTCAAATTGGTGGTGTGGTATGAGAATAGCATAATCGATTGTTTTGAATATCATGAAGTCTAAAACAATGTATTGGTGCATCCTTTCATCAGCTTAGAAAAGGGAAGCAATGGGAGTTTTTCACCGTACGACCTTGCATACAAAACACGTGCCAGGCAAAACCACCATACGGCCGATTAAGGAAGCAGAGCAAGAGTAAATACCACCGTATGGACTTAGCAATTGGAAGGTGTTCGAATTTGACTACCGTACGGCTTTTCAAAAGAGGTTGCAGAGGTGGACATCGTGTGCTCTGCCACAACAAACACCGTACGACTACATCTGGAAATAGTATCAGGTGATAGATACAAAGCGCCAAATCTATATTGTATGGCAGCCGTCCAAGACTAATGAAAAATATATCGTACGACTACACAAAATAGCAAAGTGGGAGTTAGAATACCGTACGGCCACACAAGACAGAAAAGTGGGAGTTAGAATACCGTACGGTCACACAAAACAAGTCAAGAGTATCCATACGGACTACCAAGGGACACCGTACAGCCAGAGTAGAGGACTACCAAGGGACACTGTACGGTCAGAATAGAGACTACCAAGGGACACCGTACGGCCAAACTTACGCATGAACACCGTACGTTTTAAATCACATAACAACTATTTTGAAAAAGTTGTAGAAGTTGAGGCTCAAAAACATTGTATGGCCAGTAGCTAATGGAGCAGGAACACGTCTAGCTGTAGCTGAACAAAGGCATTGGAGGGAGAAAACGCAAGGAGTAGGAGGTACCGTACGATAGCACAAAATGCAGTGGGTTAGCTTCCAAGAGTTGTACGGACATTGTACAAACGATACCAAAGCTTAGAATAAGTTGTACAGAGGGGTTGTGAGGTGCTATTCCGAAGAGAAGCAACTACCCTAACCGTTTTTCTCCACACAAAAGACAAAAGAGCTGACTGTTATGCAGTCAGCAGGGAAGAGAGCCTGGAAGAAAAAGTTGGAAGAAGTCTCAACTACCACCACGAAAATGAATAGAAGTGTGAAGACATTGCCCTCAGGTGTTCATGTTGCAGGAGGCACAAGCACAGGCACAAACAAAAGGAAGGGCAAACTGGGAGCATAGCCAATGGCTCCACCAGCACACCTCACACCACAAAATATTTCTTTTGAAGGATTGAATGGAGTCGAATGTTAGAAATGGTGGCAGGATACTCTTGCGGACCATCCGGTGAAGAATAGCATCAGGAAGGCTCAGGTAGAGTGGGCGATACAAATGCCAATTTTTTGCATTCGTGATACAAATCAAGGAATTGTACATTGGTATCAGAGCCTTTCTGCTTGTCAGTCTGTGGACAAAATTACATAGAACAAACATATGCAAAAAGGACATTATAATTTTCGTAATACCCGAGTCAGACAAAACAGGGATCCTGACACTCCAGTAGAATCATCTAGTTCGTCCTTACAAGTTGATATCAAAGATAGTCATACAGAACTAGACGAAGAAATAATTATTTAACAAAATAATAATATGGGGGAAGCAAATGATACTAGGGATCTTATAGCAACATTATTTAGGAGCAAACAAAATATGCAGAACAATGTTAATCATATGACTAATTTGATGTCTCAATTTATGGCCCATAATCTTAATCAAAATCAAAATAATCCGAGGCGAAATGGTGGTCGGGAGGATCATTCAGTAAATAAACAGCCTGAGGTTCTACAACCTCAAGGGCTTTCATGCCTACCTTCACACCTAGGAATCCACAGCTTGAAAGAGAGCCCTCTATTATAGGATTACAAGAAGAAATATACCAAGATTGGTTACAGTCAGAGGATGAATTTGGATCATCAATGACTTTTAGAGAACAGTTGGATGTCAGGATGAAACATAGGCCTAAAGGACAGTGGGGTTATAATAATGAATTGCAAAGAAAGATTGGTAAGATGTCCACTCCTTATCTTTATGGGTCAAGAAAAACAACTAGAGCTTGGCTGCAAAAACTTGACACATATTTCTAATTGAACCCTATGATGGAAGACGAAGCAATCAAATATGCAGCCTTACATTTGGAAGGGGTGGCACACAAATGGTGGCAGCATGGGCAAATAACCTTGGGTCATAACCATATTAGCACAGAGACTACTTTCACTGAGAGATTCATAGACAGGTTTGATTCTAAGGACCCTGAACTTCATCTTAAGGATTTAACTCAACTTAAACAAACAGGGCTAGTAGAACACTAATTTGAGAAGTTAGTAGTCCTAGTAACTGAGATTACTGAGAGACCAAAAAATATTATACTCATTGATGGGTTATCTAACACACTTAAAGGGTGGGTCAAATCTCTAAATCCCCCATCTCTATAGACTGCCATTAAAAAGACGAGAATTAGAGCCTTCTTCTAAGGGGAAAAATTTTAACAGGAGACCACCACCAAAATCACAGAATGATAGAAAGTCTTTCACAAATGACACACCTGCCAAAAATTAGTTGGATAAAGAGGAACGCGATGAACATAGGAGGAAAAAATTATGCTTCAATTGTAAAGAAGCCTGGGCACCAAGTCATAGATGTTTGGGGAAGAAGAGGAAAATATAGATTTGAACCTAGAACCTAGCCAGAAGACCATAAGAACAAGCTCAGGAAAATAAACAAGGAAAAATTTTAATAGCATCCATGACAAGAACTCCACGTTATAATATTTTCAAAGTAAGAGGAGTATTACAGGGTCAACGAGTAGTTGTTATGTTGGACAATGGATCTACACATAATTTCATCGATACTACACTAGTTAAGAAATGTGGTTTACATACAATGGAACATGAGGGATTTGATGTTCAAGTTGCAGGTGGCACCAATTTAGTAAGTACGCATAAGGTTCCACAACTAAGTATTTCTCTTGGTAATTATACAGTAACAGATGATTTGTATGTGGTTGATTTGGCAAATACTAATGTTATTTTGGGAATTCAATGGATGGAGACTTTGGATAAATATTTGCAGAGTTTCAAGCGCATGGAGTTTTCTTTCAAAGTTGATGGGAAAAAGGTAATTCTCAGGGGAATGTCAAATGGTGAACCCAGGATCGCCTCTACTAACAGGATAGAGGCTATTTTACGTCATGGTGATGTTGCCTGGTCAGCACAAAGTGTTATCTCCACTAAGGTAACAGGTTTTGAATCTAAACTTTATCAAGATGATTTGTTGCAAATTTTAGATTCACATAGTTTGGTTTTCAATGATATACCCCCAAGAGTCTCTAGATAGAGGTTTTGAACATACAATTGAACTAGAAGAAGGGGCAAAGCCAGTTAACACTACTCCATACAGACATCCTACAGCGTTCAAAGATGAAATAGAAAAGGATAATAACGGGTTGTTGGATATGGGACACATCACGCCCAGTTCGAGACCCTTTGCTTCATCTATAGTGTTGGTTAAAAAGAAAGATAGGACTCTACGCATGTATATAGATTGTCGTGCTCTCAACAAAAAAACAATAAAAAATGGGTGTCCGATAGCCTGAATCGATGAATTGTTAGATTAATTACATGGTGCTGTGTATTTTTCTAAGATTGATTGAAGATCAGGGTACCATTAGATTAAATTAAGGAAACAAGATATTCATAAAAACTTCATTCCGTTGTCATTATGGTCATTTTGAATTTTGATTTATGCCCTTTGGCTTGACAAATGCTCCAGCAATATTTCAGCCCTATATGAATCACATTTTTAATAAACAGATGAGGAAATTTCCGCTAGTTTTTTTTATGATATTTTCATTTATAGCAAGAATTGGGAGGAACACTTGAAACATATTGATGAGATTTTGGGTATCATGGAATCTCAGTCTCTGTATGCAAAAGCTTCTAAATGTGAATTTGGTATGACAGAAATTTTATATTTGGGTCATATAATTATGCTAAAGGTGTGCAGATGCATCAGGAGAAGATTAGAGCTATTTTGGAAAGGCCACCTCCTTGAAACCTTTCATATTTAAGGGGCTTATTTGGCTTATGCAGTTATTACATGAGGTTAGTTACAGGGTTTTCACAACTTGGAGCACCCTTGACAAATCTTACAAAAAAAGAGGTGTCCAAGTGGATTGTGGAAGCATGACAAGTATTTGATAAGTTTAAAAGAGGTAATGAGCCCTTGCACAATTCTTGCACTTTCAAAATTTAATCAACCTTTTGTACTAGAATGTGATGCTTCTGGTGAAGGAATAGGAGCAGTTTTAATGCAAAATAAGCATCCTATAGCTTATGAAAGCGGGAAACTCAACAGTGTTGAAAGGTTGTAATCAATATATGATAAGGAAATGTTATCAATCATGCATGCATTGGCTAAATTTCGTTAGTATTTGGTTGGTAGAAGATTTGTGGTTAAAACTAATCATAACAATTTAAAATATTTCCTGCGCTAGAAAGATTTGATCGACGGGCAATAGAAGTGGATCAATATGATCCAAGCTTATAACTTTGAAATTGAATATGTTAAAGGTAAGAACAATGTGATGCATTCTCTAGGAAACCTGAAATACATGCTATATCAAGGGTAACAACTGATTGGAACTCTCTTTTATTAGTGGAATATTCTAAGAATGCATTTTCTTGTGATTTACTGGATAGGCATGTTCAGGATGATTGATACAATATTGTGAATGATGTTATTACTACAAGGATAGAATCTTTCTAGTATCTGGCTCTAAATTAAAATTGAGAATTATGCAGGCATTTCATGATTTACCCTTGGCAGGACATCCAGGTTATTTCAAAATTTACAAACAAATCCGTGAATGGTTCACATGGAAAGGGCTTAAAGATGATGTTTTGCGCTATGTGATGTAATGCATTACATGTCAACAAAATAAAATTGAGCATACATATCCAGCAGGGTTACTCCAACCCCTACGCATTCCAAAATAGACGTGGGAGAGTATATCTATGGATTTCAATGTTGGCTTACCCCAGGCACAAGGTAAACATTGTATTTTTGTAGTGGTTGATAGATTAACCAAATTTGTGCACTTCTTTGCTATGTATAGAGTTTACAGTTGTTCAAATAGCCGAATTGTTTTTCAAGAAGGATTTATGTTTACATGGCCTAACAAAGACTATTATAAGTGATAGGGATAGTTGATTTCTGAGCATATTTTGGGAAGAGTTGTGTTGATGTCAGTTTTTGTATCACTACATAACATATTAGTAATTGAATATCTGATACGGAGTATCAAACACACAATTCCTCTCTTGAAAAGTTAATACTCATGGGTACATGAGAATAACTCCAATGTTCCTTACACTCGTGGATACTAACTTAGTTTTATCGATGTGATTTGCTGGTAATCACGTAGATGGCCTTACGCTGTTTGCCTGAGGACGATTTGGACTTTGGTAGAGTGATGGTGGTGGTGATTCGGTGTGAATGCCAGATGATGTTGATGGGAGGGCGATAGTGATGGAGGGCGAATGTTCTTATGACTTACACCTTTCTAGCTTTTCCACTTCAAAACTCAAACTCCTAACTACTCGCTATTCTCCTCCTACTCCTATGAATGGAAGGATTAGCAAATGGACGGGGATCGAATCTAATGAAAGTTAACCGTCGGCTCCACCTCCATAAATGCAATGATTCAAAAGAAAATGAACTAGTTTACCACACAAGGCTTCCCAACAAGCCGTTAGGATGCTAGTGGCCTAGTATTGATCCCTATCAAACATCTACTAATGCTACCATGCAACTATCCATCTACTTTACTCTTTACTTAACAATTTGAAATGCAATTCACTTTAACAACTTGAAAAGAAATTTTATTCTAACTATTTGGAAGTAGAAAACATGCAACAATACCAAAAGCTCTTAATCACCATACAAGTCACAACAATGAGAAAGAAAAGCGATTGTGGCATTATCTTAGCAACAATTTTCTTCGACCATTACAAATGAGAGCAAATGGCCTTATATAGAGGCCAAAATGTACAACCAACGGTAGAGATAAAGACGCAAAACCGACAATCCAAATTGAATCCTAAAAACCCTAATTAGGGTTGCCATCCCATCGGCCAATGAGAAGACGCCACCTTATCAATGGGCCAATGAAAAAAAGGAAAAGTGGCAACCAATGAGAAGGCACCAAAATGGTAGCCAATCAGAATCAGACACCTATCCTACCCAAGAAGAAGGAGAAATTGCCACTTGGGCTTACATCAAATGATCTTCTAATATAGTTCTACCCTTTTCTTTCATCTTCTTAGCCAAAGCAATGAACTTGGCTAGCTTGTCGTTGACTTCTTTCATGGAAGGAAAAAGCATATGCTTCATCTTGAGCTCAGCTGAATTCATCATGCCGCTCGCTGCTTGCAATGTTTTCTCGTGATCCTTCTCATATTCTTTCACATATCCGATAAAGGCATTGAGGGAAGAAAGGGTGCCCAAATGTTTCTTCTTGATAGCAACCTTTCCTAACTCATCCAATCTTGATCCAAGCCCTGTCTCATTGATGTCCTCTTCTCTGATATCCTCAAAATCAAGTGCCACCCCAACGTCGCTTATCATGGTTGAAATGGAAGTGTTGACGCCTAGGTTGCGCTGTGCAACTGCATTCTGTATCTCATCGAGTGTTCTCAATTTGGTAGTCAAGGCAACAAACAAAAACTCAATTGTACTCAATCCTCCTTCATCAAGCAACTTGGCCCTTTCCAAATATTTCTCTGGTAGCCCAATGAACACCTATAGCTTGCGAATAGCTAAATCCTTGACTGGAAGGAAATCCTTCCACTCCTCTTCAAATATTCTAAACTTGTTTCTAAGAGTCACTAAAGACCTGAATGTTGAGATAAATGAAGGCAAGAAACTCCGCCCATCTTGGATCGTATCATGGATCCAATCCCTGACTTCATGTAGCTAAGCTGATATCTCTTCTATATTGCTCCCGTTGTCTTGAGGAAGGGCTGCCTGGTGCAACTAATGGATAGGCTGGTAATCTCTCCAATATTTGTTTTCGGCCTCCAACTTTATGATCCTTTCATTTGCCTTCCTCAACCTTTCTCTTATTGAAACTATTACATGTCATCTATGTTTCTTCCCAAGTTATGCTCCACTATCTCGTATTCCTGAGCTACAATCTCATCCGATGCCTTGTTAACCATTGGTATAGCAATCTAAATTGTTCGGTGACCATCATTGTCACTCCTGATTACCTTTGCCATCGTTTTTGCCATTTGTTTTTGGTTTTCGCTATCACCCTTCTCTATTAATCCTTGGATGTCCTCAGCCGTTCAGGCCGTTACTACCTCGCCCCTTGGCATAAGCATTTTCCTTAACCATAGTGGTGCAATGCATCTCCCTAATTCTGGATTTGGTTCGACTAGCAAGGCATCACCAACGGCCTCGGGCCCCTAACTTATTTCCTCAATATCAATTGGTCCATCTTCTTCTTCACTAGTAACTGCCATGTCATCTCCACGTTGGTTTTCTGAGAGAGGAGAGTACTCGGTGCTATCACTGTAACCACTTGATTCTAAATCAGAGCTCACCTCTACCGCGGCCCCTTGATCACTTGTATTAACCTCTTGGCTTCTAGCCTCAATTATGCTCTCCCTTGATGATGCTGCATTCTGTCTCTTTGCTGGAGGTTCCTAATGTTCTTTACCTCCAAACTTCTCTTCTTGCTCACAACTATCCTTTGTTGCCGGCTACTACCTCCACCCTTCTGTCCGACTGATTCTGCTGGACCTTCCTCCAATTCATTTTCTCATAAGGCATACCTTCCCTCTTTGTAATTGCCTTAAATTCCCATTGTACCACGACTCGGTGTGCAAATCAACTGCCCTTGTAACTGCCTCTAAGGAAGGATCCTGGTGATCATTCCAATCTACTGGATTCAATTATGTTCCAACCACTGTATCATAATCTTCTCTTAGTACCTTTTCATCATCTTCTAGTTGATCGGGAATATCAAAGCCTCTCCATCTGATTGCCCTCATCATGCTCATTGACAATCTTGAGAAAGCTAGCTTCCTCACATGAAAATCATCACACGCATTGGCCCAGAAATCTTCTATAGTAGGGACATGTTTGAATGTATTCTCGTGAGATGCCTTGATAAGACCATTAGGATCGAATCCTTGCCTTGATCTATACCATCCTAGATGATATTGTTCTAACTCCTTCTCTGCAACTGCAAAGGCGATAGGATTGGGGCAACTATCATTGCCAATTCCAAATGAGTTGGTAATCCCTATCTCACCTTTGAGTTTCATCATTTTGTCATAATGCTCAAGTTGCCTAGCCAACTCCATCAAAACTACCTTGTCGGGTGGGTACCTTGGAAGTCTCTTGGGACAAACTGTACTTCCTACTACTCTAACAGATGTGAATTGCGGAAATTGGATGAACCAACTCCCATACTTCTTAACCTTCATTTATGCTTCCGTTGAGAGTCTCTTAGCAGGTGTCCCTTGTAATACCCTTACTGTCTTCATGGCAAAGGCGTCACAAAATATTTTATAGTCTTTGTTGTTGTGCAAATGAAGCTATGGATAGCATTCATGCACCAAATATTGCCCCGGCCCACTACCAATTTCTCTTAAGGCCTTAAGTCCCAGACTCTTATACAATCTAGCAATTAGGTAAAACAGATAGGACTTCATGTAGAATTGCTTTTGGTTTTGCATGGTTCTAAGTTGCAACTCTAGATTCTCACTTATGATCCTAGCCCAATCAAATCTTCTTTTTCCTTTTTCAATTTCATCAATAAAGAAGTACATCCAGTTTTCGAATTGCATACCTTGAGCTAGGCCCATGATCTGGCTAAGAAGAACAACAAGATCACCATATTCTGATTTGAAATCTGCCACTGTGAGCCTCGATGATCTTGTTACTCCCTTCTTTCCTTCGTGTAGCCAATCCTATTTTAGATGCATGAAATAAGCTTCTTGATTATCCTGAAATGACTTAGTCGCCTGATCCATCATTACCACTGTCGTGCTCCTGTACTAGGGGATGTTGAATGCTTCTTCGATCGCATGTCCACCAATGTTAGCCAACACTCTTTTCCCTTCATCAAAAATGATGGATTTACTGGTCAGATCAAACCTAGATGCACATTCCATAACCAATTCTGGGCAAGGCAAGGTAGGAGGAAAGGCCACCAAGTGTACAATTCTGCTCCTGTACAATCCCTTCCTTCAATCTGTTCTTTACCTGTATCATGTTTACTGGACCAATATTGGTATCAGTAATTCGCCTCATTTTTGAGAAGGAGGTTTTGGGCATCATGTCCTCTTTGTCTTTCTTAGTATTTGTTCACTTAGGGTTTTTGCTTGCACTAACATCTACCATCCTAAACACTTATTTCTGCCCATTCGTTCTAAATATTATGGACTACCCTTATTGATCTCCAACCTTCTTTCTATCGATGGTTTCTAACTTATTTCTGCCTCACCAAGTCCTACCACTACACTTATCAATCTCCAACCTTCAACCTAGGGGTGGGACTACCACTTATTTCTACCTCTTCGTTACCTTAGAATGGACTACACTTATATCTCCCAACTTCAACCTAAGGTGGTCTAGCTTATTTCTGCCTCGCCAAATGTCCTATTATGGATTCTACACTTATCAATCTCCAACCTTCAGCCTAATAATGGAATGATGAAGTGGTGGATGATGAATGCAAGAACCAAGAGAAACACACCACCTTTCATCTCTAGAATGAATTGAATTCACCTTTACCAATAGCCAGGTCTTCTTTGAAGTTTGGATCAGACCTAAGAATTTCAAGCCTCCTTGCAAATAATGATGCCCTAGCTAGAAAAATCAGAATTCCGTCCTCTTGAAATCGCCCATGCATGTGCCAAAAAATCAGACTTCAATCACATATTTCCTCCACAAAAAAAAAATTTGCCCAAATCTGATGTTAAAATCACAACCCCTCTAGAAGAAATCAGACATCAATAGCAAATCGTCCAAGGCCATAAGAATCAGATCTGCCTTCCAAAAGATGCCAAGAATGGGAAATTCTGCCCTCACACCAAATCGCCAAGCATGAGAATTTTGCCTTTAACATGGAAAATCGCCAAGCATGGGAGATCTCCATTATGAAGAAAATCGCCAAAAAATAATGCCAATCTGCTCTTCCTAAACACAATGAAATCTGCTCCAAGGAAGAAGAAATCTGCCCTTTGCCAAAATCGCCCAAGCACATTAAATCTGCTCTCTGCCAATTATCGCCCAAGGATGGAAGAGAAGGAATGAAGAATGAGGAGATAAGGGGAGAGAGCTTCCTCTTATACCCAATTTGCTTGCTTTCCCTAGCTGGCCGACTTGTACCCTGGGAGCAAAACAAAACAATAATTAATGCACAATTCTGACCCAAAATTAAATGTTTAGCCAAAAATTAATTTTGCCACAATGAAATTTACTTTTTAAGTTGCCGGTTAGACCAAGATTGCAAAAATAAAGTAAGTAAAGCCTTGGAGATGCTAAATGTTTCCATTTAATGATGATTTAGTAATTAATATATCATCAAAAATCTGATTTGGCTAGCCAAAATTGATTTTTTCTATTTTAAATTACTAATTTCTTTAAAGACTCTAAAATCTTCAAGGCAAATTTAATCCATTTAAAGCCAATTTTTGCAATATAACCCAAATCGATTTTGCCATGCAATTTAAATTTCTCTGGAGTCCTAAATCGATTTTCCTAATTCAATTTCACCATTACAAAATCAATTTCATTTTTTTCACCAAAAAATTTCCGAGACAATTAAATCTAAAAAAATTCATTTTGAAAATGTTCAAGTCTATACAATTATTTCCAATTTCCAAAATCCGTCTAAGTCCAAAAAATTTGTAAATTTATCCTGCCGGGTACTATTCTAACCATCGAAAAAAATGTTATCCTTGAAATCGTTTGGCCTAAGGATGAAATTTACATGCTCCGGAAAATCAAGTTAGCACCGGAGAAAAAAGAAATCCAACCACATCCCTCCTGGCTCGAAGGCGTCCAAAGTGTAAAAATGTTCAAATCGAAAACTTTTGGACAACTCCGAAAAACTTGCTAAGGCAACCGAAAAATTTGCAAAAATCCGCAAAAATTGCCAAGGCTTACCCGAAAAAGGGAGTCCCCAAGGTTTTGGGGCGATGGTGTATAAACCTCACAACAAGTTGTTCAGATTCACAGGTACCGAGTTGAATCGAAATACTAGCTACCATCCACAGATAGATGGTCAAACGAAAATAGTGAACAAATGGGTTGAATGGTACCTTTGTAATTATATCCATTGGTATGACTTCATTTAAAGTTTTCTATCGGTATGATGCTTTATCTTTTATTGATCTTGCCATGGGTATGATGCTTTATCTTTTATTGATCTTGCCTTTGATCACAGTAATGTGCCCAAATCACAAAAATGGCTTCAAGAGTGCAAAGATACTTTAAAAGCACTCAAGGAGAACTTGCAATTTGTACAGAATCAACAAAACCTTTATGCAAATAGGAAACGTATAGACCACAGCTTTGAAGAAGGTGAGATGGTATATCTCAAGTTGCAGCCATTTCGTCACTCTTCACTCAAACGTAGTGGAGCTGAAAAATTGAAGCCAAGCTTCTATGGGCCTTACCTGTAAAAACCCTATGTATGCTCCAACAAAACTATGTATGCTAGTGAACAATGTCTTGTTGTTTTTTGTGTTTTTAAAATATATTCTTTTTTTTTTATTTTTTCAAAGTATATAATAAAAGAAAAAGCACCACAACTATGCAACAACTCCAGAATTGATTTGAAAATTATTGATAAGGAGAGACGAGTTTATTAACATTTATTAAAATAAGTATGTCCAAAGTTTTAAACATTGACAACCTGATTTGTTCTTCGCTGATTTCTATTTGCTGATTTGGAGACTACCACTGGTCGGTTCACACATTCATATAGCTGTCGCCCCTCAATTACAAATCCAATGCAAAGAATGTTGAACGCCGATGATGAATTCAGTTACACAATGAAGAATGTAAGCCGCCAACACCAAATAGATCAAACTATGAACAACTCCAACTCAGCCAACTGTCACAGGAGCCACTAGTCCAGCCGCAACCCAACCAAACTCCAGACCCACTCTTAATGACCCTGCGATTTCCTTAGGAAGTAATTGCAAGTAACAAAGGAATAGCCGTCCAGCCCTTTCCAATGCAAATTTGATACCCCACATTACCTATGGAAAGCTAGCAACAAATCTCTCAGTCTAATTCGAACACCAATATTCAGTCTCACAAAATGTGAATAGTCTCATTCGAATTTCACCACTAACCAGGCAATGTCCACAAACTCAGATCTCCAAGGCAAAGTAACAATAGGAGAAATATGATAATTGTTTACTTCAACACAATTACCAACGATGAATCACAGAAATTCTTCAAAACCCTCAAGCAATGAAAAGAGCAATAAAAATATAATATTCAAGATGATCTCTCATTCTCCAAAAAGCCATATTTATAATACAAATATGAGCCACTTAGCTTGACGCTCACACCTTTCACTTAAAAGCAACTTTTATAATATAAAGTCATAACACTTTATATTATAAAACACAATGATAATAAAGTGCATCGTAAATAATCATTAAACCACAATCCTCCAAATAAATGACTTCAATAATAATTCATCGAGAGATCAAATAACGAAACCAGACGATCACCCTGCCTGAACAGCACACCCAAAATAGTAACCGTCTAAAAGTGACTTACTAAAAATAGTAAGTCCAAAAATAGCAATATCCCAACAAAGACCCCCAAATCCAAACGTCAACTCATGAGGGTCGCAATGATGAGATGACAAAACCATACTTCAGAAACCTGCTAAATCGCGGACATTACAGTCCTCCCTCCCCAAGATTGTAGGTCCTCAAGCAATCGCAATCCGGGATGCTGTAGAATATCCTCAGGCTCCCAGGTAGCATCCTCTTCCGGTAGGTTCTGCCACTTAACCAACAACTCACGGATGGTCCTCCGTTGCAACTGTCTCTCTCTAGTATCAAGAATCGTCTCTGGAATCAACTCCAATCTCTCTTCATCATCTAATGGAGGCAATATAGGAGATGGTATCACATGACGGCCCAAAGCTCCCTTAAAGCGTGAAACATGAAATACATTATGAACCTTGCTA
Source organism: Cupressus sempervirens (assembly GCA_028749045.1). Classification (NCBI taxonomy): domain Eukaryota; kingdom Viridiplantae; phylum Streptophyta; class Pinopsida; order Cupressales; family Cupressaceae; genus Cupressus; species Cupressus sempervirens. The sequence continues at coordinate 898,757,629 of CM053783.1, read as the reverse complement.
TCCTCAAGCAGATGCAACTCATAAGCCACCTCTCCAACCCGCCCTACGATACGAAAAGGACCATAATAACGGGGCTTAAGTTTCTCAGCACCACTCCTTTTGATCGAAGACTGCCAATACAGCTGCAACATCGAGTAAACCATGTCACCCACCTAAAACGTCTGAGTTGTTCTCCGCTGATCAGCGTACTGCTTTTGCTGATTCTCTGCTCTGTATATTATCTCTCAACGACCTTACTACATCCTAACTGACCTGCAACAAATCTCCTGCACTCCGTACTCTGCTATCACCACATAACAAGTCTATAAAACTAGGTGGATCATAACCGTATAAAGCCCTGAAAGGTGACATCTGTGTAGTCATGTGATAAGTGGAATTGTAACAATACTCACATAAGTGAATCCACTTTACCCAAGCCTTCTGCTGAGAAGAGACATAATTCAACAGATATCCCTCAACCCATTTGTTCATTATTTCCATCTATCCATCAGTCTGCGAGTGGTAGCTTGTACTAGGGGTCAACTTGGCCCCACATAATCTAAAAATCTCTTGCCAAAAATGACTCATAAATCTGTTGTCACAGTCACTCACGATGGTTTTGGGTAAACCATGCAACCTGAAAATCTCCCTGAAAAATAACTCAGGTAACTGTACAGTTGAATAGGTAATGGTAATAGGGAAGAAATGAGCATACTTCGTGAGCCTGTCTACCACCACATATATACAATCCCGTCCTTGAGCTTTAGGCAAGCCCCCAATGAAGTCCATGGAAATTCCCTCCCCCTTCCTTTCAGGAATAGGAAGTGGCTGTAATAAACTAGCAGGATATGCGTGTTCATGCTTGTTTTGCTAACAAACGAACACTCTTGGACATAGTGATGAACATCAGCCTTCAACCCCTTCCATGTAAATCTCTCTCGAACCTCTCTATAAGTCTTGAAAAATCCGGGGTGACCAACCATAGGAGAATCGCGGAATGCTCATAGGATAATCCTACGCACATCTGACTTTGGAATTAAATATCTCTGACTTGGCCTAATATGCCCCATGGTCGAGACGGTCCAGTATGATCTTCTCAATCTCATCTTTGAGCCTTTTCAAATGGCGGGGGCATGATCATAATGGGCTTAGTGCCCTCCTCCAACTCAATAATATGCTCAATCCCACGATCCGATGGCCTACCAAGGGGTATTTCATTAAACACTTTAGAGTGTTTAACTCTCAACTGCTAGATATCTGGATGATAATTTGCCTCCTCACTACCCTTCCGAGTAGGCATAATCCTGCACTCCACTGCCCAATCAATAATATCCTCATGACGTACCAAATGTTGCATGCGCCGAAGGGAGATCTACTTCAACTCATCATTACAAATTGATTTAAGAACCTGAGGCTGCCCATCCTTGATGAATCTCATCTCCATTCTCTCTATACTCAAGTAGATATCCTTAAGCATGTGCAACCATGCCATACCAAGAACTATACTGCTCCCCCTATATCTACCACATAAAAATCTGCAGTGAAAGCATATGTATTAAGTTTCACAGGAACATCTGAAATCATCTTGTTACACTTCAAGGTGTAACCATCAGCTACATGTATCTGTAGGCCCTCAAAATCCTCAGTCTGCATACCTATCCTGGTAACCAAACGTGCATCAATAAAATTATGAGTAGCTCCAGTATCAAATAAAGCAACAATACCCTATCCAGCTATGAGCCCACACATCCTAAAAGCTCTCTCCTTCCTCATACTAGATAAGTAAGCTACCTTGAGGTTGGAGCCATCCACCTTATCCTCAACATCATCACTCCTATGCCGATCCTAATCATAATCCCAGACTGCTCCTGAAATTCAGCACTGCCATCATCATCATAGAACCACTCCATCATCCTATTTTTGCCCTTAGGCTTCATAGAACAGTCATGGTCAACATCATAGGGACCCCTGCAGTAGAAATACAACTTCCTCCTCCTCAAATCATTAATTGTTTCCCAATCCAAAGGTGCTACAGCAGCACACTTACCCTCAGATTTCTCCTCTCTCCGGAGAAGTGTCCTATCATAGGAAGACGTAGCAGGCTTTGAGGCAAACTTGCCTCTAGGTGTAGAGGCCTCTAAGTTACGGGCCTTTTTCATTGCCTCCTGCAATGAAGGGGGATCTAAAAACTTAACCGAACCTTTGGGTGGCTCAGCAAGTCCCTCAATGAAAGGCATAACCACCCTCCTCTCAGATATGTCATATACCATCACTAACAACCTCTGGAACTCACTGATAAATGTCTCCAAACCAGTTGTTTGTCGTGTAGTGTTGGATGTTTCCCAAAAAAGATAGTGGAGGTTGTGCAGTGTTGGATGTTTCCCAACGTGATTATGTAATTCCTGTATCTGCATTACCTTCCAGAACTTTACCAGTTGGTGTAAGCAAGCAAAATAAGGTACACAATATTTATATTTATAATTGATTCGGTTGTGGTTCATAACCAATGCTCCGGATTTGTGTAGACTGTATAAATCTCTAATTGGATTAATCTTAGTTTATCCCACAATAGACAAATATACTGTAATTGATCTTGAAGTCTGCATATAGAACCTCTTAGAGAATTTTGGAATCTGTCATTAGAAAAATAGGGAATTTTACAACTCAAGATCAAGAGCGGACTTTACTCTCTTATCGCTTTTCCTGTATAAGGAGACCTATTATAAACATTTTAATCATGTAGTCTATGTAATCCATTGATGTTCATTATCAATAATATCATTCTTGTATCTTAAGGAAATTGTCTTTCCAATCTCTTGTGGAAGTTATCTTGGTCTTTCATTTGATCTTGGGGGTGTCATAGAGTCACCTAAAACTCCAACAATTCCTTTGGAAACCAATTTTTATTTGGCTAAGAAAATATGTAATCTCTACAAAGGAATAACACAAAAGTGAGCTACGAGCTCTTATACTCAATCCCACATTGGTTGCAATTCTAACAATAAATTCACTAAAATGTCATTCAATCATTGTTACATGTTATGATATTGCTATCAGGATTTAATTATGTAGTTTTTGAATCAAACTCATTCACTCATGTTTCATGTGTAGTGATTCACACGATTCCATCTCTCGTGAGAATAAATGGAACACTTAGCACTCATTGGATCTAGGTGATGCTCACAGAGGTGAAGCACCGGAACTTCACCAAAGAGGTGGTGCTCATTGTTATATGTCGCCAAAGAGGTGACCATATATCCTATTTAAATGAACCCTCGGCATTTGGGACATCTGGACTAAAACTAAAAATCATTATATATGAAGCCAAAAACATTAAAAAAAAATTAACAAACTCCGATCTCTTGTGGAAGTTATCTTGGTCTTTCATTTGATCTTGGGGGTGTCATAGAGTCACCTAAGACTCCAACAGTTCCTTTGGCAACCAATTTTTATTTGGCTAAGAAAAAATGTAATCTCTACAGGAATAGCACAAAAGTGAGCTTTTACTCAAAAACTATGAGCTCTTATACTCAATCCCACATTGGTTGCAATTCCAACAATAACTTCACTAAAATGTCATTCGATCATTGTTATATGTCATGATATTGCTATCAGGTTTTAACTATGTAGTTTTTGAGTCAAACTCATTCACTCATGTTTCATGTGTAGTAATTCACACAATTCCATCTCTCATGAGAATAAATGGAACACTTAGCACTCATTGGATCTAGGTGATGCTCACAGAGATGAAGCACCGGGACTTCACCAAAGAGGTGATGCTCATTGTTAAATGTTGCCAAAAAGGTGACCATATCCAATTTAAATGAACCCTTAGCATCTGAGGCGGCTCGACTAAAACTAAAAATCATTATATATGAAGCCAAAAACATTAATAAAAAATTAACAAACCTCCAAATTAAAAGAAATTCTCAAAACCCGATATTATAACCCCTTATCATTCATAATAAGTTCAAAAGCAATATTTGAACTTACCAAAAAAAACCACTTGAAAAATCTTCAAAACTTGGAATCACCTTTAATGGTCAAATATTTTTGTCGGATTATTTTTAACCTTGTTGGTCTAGGCTACAGCCCTCTCCTTTGGAAACAAATAAGCCAGCCTTTAAAACCTAACAATGGTAACTTGGAAAAATATTGATTTGGTCTTTTGTGTTTGTTAAATGAGTTTAACAAAGACTTTATGCCTTCACTTAACAATGAATCAGATGCTTTTACTTAATTTTTTGTTGTGGAAAATTGTTTCTAAATGTTTTTGAAGCCCGATGGCTGCGAGCCCCAAGGATTGGCCAAGTTTGTTTATGGTACCACCCAAGGACTTAGGGTGCCCAGTTAGTACCTTGGGGGGAACCCATGGGCGAACTGAGACCAGACCCAAACCACTACACACGGGGTGGTGGGGGTGGTGGCGTTAGTCAAATTCAGCCATAAATTATAGAAATCTCTATATTTGTTTGTTGGCATTATATATGTGTACATTGTGAATGCTACCAAGTATGTTCAGTCTCATAACAACTTCAAAGATGTATTAGCTGTGGTAAGGATCTGACCTCACATCAAATTTGGATGCTACAACAGCTAACATGTCAGCAACAAAATTCTCTGATCTATGAATCCATTCAAGGCCTATTAGCGTGTCACAAACTACATTTTCTATGTCTTCAATCTTTCATCCTTTGCATATATATATATATATATATATATATATATATATATATATATATATATATATTCTTAACCTTAAGTTCAATAAGCTCCGAGTGTTCAAGAATTCTGAAGCATTTAATTCCATTCTTGTGAGCAATATTCAGTCCTTCAATGCACATTTGAGAGTCACATATATAAATAAAATCTTGCCTGGGACATTAGGTATAGAAGGGGGTATCCACCTCTATATTTTATGATTGATCCGCATATTATAAATATAAGTCTTCAAAGATATATTTTTGACAGAATTCAAAAATGAGATATACTTGGTCACTGATGACAGGATAATATTTCATTTTATTGCTGCTTAATGTAGTTTATATAAACAATGCTACTTTTGAAATGTATTTCATGCACATTAACCTGTAAACAACCTCCAAAGTTCTTAATGAGCCAAGGATATCTATAAGTCCAAATAGACCTGTCCGAGATTAGGCTATTGTTAGTAAATGATAAACACATGGAGCATCCTAAATTCAATTTTTTTATTGTCAAACAAAGCTTCAATAATGCACAGAACTAAGTCAACTGCAAACATAGTAATTACAAATGAATCTAATTCATTATATAAAAGCATAACCAAACAATTACACTTAATATAACATGCTAAGATTTCAAGTCCATTGCCTTGATTTCTCACATTTGACTGGACTACTTAAGCTAATATAATAAAGGTGCTCAAGGAAACTATATATATTGAAATATATTCAAAATGTGAATGCTGAGAAGCCTTACCTTGCTCTGAATATTCTTCCTGATTTACTCCATTCAAAAAGAAGATTAAGTGCATCTTTAACACAAACCTGTGTCTTCAATCCAATATCTGCCACAAGCTTTCTATTACGGACCTGTTCTCTCTCAATCATAATATGAAAGGGATTAGTATTAGGATAAATGCAGAAACTTAAGTTACATAAAATATTCAAATATTGCAAAAACAAAATCTTAGATGCCATGCATAGAACCACAAACTGAAATGACTAAAAACAGAACAAAAGACAACTTTACTTGAGGAGTTGCATAGGGAGCATGAGAGCCAAGGATAGACTTAACATCGTCACAGTCAAAGAACAAGTTAGCTGGAAAACAAAGCTTGTGATCAAGTTTTGATTTTATCCAGCGATATCCACGAATCTGTAAGACACATGATGCCTCTGTCTGTTTTCCTTCATCCTTGCTAGCACTTCCAGACCAATAGGTAGCTTTTTTAGTGTCAAAAATGTCATCCCACACTTCATCAAGAACTTTGAGGAGACAGGCACATTGCTCTACTGTGTTGCATGAACTTGATAATGCTGTCAGAATTTCAACCAACTCAGGAGATTCCCAATCATTCACAGTCCAACTTACTACATCTGCAGAGCCTTCCCATGCCAGTTCTTTCCATATAGTAGAAGATTGATCATCCACACTCTTCTTAATATTAAGAATCTGCACAAAATCGGTGACACCAAGTTCTTTAAAAAAATTGCGCCATTGTGACAAGTTTGATGGATGCAATTCAGTTGAGAAAAATTGCAGGTACAAATTGTCAATTTCATTCCAGACCAAATTTGTGCCTGCAAGAATTTTTCTCATATCTATAGGATTCCCAAATTCACTGCTAAAATGTAGAGGTTCAGAGCTAGCCAGCTTTAATCCATTTTTTGTTACAATGATAGCTTTCTTTCGTAATTCTGAAATTAGTTTTTCTCTTTCCAAGTAGCATAAAGAGCAATTTGATTGCAAATGCAGCATTACAAAGGCCAAATATTCTGTCAAAATCATCTTATCCTTAGACATGCATTCACTCATTGACATAGCTTGTAAGATATGGGTCATCACAACTTCATGTGCCGTTAACTGACCAATACCAACATATCGTAGCATGCGTACAATCACATCTGAATCATCCCTAACAATTATATCACCTGTAGTTGATTGGGTGAAAAAGAGAGAAGAATGTACAGTTCTTATCTCTGAATACAACTTTGGGAATTTTTTCATAACATGGGGATCAATACCAGCTTCAGTACAGTCACAGGGTAACCAGATAGCACCTTCTACAAGTGATGAATATGATCCATCTGAAAGTGGAATGAATGGAATCCTAGACAGATCACTAAGGCAGTCAGATTCTTGTTTCGAATCAAAGTAGACATTGGGTTCATTAGGTCGATGCATCAAGCAATCATAAAGAGCAGCAAGCAACGAGCCTAGCCAGTTCAAGCCCAAGTTGTCTAAGTCATCCCTATTACTGCAAAGTGATTTTAACATTTCAATTAAAGTTCTTGGTCCAAATGCATGTACACCTAAAGCGTTTGCTAATGGATCTGTCAAATCAACATCTCTGTGTAGGTAACCAAGATTAAGATGATCATTCAGTAAGTTATCCGGTAAAAGCATGCGTAATTGATCAGTCCAACCCCTTAAAACCTTGCACGGGACGGACCATGAGATTTCCTTGCTCTCTAACGGTAAGCACAAAGAAGCTCTTAACTTGGAAAGAATCATTCCTGGAAGTGGAGAGAAAAATCCCAAGACTTCCCCAATCAATGGGACATATCTCATATAAAGCGTAACTGCTTTTCCTGGGTTACTTTGATAACATGGAAGATCCCTGAAAGAGACTGTTGCACTGACAAACAGATCTGGGAACTCTGAAAGCAACCACTGATTCCAGGCACTATCTCCATCAACCTCTTCTCTTGAAGATGGCAAAATAAAGTCCCCTTGAAGTATAAATTTCAAACCATATGCCCGCAATGGAAGAAATGCAAACACTGGTTGCTTTTCTAGGCATGGCCTGTATTCTCCACTTTGGTCCTCATGTAATGTGAAAGCCATAGCAATTTCAGTAATTTGTACACCAGGCCGCAGATTACCAGCATTCAGTTTACGCCTTGTCATAAGCCAAGTAGTGCTCTCATTACCATGTGAAACTTTTACAAGACCATTGCCAATATCCTCCCTCCGCATTATATTTAAGGAATTTGTCACACTATCCCTGATTTTTATACAGTGAAGACGATGAAGAAATAATAATAGTGATGGATGAAGATCAGCAAATTTTAAAACCCACGACCTTATTCCTGTCCCATCCAGAAACAGACCTTTGAAAGGAAGGACAATGCAAGTTTTCCAAACAAAATCATCTAATTCATTATTTTCATTGGACAGCTCCCTGCTTATTGAGTAAAGATTGCTGAGAGGAGCTACAAGGGTTGGCAAAATGAAACCAAGTTCTCCTTTACTTACATCAAATTTCACATGAAAACCATTAGAATGAATCTCTGGTGCATCTGTCACCTGCAGAAAGGTCAAAAAGTGTTTATTCAGATATGTCATCTGCAAGCAAGTATTTCCTGATGTTTGTGAGTATCCCTGACAAATATAGACTGTAATTACAATACAATTCAATGTCTAGAATTTCAAAATAAGAGATAAGGATACGAGATTGCCATTTTTCATGTGTAACTAATTATATACAACTAAACAAAAATTACCACACATATTATGCAACTCGAAGGTATAAGATCTTCAATGCTAACCAACTATAGTAATTGCATGCTTACACGAAATACTGATTTAAAGCCAATGCCTTTGTGTCCAATATAACCAGCACTAGAACCTTTCTTTGTTGAACTCCCAACATCACAAAGCGCCTTAATATCTTTGGCAGTAAATCCAAGTTCATTATTCAAGACCACAAGACGGGAGCTTTCAAGGACAAATGCCAAAGTTGGTTCCACATTAGTGGGGTAGACATTATCATCTGCATTTTGCACCTGCAAAAAATTGAATTCAAGAAAAATGAAGTCATTCCTTCAAGATTAAATCAAGTTGTCTATAATAATAACAATGTTAACTTTAAATGCCCGATCCAACGAACATGAAAATAATAAGCACTTGATCTGACAAAAGACTCAATAGCAACAGTACCATAATCCGAATGATTCAATCTTGGCATCCAGGTAGAAATTTTTATTTTTCCATTACAAAAACTTTGTTATTAAATCTTAAAAACACAAGGATAGTAATCTGTGTTACCTGGGACACCCTGGCAAGCACTGATTTGGGTATTAGTCTGATCCACCCGTGCACCCGGGTATTATGTGGGACTGTCTGAACCCACAGTGAACCCGGGAGCCAAAGTGGTGCTCTAAACATACTCAGGGCGAACGCAGACATACTCAAGCGTACTCGCGGCCCAGAATACCCAAAAAGGAAATCTTTAACAATAAAACAAATCATCTTTAATCTTGTACTCCCGCACCCCCCCCCCCCCAACAAATACATTCACCCTAAAGAGATTCTATTTGTGTTTGCAAGTCATTTAACAAACAAAAAGAACCAAGAAGAGCATTTTTTCCTCCAAGCTGCCATTTTTGCATTTTTATTTGAAGGTGAGGCCTGCAAAGAAGTAAGACATGTACCAAAAGCTTACAAACCATTGCACAAGGAAGAATTTGCCATCAAAGGTGAGTATATCTTTTATTTTTATCAAGTTTTCAATAATTTTTTAGGATTTATCAAGGTCTTTTAATTTGTGAAGTTTCTATTTGGAATAAGTTTCAAATATTTTTTTGGAGATTTTGATGCATAATGAAGAATTATAATGCCAACAAAAATCAATTTAGTATTATACTTTTGTAATGTTTAACATTTTGGGTTCATACACAAGTGCTGGAAGTGCTAGTTTGGTTGCTTGAAATGTAGAGTTCTTTCAGTTTTGATGCATCTCACCTCTTTGGTGAACATAAAATGATTCATTTCTTTGGCACCAAGGCCAAAATGGAAAGAGTATAACAGGTTATATTTTCAAGTGAAAGCTCACTTATGCACTACTCAGGGAGGCCAGAAGTATCCTGCATGGGTTACCTTCAGGCCGTTGTTTGCACTAAAACATATCCTCCAACCATACCCACTATGGAACTCGCTAAGGAGTCTCTATGTGTCTTGCTTACCTACATAGCGGAGTAGCACGCCATCAAAGTTTCTATTGAATAGAACAACATCGATCAAACGGAAGCCAACATTCTGCAATCTGTAGTATCTTCTTTTATGGGTCAGGAGATGAAATATAATTTTCATAAATCTCATTTCATATCATACATCATTAATGTTAAGAACAAGATATAAATGTTTAAAATCTATTTAAAATCCAGCTTCCTATCCTAAATGAAACTTAACAAAGTAATATATTCAATATATTTGGCATTATTATTTATAATGCCATCTCTAAACATCAGTTAGCACACCATATATGATAATAATTTACATAATGCAAAATTATTTATCAACAAATCTATTCAAATCAACATGGATGAAATTTCACATGCTCACTAACTACTATATTTACATTAATGGACTTATAGAAGTGGCAAACAAATGCCAAGGTTGCTAGTTGAGGTTGTACAAAATGTGGAAGGAAATGGTTGGATGGATGTATTTGTCGGCAATTTTGGTAGAATAGTATGGGCAACTGAGATTCCCATGAAATAACATTCACTGTTGCAATGACAATTCTTGCCTAGTATGACCTCAGTTAAACAAGTGATGCATCTATTTACAAACCATACGAGCATTCCAATTGAATGAATAGAGGACGTGATAAAGACGAAGCAACTATTGTTGCAAATAAGTATTTTGGCATTCTCAAAATCTCCAAACAACATGGATTATATCATTCTTCTTTGAAGTCCCACGTCAAAAGTAACACCCTTGCGAAGAGACAAGACTATGGGAAATGAAGCTTTTAACGTCTACTAATATCGCTTCAAACCGAGCTGACAACCTTTACTAAGTCCCAAGTTTAGGTCCACGTTAGGCCTGAGCCTTCATTTTGTTGAACGATCAAACAAACCGAAGAAAATTTCATACCCATGTGATAATGGCAGATGTATTTAAATTTGAGTAGCTAAAGGCATTGCTTCCTCTAGATCCGCGCATGATGTACCTATTTCTTTCGTTATGTATTCACAAAGCCCTTTGCCTCGGATCACCTTGGTAGGTCTGACATCTTCGTAATCTAATTGGCTCTTTTCCCAGTGATATCTCCCTCCATTATGTATTTGTAGACAGTGGGATGCAGAATGAAGGTTGTGGTTTTCTTGGAGGCGATTGAGTGTTTGAATTTCTTTAAGCCTTCACAATTGCAAATGCTTGCTTCTCTACAAAATTATATTTAATTTTGTTTTGCCTTTACCTTTCTTGTTCTTTTGTGTTGAAACCATGGTGATACTAAAATCACTTGCATACACTTTCATATACAATACTATTTTTTATTTTTATGAAAGCATCTCTTTCATCTTGAGTCCATTTAAACTGGAGATCCTTCGTTAGCATTAACGTGATCCACCTCACTAGTCTAAGGAAGTCAATAATGAATTTTCTTATAAAGTTGGTCTTTCCAAGGAAAGATTGCTAGCTCTTCTTATTCACGGGTAGTGGCAATTATTCCATTGATCGAACTCTGTCTGGGTCGATCGCCACACCATTTTTAGATACCACATGTCTAAGTAACTTCCTTTGAGGGACTCAAAATGCGCACTTCTTGGGGTTTGGGGAGATGCCAAACTCTTGGCATCTCTAAAATACAACCTCTAGATGGTCGAAGTGGTCTGCTACAGATTTTGCGAACACTGTGAGGTCATCCAAGTAGATCAGGATGACCTTGTTAACAAGATCCTTGAAAGCTACATTCATAGTTCTGGGTCGATCGCCACACCATTTTTAGATACCACATGTCTAAGTAACTTCCTTTGAGGGACTCAAAATGCGCACTTCTTGGGGTTTGGGGAGATGCCAAACTCTTGGCATCTCTAAAATACAACCTCTAGATGGTCGAAGTGGTCTGCTACAGATTTTGCGAACACTGTGAGGTCATCCAAGTAGATCAGGATGACCTTGTTAACAAGATCCTTGAAAGCTACATTCATAAAAGGTTCTGTCCAAAGTAACGAGAATCGGAATCGGATTGGAATCGGCAAGGTTGAATTGAATCGCGAATCGGCCACAAATCGACAAATTGAAAAATCCTTGAAATTTAGTAACATATTTCATAAACCCTTTATCGCTGATTCAATTCACCGATTCACAAAAAAATTAAAAATCATTTGGCTTGAATCGAATCGCGTGGATCGCCGCAATTCTCGTTACTATGGTTGTGTCAGCATTGGATAGGTTGAAGGGCATTTTTCTATATGCAAATGTTCCCCACTTGGTGGTGAACATTGTTTTGTGTTGGACTAACACTTAGTTGTAACCTAAGAATCCATCCAAAAAAGAGAACATTTAAAATCCAGCAACCGGTTGCAATAACACTTCCATAGATGACAATGGGTAGTGGTATTTTAGCGAAGCTCTGCTCAAGTCCCAAAAATCTACACAGAGGCGAATGTCTTCATTTTTTTTCCGGACTAGGACCAAGTTGGACAGCCAGATGCTATACCTAAAATCCTCTGAAAACAATGCTCTTGAATTTGCAGGTCGCAGCCTCCTCAAAGATCGAGAACCTACAACACCTTACTTTGCTTGAAAAATTAATTTCAAACTCACTCAAAAAAGCTCGATAAACTTTGGAATATTGAAATGTGCAAAAGAATTCACCTTGCCAAGATAACAGGACAACCAAACTTACCAAGATAACAGCACAAATTTTACTTAAATGCTTCCATAAAACTCGACTTTAAAGCTTTAGAGTTGTTATTGATCATTTCCTGATGTATTGTTTGCTTGCCTTTATGGTTAAAGCTATTAGCTCCATTCATGGGCATTAATGCTCATGACTTGGAAATGTTGTCAGCTATCTCTTGAAATCTACACATTCCTTGTTGCATCACTGACTTACCAAGTGGAGCCTTCTTGGGACTCGCGCAATGATCCTAAAAGATTTGCAACTAAAACCTTGGTTAAGACAAATGCAAGATTGACCTACCTTGCCGAGCCTACGATGAAAACACGTGGCCATCGCAAGAATGGCTCGGGTGAGGTCGAAGCGTGGCACTTGTCAACACTAGTGGCCAAACGCTTTTTCCCTTTAACCACCTGAGAAACTAAGGGCAAGAAAATTTGAGAAAGTCGAGCACTACTAAAGTTGATAGTTTTCAACTTGTTGAACACAGCATAAAGGAAATACGCTACTATTTACAATATTTACATGATGCATCGGGACATCAGTTGAAATGCTTGAGATAGTTCTCGTTATATGGGATCCCAATAGGCCCGCCATTCATACCCTCAAGCTTGAATGAGTTGAACTACTTACATATTGTATTGCAGAAAGTACCTTCCCAAAAGCTATCAATAGTTGACAAGACATTCACGTCCCAAGCTATACCAAGGGTTTTCTTATCCCGTTTTTCCCCCAGTGTCTGCACTTTGGAAGAGATCAAATGTAAAAACTTCTAATGATTAACATAATTTTGGCATGAGCCTTTTACTGATCAAAAAAAGGATGCCACTAAACTAAATGCACAGGTTTTTCTTGTAACAAAATCCCAAGCAAATTGTGAAACCACCGAGCTTTAATGAAAAGGACAATAGCTCAAAATTCCAAAGCTGCATACATCGAACAAAACGTGTAGCAGACAACATGAAAAGAAAAGATAGAACATATAATCTATCTCAACAATTACTACAAATATTAACACTATAGTCACAACAAACAACACATAAATCTGCAAATGGGCAATAAGTCTTGAGGTGAATCAAAGGGCTAAAACTTGCATGATTGATTTGAAATTAAATATCTGAAAGAAACGCATATAACTGTAAGGCTAAAGAAAGGGGCATCTTTTCATTAAATGTCCCAAAACTCAAAATTCTTGGAATCCTTTTCCAAAATAGATGCAGCATTATATACTAGTTGGGAAGGAGAAACCCCAAAACCCTAAAAGAAAGTGATCAATAGCAAGCCATATCTCTTCCTCTACTAAGTTTGAGAAACTAAGATCACCATTATTGTCTTTTCAATCTAACAATTAGCACATGGTCTGTCAATAAAATCGAATTTTCCACCCTTATGCACAACTCCCAAATCTCTGCCAAGATCTCGGATCAGAATCGGCAAGGCTCGATCAAATCGTGAATCGGCCATGAATTAGAATCGAATCGGCCATGAATCGGCAAATTAAAAAAACCCTTGAAATTTAGTAACTTATTTCATAAACCCTTTATCATTGATTCAATTCATCGATTCACAAAAAATCATTTGGCTTGAATCGAATTGCTGAATCGCGTGAATCGTCGCGATTCTTGGAACTATGGATTCAACTACCATATCCTCTACAATCATGGCAGCAATTTTACTGAAAATCGTGCTAAGACAAAAGAAACAATGAGCTATGGAACTGGATGCATGGAGGCATACAACATGGAAGGAGTGGTACATGCGGCACTCGGGTGCTGAAAGATACTCTGGAAGAAAGTAAAGCATTCAAAACGCCCACAAGACAACCGTGTATCATTCTTTTGGATTAAACAGTCTTTGCTTCCTTCTCAAAACTCGGCAAGGCCAACACGTGGCACTCGCGAAAGGAGTTTGGTGCAAAGAAGATAATGCTTCTCCAAAACTGCCGATTGTGTTGACATATGGCAGAGCACGCACAATTGCTTTAAAGAAAACCAGAAAGGTAAAGAATACGCCAAGTGTAAGAATACCTTTGCCGGTGGGCGAAAAATATTATTTACACTACCCAAACTTGAACTAGCAACTAAGATAATATGTTGTCAAAGCACTCGCATCAACAATAACTATAGAGTTAATTTTATTTAAATCCACTTGTTTATATAGGATCTTCCCATCCTCATCTATCTGAAATGATAATCAATTTGTACAAAACAAAAGATACGAACACTTCTTAAATAAGCAACTAAAAGATCTTTCCAAACAAAAATGGCCAAGAACTGAAGACAATAAAAAAGTTACTAACTAAACAACTTAAAGAACAGAAACTTATTAAAAACTGACTGACATAAAAGAGAAATTTACATGATCATTACACTAAATATTACAATGCTACATTAATACCCTCCCTTAATTGTCATTCTACTAACTACCCTATAGAAGATTTGACATGATTTGTAGGTCATTTGGCCACAAATGTGTAGAAGGCCAGTCCTCAAAATGCTTTGCGACATGAGTCTGTTACTAAGACTATCCCTGGTTGGAGTTCCAATCAGCCAATCGACTTCTATAGAACTTCCTCTTATAACCAAGAATAAAAAACAGTGCCTTCCAACCTAACATTGGGTATGAAAGTCATCCATCCCTCTATCCAAAGACATGGAAACTAATATCGCCTTCTCAAAGAATTTCGACTTCTATTGATACTAAATCAGCAAAAAACTTTGAAACCACAATTTTGCCAAAAATTCTCAAAACAATTTGCAGCAAAACAATATCACAATTTTGCAGAAAAATCATCAAAAACCCTTGTTTTGTAGGAAAACAGTAAAAGCTCATGATTTTGTCAACCGTGAGACTCTTTGGAAAAAATCATGAAAAATTTTGGGAAAAAACATGAAAAACCCCTACATGATATTTAGGAAAAAAAAATATGCAAAACTCACTATAAGCTATGCATAACCCTCTTAGAATAAAAATATACAAAACTCCCTAGTCATTAGATCTGTGAGGACCTGGAGGGGTTCTTTCCAGCAGCAGTTTTCTTCCTCTTCCAGGAAGCTACAGAAGCGGTCTGGGCTCCCTGCTAGCTCTTTGGCTTACCCTTCTATTTTGGGATTCTTCTTTGTTGCTTGGGTTTCATAGTACGGTTTTAAGGTTTTCCTAGTGCGCCCCCTCCTCCTCTTTCCTTTTCCATCATTGTATGTTTGTTCTTGTTGTTGGTATTTTTTCTTCAGGTACCATTCAGTGTTCCTACTATGGGCCAGCCCTTTGTTTTGTGTTTCGCAGTCCCTTTGACCTTTTTCGTGGTCTTCTGTTAGACAACAATAAAAAATAAAGAACTCATGCAGATCTAACAATACTTATTTTTTCGGCTGAAACAACCGTAAAAAAATCTGCGCAAACCAAAAAAAAAAATTTAAAACACTAAAAACTGAAAATGCTCTATTTTTTTATTTTTTTAAATCAAGCAAAAAATCTTTTGAAAATTTCCTCATGAAATGTTCAGGAAAACCCACAAATCTTATTCTATAGAAACAATCTACCCAAAAAACATTATGATTTTTTGTTCAAAAAACCACAAAAAAACTTTAACAAATTTTGAGGAAATTTCTCGGTAATTAAACTACAGATCTTAATGAAAAAAATTGTCAAAATCCAACATTTGCTCTAATACCATGAAATGATGTTTGATATACAATATTAAACAAAACTACTAAAAAATCACTTAAAGAAAAGTATATACTAAACATTACAATATTACTTTAATAGTATCAAATCAATACATTTCTACAGGGAAAAGTCACTAAAAAGGGCATTTTGGGATTCTAGCTTTAAATTTATCTCATCTCTCTCTTGCCAGCTGTCTTAATACTATAACTTCTAATGGTGCAGAAAGCACATTTAAGAGTTTCAACACTATATGGTTTTGGGTAATTAAATAGTGTGCCATTGCAAATTTGGGAGTCCATTTCACTGCTTAAGTTTAGGGTCTACGGATTTTATGTTAGTTCTCAGCTTAAAAGCTAAAAGCATACTCTACTCGAAGGCAATTTTGCATATAATTGTGGTACTGCAAGTAACTACCCTCTACACAACTCCAAAACATTTGGAGGGTTCAATGTGTCAGGAAGAAAAGCAATGTGTGCAAGTTTACCAATAGAGATTCCATTTCTTTATGAGGCCACACATACTACACCAATGAAAGGTTGAGAAAATATTAAATAAGAAAGAAATTACACCAATGTCCAAGAATAGGTCAACGAGAGTATGTCGTCGGTAGATATTGTGTAGTCGACAGGTTGATGTCATCGGTAAATATTGTGTAGCCGACAGGGTGTGTGTCAGGATGTATGTCGTCGGTATATGCCCCTTCGAGAAGGTTCTTGTTATGTAGCCAACATGTTGTATGTAGCCAACAGACCCCTTCGGGAAGGTTCTTCGGAAAGTATTTATAAACCCTTTTGGGTCAATGTAATCATCATTGTAAGCATAATGTAATGTTTTTGGCATATGCGAATAATACTAGGAGTTCTGCTGTTCTTATCTATTATCTGTGTGCATTAATCCATTTACCCTGTATGGTAAATATTTGGCACCGTTGCCCGATGGACTTGGAACAAAGGCTAGAATGAAGACTCGTGTCGAATCAGTTGAATAAAAATAAGAATAAGCTGAAGGAAAAGGATGAAATACGCACAGCACAAGGGAATTTGATTTTGGCACAATAGACTGAACGCAGACGGAGGTTTCAGCAAATTACTGACGGACACCGCAGCACTGAAGAATTGTTGGAGACTCGACAGCGGGTGCAATTGGTGGGAGAAGCAAGGAAGGAGTTTTTGAACTTGCATACGCCGAGGGAAGAGAATCCAGATGGAAGGGGATTGACTTGCACGGCTCAGAGTGCCGAGGGAGCACAAGCGTGGAGTGAACTCTTCGTCCGATATATACTTCCGAAACGGACAGCTTCAGTTGACGAAAACCCTTCTTCACCAAATAGCACGACTATCGGGAGCAACGCGAGTGTTCAAAACAGTGCAGGTGTTCAGAACAGCGCGGGTGTGCAGAACAGCACGGGTGTACAAAACAGTGCGAGTATACAGAACAATGCGGGTGTGCAGAACAGCACGGGAGTATAAAACAACTGTTGATGTTTCTCGGATCTACTGTAAATGTAATGGTATTGTCTGTAATAAGGTATATATTTTCCATATGCAACATCCTCTTATTTATATTAAGCATGGGTGAATGAATAGACATGTCTATTTAATAAATAGATAATTAATAATACAAACTTAATTATGTTATATATATATATATATATCTCTAATAATAAGCTTATATCTCACATAATATTATATCTCATATATAATTATATAAATAACCATAGAGTTATCCGACAGAAGCTACCAAACATTAACACTCCCTCTTAGCAAGGGAGGATAAACACAAAACAAATATTACACCATTGGTAATATAAGGATATCTCAAAAGTTTTCCATAATTTAATATTGCATACGATATCAAGAGTATTGATCTCCAGAATATCAACATATAATATTCATCAATTACTCAAACTTAGGGTAAGATATCACATTTGATATCAAGAGTCTTGATCTCCCAGAATATCGACATCCGATATTCATCAAGTGCTCAAAAAACAAGGTTTGATATCACATTTGATATCAAGAGTATTGGCCTCCCAGAATATCAATGATATTCACCAATTACTCAAAAACATTTAGATATCACATTTGATATCGAGAGTATTGGCCTCCCAAAATATTAATGATATTCACCACTTACTCAAAACATTTAGTTATCACATTTGATATCAAGAGTATTGGCCTCCCAGAATATCAATAATATTCACCAAGTACTCTAAGAGTAATGGCCTCCCAGAATGTTGAGATACAAGACATTCACCATTTACTCAATTTATTAGATCTCATGATACAAGTTGATTGTAAGATCGTCACCTTACAACAACTTCTCCGAAATACAAGTGATGATCATTTGGAAGTCATCACTTCCTCATGATGTACACAGGGGTAGGCCCATTAAAATCACATGGTCACAATTTATGAATCACAGTCCTCATGACTATCACAATTTATAGATCACTAGGGAATCCATATCAATATGGTGTACTCGCTCTCAATTAATAAAATTGGGTTCACTGAAGGTTAACCAAATAGCATCCTCAGTCTTCTCCCTCTTAATCTCCCTCTTTTTCTTGCAAGAACAATCTCGCAGGAGAAGATCACGGTAGCTCTTATAGTATAAAAATACAAATAAGAATATGTTGACATTGATTAAGATGTTAGTAAATTTAACTCATGTCTATTACTAACAACAACATAACTCATTATTTTATGTTTTCAAGAACATAATTCTTAAAGATGTATTGAAATCAAAATATATATATACTTATTTTTTACTCTCATAAGAATCTCTTTATGTTTAACAAACATTATATCAAATTATAAATATAATATTTAAATATTCATATTTCCTTATGTTTAAATAATATATTATATCAAAAGATCATATTCTAATATTGACAAAATCAATAATGCAATATTCAAAATATAATTAAAGACTTCATCATATACATAAAAACAATAATATACATATTATTGTTATATATTAAATACCTTATATAATGCACAACACCTCTAAACATTTTAAACAACATTATAAATCTTGATATCTTAAATATTAAATAACATTACCTTTCGATGATATTAACTATGTTTCATACCTTGCCCACTTGTATGTGGGGTCTACAATGGCGTGCATTACTTTTTTCCCATGCAGTTCTCACGTGACCATTAATAATCAAATTCCTTGGCTTTCCCAAATAATGGTTGTTCAAATCACTTTGAGTCATTTTATTTTTATTCTTTTCCTATTTGCTGGTAGTTATTTGGTAGGGACATCGTCCAAATCAGATTTGTTCTCCATGTCTGACCTATTCACCGCTTTGCACTTCCTTGCCTCACTGTCAATGAAATTTGACTTTCTTCCTTTCGTGATTGCATGTACTTCCACTACATATAAGAGATATATTTATATATATAACTCCCGAATATAATCATTTTGTTTAATATTATCCTGACGAGTGTATTCCCTCTGTCCATTTGAAAGATGGCAAGGGTATGAAGGCGAACCTACATAGCCCTCCACCCGAGAATTGGATAGATAGATTGGTTGGATAGGTAGTCGTATTGGTTGGAGAGATGTATGGTCACCGGTTCTCACTTCTTTCTGCCACCTGCATTCCCTCTCTTCCATGTGATGATGTCTGCTATCTCCTTCCCTCTCTCCGGAAGCATGATGATGTTTGAATCAACATATTCTTAGAAAGATTGTATTACGATCAGCCCCTCACCAGGAAGAAATAAATATTAATCTCAAGTTTGAAAATTTTGCACCCATTTCAAAATTATATTCCATTGACCTTAGAAATATTTCATTAATCCTTTCTCATTTGCAGCAACCTGCTCTGATACCATGTTGATGTTTCTCAAATCTGCTGCAAATGTAATGGCATTGTCTGTAATAAGGTATATATTTTCCATATGCAACATCCTCTCATTTATATTGAGCATGGGTGAATGAATAGGCATGTCTATTTAATAAATAGATAATTAATAATACAAACTTAATTATGTTATATATATATATATATATATATATATATATATATATATATATATATATATATATATATATATATATATATATATATATATATATATATATATATATCAAATAATAAGCTTATATCTCACATAATATTATATCTCATATATAATTATATGAATAACCATAGAGTTATCCGACAAAAGCTACCAAACATTAACAACAGCGTAGGTACACAACAAACCCCTCAACCTTGAATAGTAATGGCTGGCCCAAAGGAAAAGTTGTCAAAATTTGATGGTGATGGAGCAGCCAATCCGATTCGACATTGTAAAACATGCAAAACAATTGGAGGGCAAATGGCATAACAGACAAACGAATGGGTCTGGCAATTTCCGGCCACCCTACAGGGTGTTGCAATTGATTGGTTCGCCAATACAGATCCACAGAAATTAACCACTTGGGGCAACCTTAAGGAGTTTACTGCCGAATTTCAACTGTTGCGCAACGACAACGAAATTGTAGCGGAGATATACAATACAAAACAGGGGAAGAATGAAACAGTCCGAGTATACACCAGGAAATTAATGGACTTAATAAATAACATGGAAAATAAGCAGACAAATGGCTTGCAAAAGAGATAGTTCGTTGAAGGCCTACGCCCAAAATTGTGAAAGAAGATGAAGATTGTGCCGCCGTCGTCATACACAGAAGCATACAATCAAGCAATGAACTTAGAAAGCGAGAAGAAGACAAACAAGAAGAGTAATTCATCAAATTCAAATGATGACGCATCCTCAAGAGAAGATAGCAACGATGATGAAAACAACAACAAGAAGGTCCGAGCTCTGCAGAAGGACACAATCCGCATGATGAAGGAATTTAAAAAAATGCAGAAGGAAACAAAGGGAAGCGACCTATGGTGCACGGAGTGTAAGACAGAAGGTCACACCAAAGGGTCCCGTCCAAAGAACCAGTTCTGCAACATCTGCCAGATCATGGAACATTCCACCAAAGAATGCCCCTTTAATATGAAAACCAGAGGACCTCAGCAAGTGCTCCTCACACAAGAGGCTTCCGCGTCAAGAGGTAGTGGAAACACGAGTAATGCAAGTGCCACATCGAGAGGGTACATAAATAATAGATGTGGGCAGAACAACAACAACAATGCCAACAATAATAATGGCAGCCGAAGTCGAATTCAATACGATGCGAACGGACGGTCAATCGTTCAATGCCACGCATGCAATTTGTGGGGCCACTTTGCCCGAGACTGTACAACGGCAAACACACCAAAATTATTATGCAGATGGTGCGGACCCGACAATCATGAAGATGCCAAATGCCCAAAATCGGGAGTAAATTTGATCACCATCGGGACGGACGAAGAGGAGATTCTGACAATCACACGGAAGCAAGCAAAAATGTACCCCGACCTGACGGAAGAAAAGAAGAGACTGGAGGAAGCGCGGGCCGAACTTTAGAAAGCAATGCAGGCAGAGAAAACACACCTGAAGGACACTGTCAGTACCTCAGCAAGGAACAGTGCGGAACAAAACATCGTACGGCAGATATTACAAACCGAAGTACCAGTCAAAATCAACGATCTATTGCTCACAATGCCTCAACTCCATTCAGCACTCAGAAACATTGCTCCAACTGCCAAGCTACCAAGAGAACACGGAAGGGAGCAGGAAAGTGGAGCAAGTACAATGGACAGAAGGGAGAAGGAAAGTGGCACAAGTACAGAGGATCCAATGCTGCTAGCCCTCACATCCGGACAGCATCCAACAATCGTTGAGATGGGGATTCTGGGAACTGTTTTGACAGACACAATTGTGGACGGAGGTTCCGACGTAAACATCCTCCTAGAGGATACCTAGAAAAAGGTAGGACAACCTACGTTGTGGCCACCAACCTTCCAGTTGCTCACGGCAAACCGGCACAGGATCAAACCATTGGGAGTCTTGATGGCACAGCCGGTGACTATCAGAACACAGTCGTTCCTGCTCGACTTCGTCGTCATCTCGCTGAAGAGGAGAGGATATGACGCCATTCTGTGTAATGTCCCCCTTTTAGCATTCATAGCATGATGTTGTCGTTAGCCTATTTCCCCACGCTCCCATAGACTAACCAAGACATTAATGGGACTTAGAGGCCATTTGGCCTAGATAGTTTCAGTTGCAGATTTTTCTGAGGGGTTTTGAGGCAACTTTGGGCATACTTACTATTTATAGTAAGTCATCTTGGACATGGGCGAACATCCAATGGCAACGGTATGTCGATGGTAATTGTTTAAAATCGACAAGAAGACTTGTTTATCATTGATAAGATTTGTTATGCATTGATAAAGTTATTTTATAAAGTTAAATTTAAATATTTAACTTTATTAATGCATAGACTATAGTTTGTGGGAAATATTTAAATTAAAAGTCCCCTTTATTTTATAACACATTGGAGACATAAGTTACATAAAGAGATTTATGTTTTATCCCACATTGAGAAAACGAAGGATGAAGCTCTTGTGAGAACACTATAAAAGAAATGGAAGAGCTTCTTTTAAGCAGGCTTGGAAAATATCAAAGAAATTGGGAAATTTTCTGGAGATTATGTCTCAATAGTTTGAAGGACGAAATCCCTTCAAACTGGAAATCTTGACGCCATTGAAAGATATGGTCTTGAGATTCAATAGGGTAGCAATCTGAAAAAACAGATACGAAAAAGCAGTCCGAAAAAGCGGAACCAAAAAAGCAAGCCGAAAAAGCAGTACGAAAAAGCAGAACCGAAAAAGCAGGCCGAAAAAAACAGTCCGAAAAAAGCAGAACCGAAAAAGCAGTACGAAAAAAGCGGAACCGAAAAAGCAAGCCAAAAAAAGCAGTTCAAAAAAGCAAATCGGAAAAGCAAAGCAGAAGGGGCAGCATTGAAGAAAATTATTACAGCCATCTACAACCAGGGTCCTTTATTAATATTGTTTTTAGAGTGTTATAAGCTTTCAGCTGTAAGTGTGCATTATACCAGCATTATCATTTTGTAATCCATGTAAATGCCAAAGTCTTGGTCATATTTCATGAGCATTGTAATTTTCATTGCAATTAAGAAGATAATAGTTGTTGGTGCCATTTAAGCAATTTAATATCATTATTTATCAGCTAGCTAGTTTGCATACCAACTGTTTGTAAAAATGCCAGTTGGCTGTAGGTGTTCATTTCTCATGCTTAGAGCATATATATGCACTGAATATTGTCAAAATTAGTAGCACACTCATGTTAGGTCATTGTGTAGTCTATTGTAGTCTTCTAGCACAAGATTTTCATTGATGCAAATTGTAAAAAAGTCATTTGAAGCTAGCTGAAAAACTATATCAGTCATACGTCCCTTGCATGTGAATTGTTTGATGAAATTCCTTGAGCTTTCATCAGCATTTTTTGAGGGCAGATTTGAGGAGGGTTATTACAGTGGTATCAGAGCTTACTTGCAAAGTGTTTGACGAAATGTCAAACAACTAAAGTATAAAGATTTTTGGTGTCTGAAGAAGTTATAACCTATTGGGGTTATTACAGTGGTATCAGAGCTTACTTGCAAAGTGTTTGACGAAATGTCAAACAACTGAAGTATAAAGATTTTTGGTGTTTGAAGAAGTTATAACCTATTGGGGTTATTACATTCTAGGCTGAGGATAGCTCATACAAGCAAAGGTTAAGCATGACTGGAAGAAGAATACTCTATCAATGGAGCGCGAAGACAGAAGATTCATAATTGACCTACACACACAAATCGTAGGTGAGGAGGCAGCATCGTCAGACTCAGAAGGTGAAAGCGAGAATGATGACGAGGGGAAGAAGAGAATGGAACCTGATGAAGAGGGAGTATTGAGACTGGAAGGAGGGTCGAATGAGGACACCCTAGACTCGTTTAACGACCTTTTCCACTGGCAGATGGAGGATTACGAGCTTTTTCCGAGCTGTAATATGTTAAGGGTCAACGAAGGTGAGAAAGAAGAAGGAAATGAATGTTCGAAGGAATACAAAGAAGTGGAAAAAGGAAAGGTGGTTTGGACTGAAACGAAAGGGAAGAACATACAGTACGAACCCCGGAAACGGAAAGATTACACTGTATGACCGCGCAGAAAGGAAATGTTACGTCAAACCACGGATATAGCAGAAAGGTGTCGGCAGCAAGGAAGACACATCACACGGTCTGCACAGGAACAAAAGAGGAAGGGTTCAGTACGGAGTGAAGGTTCTAAAATCAAGAATACAATTATTGCCGGCAAGAGGGGGCAGCTGACGGAATCCATGGTACCGACCTTCGGGAACAAACTGGGCAATATGGAAAACCGGAGGGAGAGATCGTGTAACTTAAATAAATGTGATGAGCAACGATTGCAAGCACAATGGGCCACAAAGGTAATGCAAAACAAGCGCAAGGCGTGGCACGATAAACACCTTAAGCTGAACAAGTTTCAATCGGGACAGTTGGTATTGAAGTATGACAGACGGAATGAAATCAAACCGGGTAAGTTTAAAGTCAAATGGGTCAGGCCATACCAGATCCGGGAGGTAGGCGACAATGGAGCAATAAAATTGTCGACTTTGGACGGACAAGAAGTGCCTCAGGGAGTCAACTGGTCGAACCTAAAGATGTACCATACCAAGAAGACTCCCTCGTCGTCACAAAATGACGAAGTCCGAACGACTTCGTCGTCACAAAAGGGCGAAGTCTAGAGGGAAAATTGAGTTTTTTGTATTTAGTAACCAAAATTTTAAAAAAAATTTAAAAGAGGAAAAAAGACGGAAAAAAATTGGAAAAAAAAAAAAGACAAAGAGAAAGTAAGTTGTCATACGGTGGCTTAAGACATGCTGAAGGGGACCGTACGGCTTTCCTTCTGCCTCCGTACGAGATATTATGTACAGATTTTGAAGGATATTGCGTACAGATTTTGCAAGATTTGGCATACAGATTCAAGAGTTTGAGTTCCACTTTGGCGTACGGATTTAGAAGTCTAAGTTCTCAATTTGGTGTACGGATTTGCAAAATAAAGTTGGCGTACGGATTTGAGGAATAAGGTACCTGTTCACCACCGTACGGATTTTAGAAATTGGCTTCTCTATTTGGGGGCCATACGGCAGTTGGAGGTTTAACTTCATTTTTTGCTACCATACGGATTTTGAAGATCTTCTGTTAGGCTCGTACAGATTCTGGAGGTTAACTCCTTTGTTGACCACCATACGGATTTGGAAGGAGAAATTGCATACGAATTTGGAAGGTTGCTTCAGTACGAATTTGGAGGAGAAGCTTCCTGCTTGCTGCCGTACAAGGTTGAAGGTTAAAGCTTTATGTGTGCTGCTGTACGGATTCAAGGATAAATCCTCTGTAGGCACCATACGGTCTTTTAAAAAGACTCCCATACTCGTACGAAGTAGGCAGCAATAATTTTTGTTTATGCATTTTTCCTGTACTATACCGCATTTGAGGAATCTAAAAGAGATTGTCTTGCATGGCAACTTATTGAAGGAAGGTTTGGCACAGCTTCTCCTGTAGCCTTATAGTCGTACGGACCCTGCAATCAAGAGCACCATAGATATATATCAACATAGTATAGCGATATCACCTGGCAAAGTAAGCAAAGATTGCCATACGACAAGTGCAAGAAGGGAAGGGCTAAAGGAAGCAGTCAGAAGAAAGGAGGAAAAAAAAAACGACAATAGATTGAAACAGTTCGAAATGACTAATGCACGATGCCAAAGGGATAGAAATATGATCAAAATTCGGATCTAAAAATTTGTGTTTGTTTCAAAATTGGCCAAATTTCGATCATATTTGGTAGGTGGACGTTTTGTGATCAAGACTAATCACAACAGTATTAAATACTTCATGAGCCAGCGTGATCTTAATGACCGGCAACAAAAATGGGTGACTAAATTGCAGGCTTATGACTTTGACATAGAGTTTGTCAAAAGTAAGAAAGATGTGGTGGCTGATGCCTTATCTCGGAGACCTCACTTATGTGCTCTGGCAGAGATTTTAGGAGATTGGAGAGATCGGATTATACCAGAGTATGTCAGAGATGCTTGGGCTTCTGGATTGATTTCAGGTACCATACAGGATGATCGCTATGAGGTGATAGATGGATTGATCAGAGTTCAGGACAAAGTTTATTTGATTCCTTCATCACATTTGAGAGAGGCGATACTAAAGGCATTTCATGACACACCCACAGCTGGACATCCGGGGGTCTTCAAGACCTACAGGCAGATCCGAGAGCAGTTTTCATGGAAAGGGCTCAAGGATGATGTTCAGAGGTATGTCAGGGAGTGTGTGGTTTGTCAACAGAATAAGGGAAAGTACACATTTCTTGCAGGTTTATTACAGCCCTTGCCCATTCCTGATAGGAAATGGGAAAGTATTTCGATGGACTTCATCACTGGTTTACCATGAGTGCAAGGAAGGGATTGCATCTATGTGGTGGTGGACCGCTTGACGAAGTTTGCTCACTTCTTTGCTATTCCGTCCACTTACACAGCAGCACAAGTAGCAGATCTTTTGTTTAGAGAGATATTCAGGTTACATGGGCTACCCAGATTCATTGTCAGTGACCGGGATAGTAAGTTTATGAGTGTTTTTTGGCAAGAGTTGTTTAGGTTGTGTGGTACAGATCTTACACCTAGCACTAGTTATCATCCGTAAACAGATGGGCAAACAGAGATTGTGAATAAATGGGTGGAAGGATATTTGAGGAACTATGTAACTACACAACAAAAGGTTTGGATCAGATGGTTGCATATGGGAGAGTATTGTTATAACACCACTTATCATATGTCCATCAAGATGACTCCTTTCATGGCACTCTATGGTTATGAAGCACCTAGCTTCATGGATTTAGTTTTGGGGGACAGTAGAGTGCCCAAAGCCAAAAACTTATTGTAGGATAGTCAGGACATCCTGAAAGTGCTCAAAGAGAATATACAACAGGCCCAGAATCAACAGAAATTGTATGCTGATCAGCACCGAATAGAGCGTAGCTTCGAGGTAGGGGATATGGTTTACTTGAGGCTACAACCATATAGACAGTCATCGCTCAAGAAGAGCGAAGCTGAAAAGTTGAAACCTAGATTTTATGGTCCCTATAGGGTGATTCGCAAAGTGGGCAAAGTCGGCTATGAGTTTGAGCTTCCAGAGGGCAATCGAGTGCACAATGTGTTTCATGTGTCTAGGCTTAAGAAAGCCATTGGTCAGAGTGTAGTGCCTTCTACAGATTTACCCCCTTTGGATGAGGAGGGGAAGCTTGTGTTAGTACCCAAGGCTATTCTGTACACCAGAGAGAGGAAGCTTAGAAACAGGTTAGTGAAAGAGTATTTGGTCGAATGGAAAGACCTGTCGGAGGAAGCATAGTTGGCATAATCGCCGAATAATCGGCGAGTTTTTACTAATCGCCGAGTTTTTGGGACTGGCGAGTTTTTCTCAGATTTAATCGCCAGAAAAAATCGCCGAGTTTTTGTGAAAAATCGCCGACTAATCGCCGAGTTTTTGCAAAAAATCGGTGAGTTTTTCAAAAAAACTCTTTTTTAAATTTTTTTTTTTTTTTTTTTTTTGTTTTTTAATTTTAATTTTTTTTTTTTGTTAAAAGAAAAAGGCAAAAAGCCTATATATATTATGTAAGATAGAGAGTTACAATATGCTAGTAGAGCTAGGAAGAGGAAAATGTGATTGTAATGATGTTTTTACTTCTAGTTTGACACAAATTATTTACTATTATGCTTCCCGCCATCAGCATTCAGCATGAGAATGTGATTTTGTACCCACTATGCATTTATATATATCTAAACTCCTGCTTCTTTCTTTTGTGTTCTCTATAATGAACTCATTAGATGCATCTTCTCATTGAAATTTGCAAAAAAATGTATTTTGAATTAAATTTTAGCGGTTTTTTTAGGTTCCCGAGTTTTTCCGAGTTTTTTTTTTAAATGGCCGAGTTTTTCCCGATTAAACTTTTGGGGGGCTCGGCGAGTTTTTGGATTTGGCGAGTTTTCCAACTATGGGAGGAAGATTCTACATGGGAGAGTGAGCAGGTTATTCAGCAGGTTGGACTGAGATTCCTTGAGGACAAGCAATTTCAAGGGGGGTGGACTGTAATGTCCCCATTTTAGCAGTTGACCAAGTGTGTGTGCATTAGCCTTGTTCTACATGGTCCTGAGGGCTAACAAAGGGTTTAATGGGATCTTGGAGTGTTTTGGCCTAGTCATTTCTAGTTTGGGCCAAAACGAAGTTGATTTACTCATTCAGGCATACTTACTATTTTTAGTAAGTCGGCAAGACACAATGCAGGTCAATTTTGGTGATTGGATTTGATACTCTTCGGTGAGAGCTTTCCGATGAGCTATCACTCGCATTATTCGGAGTCCGATTGCTAATACATTTTAATGCCTGAAGTTTTATTAAAGTAACGTCTAATTTAATTGTGAAATATTAAAGTGTTACTTTAATATTTATTTTATGGAGATGTGTACCCAAGGGAGACATAAGGGGTATTTTAATATATGTTTTATATATTACACATCTTTTATCCCACATTGCCCATATGAGTTGAGCGGACCCTTGGAAATAGAATAAAAGGAAGCATTTGTGGCTTCATTAGACAAGTTGAATATGAGAAGAAATTGGTCTGTGAGTTGCAGCTCCATTCTTGGCATTTGAGGACGTTTATCCTCTCTTGTAACATTCTAGACGTCATTCCCTTGGGGTTTGGCCTTTGGGATTCTTTGTTATCGGCTTCATTATCAGGCAATTTAGTTGCATTTCCAGCTACAGGCAGATTTGGTATTTTGCTCATATCTTCTTCACTACTTGTCCGACGCTTATGCCGCTTTGAGGGAATGATATTAAGAAAGTAGTGGACTGATTGAAGGACAAAGTATTGTAGCAGTGCTATTCATGCGGCAATGTAGCAACAAGTTCGAAAGCATGGGCTGGAGTATTATGTCAATAATGCTGCAGTAATTAGTGAGTTGATAAATCTGCCATGTATTTGGTTTTATGAATTCTGAAAATAACATTTTATTGGCAGCAGTTCATTTCCACTTTGCATATTATTGTAGTTTCTTTCTTGTTTATGTTGTATGATACCAATTCCATGCAGAAAACACAACAAACAAATAAACATTTGATTTCCGGAGTTATAAGGGGTTTAAAACATTAAACGGAGAAATAAGAGGTTGAATGCAAACTGTTTGACATAATTCCTTTCAGCAATTTGGTTCAGTTTTTTGGGACATTCAGGGGTGCCCATTACAGTCTTCACACGCATCTTCCGAGTGAAACAAACGGTTCAAGTAAAATCCCAAAAATCGGAATGAAGATTTACAAAACCTTGATTTGGCTAAACCAAGGTTTGTAGAAATCCGGGTTTTTTAAATCCCACAAAACCAAACGGACCCTAATAGAAGTGCAAAGGGAAAATCCAGAAAAGTAGGCGCGAAGCAAATGAAGACCACCTAGGTGGCGATCCAAAGTCCTCAAGTATTAGCATTATTGGAAACAATGGAACAGCCAACAGTTTTATCATCAATCAGTCTAGGAGCATTTAACAGTTAAGAAAGCTCATTAAATTCAGTCCACAACTAAGGGAGCCAACACAACTATCCCGAAGGCATTTGATTCTACAAATAAGTGATAACCTATCCTAACATTCAAAGTTGAGGAAATGGAAGACATGGGGAAGAAACTTATAATGTGTGTTAATAAGTACCAGAAATGTAAGATTGAAACAATTGAAAACAAATAACACTAAGGATTTTTATCCTGCGAAAAACCCCTCCTATCCTAGGGAAACAACCCAGCCCACAGAAACTGAATCCCTTTATTCAAATCTCAGAAGAACACTACAAGATGCTAGCTTTTAATAAAAGTCTTCAATCAGACAGTCAAATTCTCAGACTTCTAATACAACTTGCAACAATCAAAAGCTTTCAAGAACTGCTCAACGATCACATAGGTCGTATATGCAGCAATCCAACAATATATAAGTCTCTGCACTTAAATATATCAAAATCATAGAATTAATAATATGTTGAGTACAAAAATAAATAAACCGAACATCAAACACAATATCTTTCGGAGCAGAAAATCACAACACACAAAAACCAATAATTGCATGCAGACCATACCCGAATCATCATTTTATCATTAGAAGTTGATAGGATGGAGAGGAATAACGCCACAAGAATACCAAACAATCACCAACCAAGGCCTACACGTCAGCAGAAGGAAATATAAACGGTTGCTCTCAAAAAATTTAATCGTCCATCATAAAGAAGAATCGTCAACTCCCATAAACAGTCGACCAATATGAATAGAGCATGACAGCTGAGTCACACGGAACCAAAGAAAAGTACCAGCATAGCAGATGTGAACATATGGTGTCAAATAAAGTCACAGTGGTGCTGAGATGGAATATAAATGGCAAGACATGAGGACGATGCCAAAACATGTATAGCCAAATATGCAAAAGAAGAACAGATGTAAGGAACACATAGGAGACTGCAAAATCCTTAGCTCGACATAAGGAGAGCAGAGTATGAATAACGCACAGCAGCACCATAAAAATGAGATGAAGAGGAACAGTAGATGTCAACCAACATGAACCAGAAGAGAGAGATATCCCTGTTGAATCCATAAGGCATCACACTTGACTTTTGTCTTATTTGCACATGCATTGACTCTGTGTAAGGTGCATAAAAGCATCTTCACTAGTCTTCAGGGGGGTTGCATATATAAGAGAATGTGAGAGGTAGGCTATATTGGAACCTTGACCAGCCTTATGATAGCAATGGATACTTGTCATGAAGTGCCTACTACATGGAAGCAGAAAAACGAATTCGATTCCCAAGTTTGGGCAGTCAAATATTCTGTATTACAACACTACAACAACACGTAAGGAATATGCATTATTTGTCAATCATTTATCATTATATATATTTACTTATGGTTTGATATAGAATGTGTGTATCAATAATCTGTTTGTAAACTTCGATCATTATAGAAGGAGTTGTAAGGGAAAGAGTAATCATGGGGATTGCCATCTACGTCGGGACTTCGGGTGGTTGTCCCTGTTGCCTGCCACTGGGGCCAAGAGGGCCAAAGCTCTGCTCTTGGGCTTAGATAGGACAATCAAGGAACCTTCATTATCTTCTCTCTGACTCTTTAATGATGGCTACTAAATTTTAGCAGATGAAGCATCCCACTAGGTAGGGTTCCAGGTGAAGGTCCATGCTACCTACCACCAAGGCCAAGAGGACCAAAGTTCTTCTCTTGGGCGTAGTGTGGTATGACTTCAAATGGATCTACTGTGCTTCTTCTTTAATGTTTAAATGATGCTATAGATATTAATATTATTAATATATGAATATCATGAGTTATGGACTTAACCCTGATTTGGATATGTATATTATACATGTGTATATGTTTCTTATGCTATGATTGCAGGATTCACATCCATGATCATACTATTTCAAGAGACAGTTTACTTGATAAGACGTAACCCTAACCCTAATTTGTTACAATTGTGATTCTAGGGCAAATTAGGTAGTGTGCATCACATATTCACTTGTTAGTTATATCTTGTTTCTATAGATATCTATGGATTATTGTGATGAGATTATCTTGCTTGCATCTGTCGGAGATTCGGTTATTATGCTGCCTACAATCTTTGAAATTTCAAATGATGTGAAACTTGTAAACAACTCCAAGTATTCACTGATTCAAGAAGACTGAGGAGGATCACACTATAGTAGCCAAAGGAAACGTGATCATTGCATAAGTCATACCAATTACCATTATATGGTAAACTAAAGACAGTATAAAGAAAAACATATAGGTAAGAAATACAAACAAATATTGTCATAATGGTTTCATCTCAATTGCACCCAATGCCGGTAGATGGAAGGTTGGATACCAATTCAAGAAGAAAATGAGAATCCTGGGAATACAACTCTTGTGACAGGCAGTGCAGAGCGCGGCCCAATCGAGCATGTTGTCTTTTGAGGAGGTTTGACTCGTTACACTGGAGCTCCAAATCTAGCCCAAACTCTTCACGTCGAATAGCCTCAATAATTCCTTTTGCAGCGTCTTCTTGACTCGATGATCCTTCATTTCCAGGCATAGAGATAACACATTCATTGACCTTGGTCTGTAAAACACCAGGATCATTCACATCTTCTGATTTCAACTTTTTAGGTGATTTTTCCTTTCTCTCAATCACATTCAGATCTGAGCAATGACTGCCTTCCAACTGATTTGTTTTAGATTCACGTTCTGCATCATGTTGTCCACTTATCTGCGTATCATTTTTTCTCACTTGGCATTCTAGGAGAGCTTGCACAGCATGTGATGCATCGAGAGAGAAATCTTGATAATCATTAATCCACTCAACAATGCCAATAGAAAGCCCAATTTCATGAATCATAATACGTTCATTGGATACAACACATTCGTGCAAAATTATTTGAGATGGAGAAGCTGATAATGTACCCAATCCTGACAAGAATATCTGACCAGCAAAACTCCAAAACTCTGGAGGTAAATGACCAAGGAAATTTAATACAAATCTGGCTGTGACCCTCATAACCTCACTTTTTTCAATGTTTAGTGATTTCTCATAATATTTTTCTCGTGTTATTTTTGTAGGTATATGATAATTTTGTAAAGCTTCAGTCTGACCAGAATCAAAGCCAAAGTTTCTCTCTCTGACCAAAACTTTTCTGCAATTAATGCAATAATTCATTTTTCCCATATCTAGAATACCTGCATGTTCAAATTGCTCTACAAAATTCTTCACCAACACATCTATCCCCCTAACAGCAAGTGATTTCATCAGTGCAATAGGAGCATGTTGCATACCTCCAAAAAGAGTCACAATAGAAACAAATTGTATTGCAGTTTCCTTTGCACAGCCCTTCATTACAGCTGCCAAGAAATCATCCAATGTTGATGAACCATCAATTCGGAGCACTTTTCCATTCCTTGTTACAAGACAAATCAAATTATCACTGCTTGCTTCTTTCTCCAGCCAGCTCAATATTGGTCCAAGAGTAGGAGCAAATATATGATCCCAGTGGGACCATTCCTCAAGATCTGATAGCATAGGAGCTTTAAGCAAGCATTTCATAGCATCATCACTGCTCATGTGACCTAGTATCCCAGCTACTGGCAAAAACTCTGAAGCAAATCCACTACCATGCAAGTTAGATCTCCACTTTTCACCTAAGCTGCTCCGTGCTAGCAGTGCAGCTGAATACCCTACATTTATCTTCTGAGAATGACTTTGGAATTTTGTGATACAATTGATCAATCCTTCAACAGAATCACCATCTGACATCTCAAAGTTAATAAATGGGAACTGCTTATGCAATAAAACACTAATTTCTTCTTTAGTAAGTATCGTATCATCACCAAGGTTCCATACAGCTTGAGACAAAAATCCTAATAGTTGTTTATTTGCAACATGAGCAATCAACCGTGACTCTCTGTACTCATTGGCTGTCAATGTTTTCCTTAATTTCTGAGGGAGCTCAGAAAGGTTAGTTTCAAGGAAACTAAGAAAGTCTCCAAACCCTAAGCATGCAAAGTCCTGGACAGAAAATTGACTCACAAGCCACCTTTCACAGTGCCAAATTTTTCTCAACATGATGAACTGATCCTCTGTTGCTCTATCTCTCCCTTCTGCATTCTCAATAGAATTGACTTCAAAAAACTTTATAACTTGTTGAACAACTTCATGAGAACTTAATCCTGTCAAAGATATTAGGAGCACAAAGAGCATCTTAGAATTTATTGCAAGGGTTACATAGAACTCCAAATATCACATGTGCTGTTAAAAACAGTGGAACAAGACTTGCATGTACAATACATGGCAACTTATAAAACAAATAATGCTCTTGATTTCATAGTAAAACATCAGCAGTAATGCATTACAACTAAAAGAATAGAACAGAATCAACAAATGTCATATTTCCACAATCTTTGACCATGACAATGTTGCCTATATAGATAGTCACCAGAAGTATGACAATGTAGCACAAATGCAGATCATTTCAATATCATAGAAGACACATAACTCTACAAAATACTAAACACTATGAAGATTTTAACACAAAAAAGACATTTTTACCGACTGTTTACTTCTGTAAGTCACAGAATTTACCATTTTTGACACCCACACAGTGGCTTTTGTCCAAAACATCGTGAACTTGCATTGCTTCTCTAGAATAACCATCTCTAGTCATGATGCCTTCATCTTTATTGAACTCTAGGAAGGTGTCCCAAAGACCCATTTTCATTGAAATTATCTGCAAAAACATAAGAAAAACTGAAAGTGTCAAAGAAAAAAATGCATAAGACAATTACAAAGAGAGAGACTCCTTTATAAAAGATCATATTTGCTGGAATTAACTTCACTTAAATATGGTCATAAGTTCCATCTCTACATATATTTTTCTTCTCCAAAACTTCAAACAACTATTTGGGTTTTGTTATTGATATGCATGGAATTTCATGAACGGACTAAATAAAACATGCAATTTAAATACAAAACTATTTCCATATTGCACATTGCCTCATTTAGCAAACAAACATCAAGAATTGAGGAATTCCAAATTAAAAGACACTCTTATCTCTGATAAAAATCAATGCAGTGCTTATTTCCTTACTAGCCCTTTTATTCAATTCATCAGCATATTGGACACCAAATACCCAACTTGAGAACTAAGAGGATGTGTCCTATCAAATCCTTGTCTTTAAATGATTAATGTAGTTCTTCAGCAATCAAGAGTAATGAACCACCACGCCCCTTTCCTTGATAACACATTACGAGATGGGTTGTAAATTGTAATAGAAGCTCAATTACCATTTCATCCCAGCAGGCAATGCCTAATGACTGTACTCAAACAGGCACACAGCTACTCTAATGTAATTTTTAGCATCCATAAAGACAATATAACATCATCTTTAAAATTATTTGCAAAAAGAGACCTTGTGGTTAAGCTTAGGCATTAAAAAGCAATAACTATCATCAAAGTCATCGATCCCAATGCGTTATGTTTAGACCACCCAGATCAACTGGGAGTCAATATTTTAGCAGTTAATCATCCAACATTACTTTCAAGTATTTGCACAAGGAGGTGAAAGGCTAGAATTTGTAACTTTCAGCATTCTTCGACTGAAGATAGTTTGCTCAATAATGAGAATTAGAAAAAACTAGCAGCGACAAACTATGCCCATCATCTTCACACAAGTCAATCAAGTATAACAAAACAACTTTCTCCAATATGTATCTTGACAAAAGCAGTTAGGAGTTCATATTTCCAGGCATTTTAATCAAGTTCTTTGTCTCAAATAACCTATATTTGTTATGTTTCAAACAAGAAAACGAAAAACAAAACAACTCTTAATCCACAGTTTTTATCTTGGCAACAACCCTCCTCTCCAAGGGAAACAACCGAGCCCCCAAAAATAGTGCCTTTTATTGATTTGAATAAGAAAAGTACAATATTCTAAATAAGAAAACTACCACTTTCAAATAGACAGATAATGAACTAGAACAAAGACTTCACAGAAATCTTTTGTTTGTACATGCACCGAGATTTTTTATTTATTTTTTATCGGTAAACGGCCAAAGCCTTTGATTATATTGTTAAACAAATAAAAATACATCATAAGTATCTCCATTCAAACAGGCACTGGTAGAAAAGAACGGTGAAGAAAACCTCCAGTCTTGCGCGGGACTGTAGTCCTTTATTATTATAATATAAAAAGGGCATACCCCAGTTTCAAATTTGATTTTTATTACAAAGGAGCGGACAAGAGTCCTAATCTGCATTTTGATGGTTCTGATTAAACCAATCCAATTATAATCCTTTTCCGAGAGAACCACTCTAACCAGAGTTTTAGACTCTTAGTGGGCATCCCTTCTTTGCTGATTTATCTGCAACTCACATGCCTTACTGTTCTGCTAAACAGTAGACTGCTAAGAAGAAATTGTTAGTATTATTTATTAAGAGTAATTTGAAAAAGGCTTTCCTGATTAGATGTTAACACGCTTTGTAACCCATAATCAGTAAAAAAGGCTGATCATTTCCAAATTTGATTGAAAAATTATCTTAGTCATAACATTCTTTAATCCTAACATTCTTTAATAAATTCAACTATCATCATAAAATTAGAATCCTACTAAAGACCAGGTTTTTTAATTTAACATTCTAAACTCCACAGAGTTATTAATTCTAACATAATCACATAGGGGATACAGACCAGAAATGCCTTAAAAGAAGTCCTATTGTTGGACTGTTCTTTCTTGATTTGTTTTTGGTTATATTATAGAGTAACTTAATTACCTGTTTAAAACTATTTAGTTTATTAGTCCTTATTTGTATGGTCCTAATCTAAAATATCTACTATCCCTGCTATAATCGTAGTCCTGATTTTTGACTCAAGCGAGGACCTTCCCCAACTTGTTTAAACTAGCAAAACTACACCATTCAGAATAGCAAATCTTCTTAAAATGTCTGTTTCTACTTTAGTTTTCATTAGGATTTCTCTACAATTTGTAATACAGAGAGTTCAAGAAAACATTAACTAACAGTGAGTAAGGAACTACATATTTGCCTCATTTGTTTTTATTTTCAGTTATTGAAAAACTGAGCTCATTACCTGTGTAATTGTTGAAAGACTACACAATTGAACAAGACAGAAGGGAAAGTTAAGAGCCTCACAAGCATCAATGTTCGAAAGTAACAGATAATCAGTAAAAACAAAGTCCACAAATATAGAAGTAACATTCATATATATTAAGCGGGTAAATTACATATTGTTAAAATTCATGAAAGATAGACTACCCTATAAACAGACCATCATCAGGAAAAGGGCCAGGATGCAAACTAGATAACCAGTATCTACATTCCTTCCATTTGCTCTATAATAAGCTTGATACAAAATAGGAAAAAATAGGATGCGAATCCGGACAGAGACCCACTAAAACATATAAGGAAAAGCATCCAAACTACCAAACCAAAACGGAAACAAAAGGCTTACATACTGCCGCAAGGAAAACAGGGGGCACCCCCAACCAGCCCTGTTGGAAGCTAAACCGAGAACTAGTCACCAACGCAGCACAAGAAAGCCCACCTAGCCCAAAGGCCTACTTCTAGTAAACCATAATGATCTCTAATATGCCATTGGGCTTCTCAAGCTGGAAGTTCGGTGGGAATTCAAATGCATTTTTCTCCCTGCTTTATTTCTCCATGTTAGGGATGCAAAAATTCAAAGCCTCTAGGTTGTCCAATACCACCCCAGGATATAAGCCTTAAAAATGTTTAGGTAGTTTTTAAGCCAATCTTTACTGTCATCTTCAACAATCCCTCTCCACCGGAGGAGGAATTGAATGCTGGCCTCCATTTTCGGCCATTCCTTGTAGAAAGCCAAGTTCTCACAAATGACTAGGGACGGACGCCAAATCACTACAGCCAAGTCAAGACTTGCAAGTGGGAGTGCCATGTACCTTTCTAGAAGGGGAATCCTGAGCTTCTCGTCAATGCTTTTGATGGCTTCTTCCAGCCCCTTTCGCCAAACTGGGTTGAAAATATTGCAACAGAGCCTAATCATAGCCCACTGCTCCACCCTAGCTCTAGCCAAACAAATGATAAACGTCCCAATAATATCACTGTTGGTCTGCCAAGTATAATCGTAGTTGAAAGTGCTTTCACCAATGGCCCGACTAACCGCGATCCTGGTCATATCATCAACAAGCTTCAAAACTCTGCTCCATCTCTCCGGCTTTACATTTCCCCGAAATGCCATCGTCCACACCTTCGTGGTATGAAAAAGATTGATATTAGAATCCATCTAAAAGGTTAAATTCGCTCGGATTGATAGAGATGGAAAAAGACAGCGAAGGTATAAATAGGAAAAAGCTGTCGTAGAAGGTCCTAGAAAAACCTAGAGGCAGTGGCGTCATCCATAAATGACACCAGCTAGAGCAGAGGCACGAAGGAAGCCAATGGTCATCTAATGATGGGAAACCGGAGAGGATTGCCAATGATACTATCATGAAATGATAGGACATAAAACACGACCAGGACCAGTTTAAGGGGAAGGATAAATAACTATGCCAGAAGATTAAGCAAGGATAGAATAAGGGGATTTACTAAATGGAGATAAATAAAGAAGCTATAAAAATAGCTATTATAAGGGTCTAATTACTAATACTCCGTTCCCCCAAAGAAAACAAGCCTACAGAAACTATGATTATACATACGTCACAAACGTATGCCTGGGCTAAGGAATAAAACAAGAAAAGAAAAAAAAGAAAAAATACGAATCCAAAGATATAACTGGGAGATTAAAAAGTATTATTTCAATTTTATATGGGGTGGAATTAGATTACTAATTGAATAATTTAAGGTTGAGAGTGGGGACTAAACTTGCAAAGCCTAGATACCTAACGAAGCTATAAAATGTTGGACAATAAAAAATCTTCACCATCAACGCCCTTGTTAGCCAGCTGGTCTGCCATCTTATTTCCTTCCCGATAAATATGTAGAATTTGAGGGTCTATGAAACAGTCCAGGATTCTGAGGACTTCTTCCAGTTTTGAATTAAGGACCCAGTTTGAAGTAGTGCATTTCCTAATGGCATTAAGGACGATCTGAGAATCGCCTTCAATAATGACCTTTGATACTCCTAAATCTAGACATATTTGTAGTCATTCTTGCAGAGCTTCCAATTCCGCAAGGTTGTTAGTAGTGGGGTTTATGGATTTAGCTCTTTTTGCTATCCATTTACCCGAAGCATTATTAATGATGCACCCAATGCCTGCTTTCCCAGGATTACCTCTTAAGGCACCGTCAAAATTTAACTTGGTCCATCCCGATGGTGGGGGGGTCCATCTGTAGTTTTCCCTTGCTTCTTTATTTTTTTTATTATATATAAGCGGGGGGTTTATTAGGTTCTTCCAGTTTTTCTTCATTAACCCATCCCATCTTGAGAATGAGCCCTCCTCTTGCGGAGATTTTCTAAGGTGAGAATTTAAGGTCTCAACTATGCATGCTTCGATTTTATTGAGGATTACATCTATTGCATATCCTAATTACAGAAAATTCTTCTATTCCTTTCCTTCAATATTTCCCACATAAGAATAGATGGACTAATATTCAAAATTTTGTTGTATACACCCTTACAAATACCTGTCGGCCATCCCTTGAGAAGCTCAATTAGGGATGATGGCATGGGGGTTGTCCAGCCTAGCATCTGTCTGAGCCAATCCCAACATTGATGTGAATATGGGCATTTATAAAGGATACAGTTGGTGTCTTCACCATCTTGCCTACAAAGCACACATCTAGAAGGGCCTTTAAAATCCATCTTGCGTATTCTATCAGATGTAAGATTCTTGTTATGGAATGCTAGCCATAAAAAGAAGCCTGCCTTAGGCAAGCAGGACACATCCCAACAAAGATTAAAAGGAATGTCTACCTCTCCCCAGTCATGGGAGTGAGTAATAACTCTATAACCACTTTTGACGCTATACTTCCCATCCTTTGATGCAGCCCATATAAGTTTATCTTTACTCTCATATTGCTTGATTTTCCTATTTCGAATAAGATTTTCGAATGCTTTTTTTGCGGCTGGATCTATATTTAGATTTTCCACTGATTTCCAAACCCATCTTGAAATTTCGTCAATGTTTACTTTAGTTCTATAGTCACAGACCTTGCTCCCCTAGGCTATTACTAATTGCTCTTTAAGATTTCCTGGGATCCGCATACTGTCTACTGGGGGGTACCCATCCCAAGAATCTTCCCAGAACAGAGCCTCATCTCCCTTACCAACATCCCAGGTAAGGTATTTGCTTATGAGTTCTCTACTTTTAACTAAAAATTTCCAACTCTCGGAACCTTTAGGAAGCGACTGCATTCTGAAAATTGAATAAGGGTCTGCTAGATTAAGGTATTTGCTGTAAAGCACTTTGGCCCATTTTTTATCTCTTTCTTCAAATAGGCGCCAAACAAGTTTAGCCCCAAGTGCTTCGTTCTGCCAGCTTAAATTTTTAATTCCTAAACCTCCTAAATCCTTAGGTTTACAAATGCTGTCCCACTTAATGAGAGCTAGTTTGTTAGACTCAGTTGTGTCGTTCAACAAAAAACTCCTAAATTTGGCCTCGGCTTATTGATGTGTTTAGCTAGAGGGAGGCAAGAAAGAGGATAGGTAGGGAGAGCAAATAGAACTGCTCTAATTTTGGAGACTTTCTCGGCTTTCGTAAGCCATTTATCTTGCCATCCCCCTATCCGGGCATCCAATTTATTAAGAATACTATGCCATAATTTGTTGGATTTATTGCCTTTTTCTAGTTCAATTCCTAAGTATTTGCATGGAAATGAACCTTTCTTGTAGCCCATGATGTTACATATTTGAGCCTCCTTTTCAGGCTTGGTGTGAATGAAAAAGATTTCTGATTTTGCAGCATTCACTTATTGACTAGAGGCTTCCATGCACTGCTGAATGATAGCTTTAATACTAAGGGCCTCATTTTTTAAGCTTTCGCAGGGTAGGATGGTATCGTCTGCATACTGTTCGTGGGTGATGTTAGGGACATTACCAATAACTGTGATACCATTTATTTTTCCTTCTAAATGAGATTTGGTTAATGCCCTTCCAAAAGCTTTTGCCATAATAATAAATAAGAATAGAGAAAGTGGGTCACCTTGTCTGATACCTCTTGAGGTTCCGAAGAAACCTTCGGGAGTTCCATTAATAAGAACTGAGATCTTAGTTGTAGAGATGCATTGATAGATGAAATTAGTCCATTGGAGCGAAAATCCAAAGGCTTCTAAAACTTTACATAAAAATCTCCAATCAACCATATCATATGCTTTTTGGATGTCCAATTTCATGAGCATACTTGCTAATTTGTTTTTGTTAGCCGAATGGAGCGCTTCTTGAATAATGAGTAAGCCACCTATAATAGATCTACCTAGAACAAAGCTAGTTTGTTCTTCTGAAATAATCTTGGGGAGAATAGGTTTTAGACGATTTGCAAGAATTTTAGATAATACTTTATTATAAATGGTATTACAGAGGGCTATAGGTCTGAAATCTCCTGGAGTTTCAGGATCCTCTTTTTTGGGTATCAAAGTTAGGAACGTGTTATTAATTTCGGATAAAATAGATCCGCCATTTCTTGTTGCTTCGATGGCTTTCCACATGTCAAAACCAATAATATCCCAGCATTTTTGGTAAAAGAAAGCTTGGAATCCATCCGGTCTTGGGGATTTATCTGGGTTCATGTCGAAGACCACTCGCCTAACTTCTTCTAAGGTGATAGGGCTATTTAATAATTTATTGTCTTCTGAAGAGATCAGCCTAGGAATGGCTTCAAGCATTTTTGTTTGTGCTACAAAATTTGAGCCGTCATAATTATTTAAAATATTATGGAAATGATTAACGAAGATCTCAGCTATTTTATCTGGATTTTCTATAGTGGAACCCAGAAGGGTCTTTGATTTTTGTAATTTTGCTTTTGGCTCTGTTTTGCAAGGTACTATTATGAAAGAATTTTATGTTTCAGTCTCCTTCATCCAGCCATTTTTCTCTTGATTTTTGTCTCCAAAAAACTTCTTCTTTAGCCAGGATGGATTCTTCTTTTTCCAGATTATAGCTGTTGTTATTCATTCCTTTCTTAATTACTTCTATGCTTAATTTCCTTAAACTTTCTTCTATATCTAGTTTATCTTTAAATATATTATTAAAGTGTTCATTATTCCACTTAAGTATCTTTTCTTTAATCATTTTCATTTTTGAGACAAAGATGTACATTTTGGAACCTTTAAAATTCTCTTGCATCCACCATTCTTTAATAAGTACCATAAAGTTGTTGTCTAAAAACCACATTTTTTCACACTTAAATGGATTTCTAACTGGTTTATTGGATTCAGAGAATTCAATATGAACGGGATAGTGATCTGAACCTGCAATTGGGAGAACTAAGGCTTGGATCTCGGAATTTAGTTCACTTAATGCTCCTTTGAGGAAAAACCTATCTAATTTCTCAGCTATATAAGTAAAATCTTTTCTTTTGTTATTCCACGTATACTTACCATTATTAAATGGAATGTCTATCAGATTGTTAAGGTCTGCCCAATTTTTAAAATCATTGGTAGCTTGGGAGGTTTGCTGGATGCCTCCGAATTTCTCATCTATATTTAAAATGGTACTGAAATCACCTCCAAGCAGGATGAGTTCATTGTTATGATTGTTGATGAAGGTACTAATTTCATCCCATAGACGTTTTTTATCACTATTAGAGATTGGACCATATATGTTAATTAAGATAAATCGTAGGTTGGTTTTGATACTATTGACTCTGCTACTCAACCATGACTTGTTTGAATTTAAAATATTCAATATGACTTTCCTAGGATTCCAGATCATACCTAGACCTCCCGAGGCCCCTCTAGATTCATGTAGGTAACTGTTCCAACTGCCTAGTTTCTTTTCTAACTTAAATCCTTCTTCTTTATTTAATTTTGTTTATTGTAATATAATAATTTCAGATTCAAAGTGTTTTAGGTTCTGTTTTAATATGCGTTTTTTGCTAGGGGATTTAAGCCTCTAGCATTCCATGTTGTGATCTTCATGCTGCCTTGGGAAGGATCTTCCCCTTCCCAGCATAGAGTAAATGACTGATCTTTTGCTGTTCCTTTGCCTGTCCATCCGCTTCTCTAAGTTCCTTGAGGGATTCCCTTCCTCTCTTGGCTTTAATTCTACCGTAATTTGGTGAGTCTATCCCTTCTTGGTTCCTCAGGATACCCAACTGCTCTATGCTTCCTAGTACATTTAGGACTGTTTCAAATTGATTGCCTTCTACTGCATCTTTATCCTTTATGGCTTGCAATATTTGTGCTCCCTTCACTGATTGATCCTTTGTAAGACTGTCATATTCCTGAGAAAACTGAGGAGTACTATCATCAGTGCCATCAACCCTTGCTGTAGTTACTTTATATTTTGTTCTCAGAGGGGATTTCCTGTTTATTTCATCTTTTTCAAATGATATCAGATCTCTTCTTAGGTCTTCATAAGTGTATTAATCTCCACCTATCTTTAAAACTCGTTGTATGAGGTCCTCTTTCTGTGAACTACTACTCTTATCTACATTCTCATAGTCAAAAACTTGGATTAATTCATCGGATAGAAGATCTAAGTTTTCCTTTTCAGTTTCACTTAGTATAGACCCTTCATAGTCTTCGTCTTTTTCCAAATCCTTATTCAAAAAATCCTGGAATACTTGAATTGTGGTTTCTTTACTCTTACTCTGTTCATCATCCTTTGTCTTATACTCATTGAGGTTGTGTTCTGGAGATGCTTTCCAAGTAGGGGGCGTCTGCCAAAATTCGGTAAATAGATTTGTTGCTTTGTTCTCAGGATTTCTGGTTTCCTTTGTGGTTTTTTCTAACTATTGCTTCGGTGTTTCCAATTTATCCTCTATATGTTTAGTCATTTCCTCGTCCGAGGCTTTGGCTGAGAATAGTTGAATATTCTCA
This sequence comes from Cupressus sempervirens, assembly GCA_028749045.1. Lineage (NCBI taxonomy): Eukaryota > Viridiplantae > Streptophyta > Pinopsida > Cupressales > Cupressaceae > Cupressus > Cupressus sempervirens. The sequence goes on along the minus strand of CM053783.1, from coordinate 898,714,081 downwards.
ATCTCTTCTATCCTGCTAAGCGTATTTCCAGGAATCTCTTTATCCTGGATTTTTGGCTCAATCTCCAATATATTCCTTTCCTCATTTGATGCTTTTGGGCACTTACCCTTCTTTGCTTTCTCTAATTTTGTCTTCCATGTTTTTCTGCTAATCATTGTATTCCGACTTTTTATGTTAGCCATGCTCTATGAGGTAACATTCCTTACCCTGCTATGATCTTTGAGACTAAGATCATTTTGCTTAGGCTGCATTATCAGACTAGACCTGATTCCTTTAGATTCTTGTATATCTTATAATTCAAAAGTACCTTTATGCTTAACTGATCTTGGGAGGTTTCCTGCTACCAAATTTTGGGGAATTTCCTTTTTATTTTCTTGTACTGACTTTAGTGCCTTCTTCTGATTATCCTGAGAGGTGTGAGGGGGTCTGCTGCTGTCTTTTGTTCCTGACTCGATTGTCTTACCTTCTGCTTCATTAGTTGTTTCTGCATTTAGTTTCTCTGTTGTGATTTGAGTAGCCTTTGGATTACCTTGCTCAACTAGTCTTCCTTTTGATTCATTCTCTGATTTCTTATTTTCATCATGGGGAATGTAGCCATAAGATCTGTGGTAGTTTGAAGCTTTTTGAAGGTAATTTTCCTCTCATCATCTAGTCTGATAATCTTTGAGATTTTTGCTTCACAACTATGTATTTTTAGTTTATATAGAGATCTGTTAGTTATTATTTTGATGGGATTGAATTCCTTGTTGTTAACTTTACAATTTACCAATAATTTGATGTTATTACAAAATTTAAATGAGGCATCTATGCCAATTAGGTCTCCAGTTGAAGAGCCTAATTTCCTAATAATTTCCATTTGCTTTAGTTCTGGAGGGATGGAGTTAATAGAGATCCATGTTGGAATTAAAAAATTTTAATTTTCTTCCTTACAGTCAAGAATCCAATCAAAAAAATTTACTGCATAACCTTTAAAGAAGCAATCAGAGACATAGAGAAAGTCTTTCTTAACAGAGACATAGAGAAAGTCTTTCTTAACATACTTATTGCAACATTGAATAAAAATTAGTCTATCTGAATAGTGAGAAATACTTACCTGGGAATTGCAGAAGTCCTCAATCCAAATAATGAGATTATGCATTTCTGATCTTGGCCAATTCCAAAAAGCAAAAACGCCAACTTCTTGGCACTCCTGCCATTTATTTTCGTTGTCCTAATTACTGACAATCAGGACTTTTTCTTTCGGCTTGATTGGATTAGGGCTGAGAGGCGAGAGAGGGTGTGTGTCGGGAAGAGGATGGAAGCTGGAGATCGGTGTTCTTCGATGTGGGGGAATGTAGATATTGGGGGAAAGGGGAGAAGCAAAGAGATTTGAATTTCCTGGTACCAGATCCGTAGAGAGATCCGCAAGGAAACCTGTCTGTTGGACATATAAAGATTGATTGTTAGGGTTTGCATATTTGGTGAGTTGAAGAAGTGGATTTGTTTATCCAAGCTTAACATGGAAAGGATTACAAGTCGGGGGGTATAAAGATCCTGAGGGTTGGGGTGTTCACTTTCCACAGTATGCAATTTAAACAAAGAATTACCATTATGAACTTGAATTCGGGGGGAAGATTGCAAAAAAACCCGGTTTGTGTCCTGGCTGGTTTGATTGCTGACATTGTTCTTTGGCGATGATAGTATTTGCCTTTTTGTCTTTTTCGATCTATCCACCTGATTCGATACTGCGATGGACCCAGGATTGAGAAATTTTTGTCATTTAAACTGGGGTTCCAGATCCTATGTCCCCTCTGAAATGGAGAACGCATTTGAAGTGTTAACAGCGTAGTTAAAATTTGCAGAAACCTTTTTTGTGAGATGAGCGCAAAATTGAATCCACTTTATCCAGTGTTTTGCTAGGGTTTCGGGCTGTCTATAGAGGGGGTGCTATATATTTCGCGAGAGGCCTGCATATTCGGACGGTCGTATTTCTTGCATTTTTTGGGTTTTTCGAAAAGTTTGTCATATTCGCAGAACAGAGCTAACTCTCATGCACCAACTGAGATTTAACTCATACACAATGATAATATAAAAGCAACTTAATAACGTCTTGTTAGTGTATTCAGATTGTTATAGAAATACTATCCAAATTGCTTTCTTCAAATAAGAATCTGATTTATGTCCTTTCAAATAAAAATGTCATTGTATTAAGATCAGAACTTATAACAAATATAATGACCACGAACTGCAAAGATATATGTATACGGCAGAGATATATATGTGTAATATCGTCACTGATACATACTTGAAGACTAGGTTAAGTTATGTGTTCGCTGTGTCTTAAGATCAGCGGAGGAAACCATATATATAACTGTTGATACGATGACTATGAGTCATGACCAATAGGCGTGACTCATACTTGAGTCACCTCTATTGTGCGTGACTCAATACTCACCATCATAGATTACAATATAATCGGTCTGTAGTCATGACCAATAGGCGTGACTCATACTTGAGTCACCTCTATTGTGCGTGACTCAATACTCACCATCATAGATTATAATATAATCGATCTGCAGTTATATACCTTAACTAACTCATAATACGAGCAGTCAATAATAACGTTTTCACTTTTATTGATTCATATATATTATATAATATAATATCTGCAGATGTATATATCTATAATATTTAATCAAGAAGTTGTTAGTTATATTTATACTTTATGTTTTATTCAACGAAGCTATAAAAACATTAACACTCCCTCTTAGTTAGGAAGGATAAATACCAAACGAGATATAATCTCAACATTATATCAACAAAGGAAGTATCTCTGGTCAGAAGATATTCATCATGATATAACTCAAACATCATAAGATGTCGATCATAATAGAAAGCCATGGTCTGTTTAAGAAACTTAATCCACCATGCAATTTGTATCATCTATTGTGATCTGCTTCAGACATCATAAAGATGTCTTATCACAATAGATGGTCATAGTCTATTTAAGGAACATAATCCACCATGCAATTTGTATCATCTATTGTGATCTACTTCAGACATCATAAATATGTCTTATCACAATAGATGGGCATGGTCTGTTTAAGGAACTTAATCCACCATGCAATTTGTATCATCTATTGTGATCTGCTTCAAACATCATAAATATGTCTTATCACAATAGATGGCCATGGTTTGTTTAGGGAACTTAATCCACCATGCAATGTGTGACCTATAATAATAGAAATTAAGTTATCGTAAGATTGTCATCTTTCAATAACTTCTACAATCACAAGTGATAATCATGTTGAAATCGTCACTTCCTCGTGATGTACACAGGGACCATATAAAAACAATTCATTAGTACAATTATCAAATAATTTGAGCCTCTTCTCAATAATTACAACATACCAAGTTTTACCTTGACATTAAATGATAATTGAATTTTATTTTTTTTGAACTCCCTCTTAAACCAATATTACATTAACTCATTTAGAAAGGAGAATTCTTTGAATTCAAATTTGGATTACTGACGTCAGCAAAAGAGGCTTGATGTTTAAGTCAGTCAGGACATATTGTTGCAGTGTGCCCATAGTTGTTGCATCTATAACATTGTACTTTGGAGTAGTCTCTTTGTCTCTTGTGCGAATATTTGCCCGTTTTCCTTTTAATTTAGTGGTGAGAGCCTGAAAGTCTTCATTTTTAGATTCATTACCAATTCCTTTAGATATTAGAATTACATTCTTCTTGAATGCAGTCAGCCTTTAGTCAATCAAATTTAGGAAGTTTGGAACGAGCACACACTCCTTGTCTAAAATTTTCCCATGAAGCAAGGAGTCCATTTAATGTTACCATAGTCAACTACTTGCTATCATAAATGTGATCAATTGTTAAAAGTTGGTTTCTTAATTCTGTTATCCTCATAAGGTATGAGGTAATGGTTTCTCCTTTATTCATTTTTATAGTAGCAAGTTGATTCTTCAGAGTAAGACGCCTACTAGTGTTGTTAATTTCAAACATGTCTTCTAGTGCTTCTAGCATATCATAAGCAGAGTTCAACTTGGTGATAATAGGTAGTAAGTGATTTTTCACTCCATCTACCAATAACTCCATTGCTCTTGTGTTGTCCTTTTCCCACTGAACCTTTTCGTTGTCTTTGTCAGGTTTAGGAGAACTCACAATAGTTAATAGATCATGCTTTTTCAAAACTAGCATCATTCGAAATTTCCATGCTTCAAAATCAGAAGCACCTTCAAGTCTATCTTCAAGTCTCATGCCATTTACCATTTTAAAATAGTGTGATTTAATAAACTATGAAATTCTTCAATAATCTTGATCTGACCTTTTCTTTAAACCTGCTCTGATACCATGTTAGTGTATTCAGATTGTTATAGAAATACTATCCAGATTGCTTTCTTCAAATAAGAATCTGATTTATGTCCTTTCAAATAACAATGTCATTGTATTAAGATCAGAACTTATAACAAATATAATGACCACGAACTGCAAAGATATATGTATATGGCAGAGATATATATATGTGATACCGTCACTGATACATACTTGAAGAATGGGTTATGTTATGTGTTCGCTGTGTCTTAAGATCAGTGGAGGAAACCATATATATAAGTGTTGATACGGTGACTATGAGTCATGACCAATAGGCGTGACTCATACTGGAGTCACCTCTATTGTGCGTGACTCAATACTCACCATCATAGATTATAATATAATCAGTCTGCAGTTATATACCTTAACTAACTCATAATACGAGCAGTCAATAATAACGTTTTCACTTTTATTGATTCATATATATTATATAATATAATATCTGCAGATGTATATATCTATAATATTTAATCAAGAAGTTGTTAGTTATATTTATACTTTATGTTTTATTCGACGAAGCTATAAAAACATTAACACGTTCCAAGCCTGAAGAAAAGATTCAATAACTTTCAGCAATATACTGACAAAAAATAAAACTGGAGTAGTTGAGCATCACATAAATCTCTGCATATGCGAACAACTCCAAAACATGTCTCTTTTGTTTTAATCGACACACCATAACTTCCTCGATGCCTTTTTGAATATCACTGCAGAAAAGAATACGAAAACATAACAAAATTGCCGCTCTTGCCAGCATGTTCAAAAATGGCCGCTCTTATTTCTTGGATGGTATAAGAGAACAACAGAAGTCAATACTGTTGCCTGGTAAAATAACCAAACTAATATGTTGATGCATAGTAGCTTCGGTCAGATATAAGCATGATTGGTCTGATAATTTTTAATGAGTATGTGTGTATGTATGTCAGTTCACTATGTGAACTGACATACATACACACTAATTGTGCCCATAAGAATAATCATTCTAAATGCTTTGTGAACTGACATACATACATACATACACACTGATTGTGCCCATAAGAATAATCATTCTAAATGCTTTGAAAAACCATCATCCTTGTATGTGATTGAAACTACAACTCAAGTATTAAATCTGTGTAATCAGAATTCATTCATCTTCTCTTGCCACGTATCAAGTAAATGATCATTGGCAGTTATATAAACTTCGTGCTATAGATCAGGAAAGGATCGTATTTCATTTATTCTTAAGGTCGAATAAATGATCTAATGTTATGCACAGCAATACATTGTATAATGAATAATTATAAGTAGCAGACCGGCCGATTCCATGTTGTTATTGCATTAACTAAACCAACTGGTAATCGGACCTCTTGGAAGGAACGCTTGGTGAAAAGGCATGCCATGGCCCTTCATGACATGTCCCACAATAATATATATATATATATATACTTGAGCCGATTTCATGAAAAGGGATATTGAAATTGATAAATACTCTCCTTCCTTGAATCGGTGATTTTCAGACTTGAAGACAAAAGTATTTTAGTATCGTGCCAACATTATATGATCTTTGGTATTCAGATTTGTTTAAGTCTTAGTCTGAGTTTATTCTGCATATAGAAAGGATTGCATAAAAGACCTTTTCGAAGGACCAGACTCCTCAAGGGGGCCATTTTACTTATGCAGATTCACAACAAAAGAGACAGGCTGGAGAAATCACATCAGACTGACTAGGAGTTTTATGGGGGTCCCTTAGGCTTATGGCCTCGTGGACGTCATTAAAAATCTTTCATTCATTCATTCATAAGTCTGATATAAATTTAATAAACTTAACATGGTATCAGAGCCATGGTGAAGAAAGATCAACATCAAATTCATTGTGTGTGCATATTTACCTGATATATATGCCTTTTATCTTTGGTATCTACCTAGTGTCAATTAATCGGCGAGAAATTTTCACAGTTTTGTCAAAGGATTTAATATTTCTCATGACCCAAGATTATAATAAGATTATGCTAAAATAACATCCAAATCAACACATTACCATTTGCCAGACCATGTTTTTTGTATATGGCACTTCACTTCAAACCTGCGATTTGTGGCAGGCATAAATATTATTCATGCCATCGTTTAATGATCAGTAGTATTAAATTTGCTTTGGCAGATATTGCTATTTTTACAAATTGCGATAGAAGGAATCCATCGTTCAAGTCTTCAGAGGGAGCATTGTCAATTCTTTAAAAGCTAAGATACCGATTCGTGTGGTATAGGCTAGGCTTCCGCATCCAATGCGGACGAATTCCAGATGCATCCGGAAGCCCTGCGGGCCCAACGGCCAAAAGGCCCAAACAAAACATTAAAAAACAAAAAAACCACTTAACTTGCCCATTCAACACATGTTGTCATTGCATTTTTCAGGGTTTTTTTGCTATGAAACCCTAAAACGACCCTAAAGGTGAATATTGAAGCATTCACAACTCATTTTGGAACTTTGTTTGCACCTACAGCCACTTCTCATTTGGTCTCTAGTTTGCATTGTCATTGTGAAACCAAGTTCAACATTTTCGAAGAGGATTGATCAAAGAGCGAGAGATAGCTTTCTCAAAAGAGTTTAAATCATTCAAGGTAAGTGATCAATCCCATTCTTAGAGTTTTTTAGAGTTTTTGATGAATTTTGTCAATTTTTTTTTTCAAAAAAAATTTTTGAAAAATATGTAGAAGCAAGTTTGGGTATCTATTTTAGTAGTTTTTTCTCACTTCTTTCCACTTGTATGCATGATGTTCATAGTTGTTAGGACCTAATTAAAATTTATTTATTTTCTTATAGAATAGGTTGCAAAAAACTAGGCAAGAATGGAAACCAGTGGTAGTGCTAGCCAAAGTTCAGTGGGGGGCCAAGAAGGGGAAGGGACTGATAATTTCAAAACTGATACAGGTTCTCCTTTGTGGAGACATACAACACGGATATCACAGGTTGCAGGATGTGGCTCATACTATTGGAAGTGCAATTATTGTCAAAGTAACAAAGGAAAACCTTTCAATAGCTCATATTCCCGAGTGAAGCTTCATTTTATGGGCCCTACTAGCAAAGGATTTGGAATGTGCAAAGGCAAAAAAGGGTACTAGGAAGACTAGTGCATAAATACTTTCATTTGTAAGAGAACAAGAAGCTGTTGATGCATTGATCAATAGATCTAAAAAAAGCTACTATCAAGGTCCATCCTCAAAGAGCAAGATGCATGCACCCACTAAACCAATTGCATCGTCCAACACCCATTCTTGCAAGTACCTGTGCCAGCAGAGGATGAGGAAGAAGTGGGAATTTCAACCCACAAAAGAGGCCCATTGCACACCGCATTTAAAATGGAGGCAAGAGACCACATTGATGAAGCTATTGCACGTTGCCTCTATGCAAATGGGTTTCCTTTCAACTTGGTGAGATTGCTGTATTGGAAGGAAATGGTAGCAGCAATCAAAGAATCACCAACTAACTACACAAGCCCAGTGTATGAAAAGGTGCGTATGACTCTATTGCAACAAGAGAGGACACATATAAAGAAAGACCTTCAACCAATCAAAAACTCTTGGAAAACTTGGGGTCTAAGTATTGTGTCAAATGGTTGGAAGGATACAAGAAACCGACCACTAATTAATGTGATTGTAGTTTCCCCCAAAGGGGCAATGTTTTTGAAGGCTATTGATTGTGAGGGGCAAGTGAAGGATTCTGAATTCATTTCTAGAATTCTCATCGAGGCCATCGAGATGGTGGGTAGTGAGAATGTGGTACAGGTGGTCACAGACAATGCCGAAAATTGCAGGGGTGCAGGTGCTTTAGTTGAGAGTCGGTATGAGCATATCTTTTGGACCCCATGCATTGTTCACTCCCTTAACTTGATCATGCAAAGGATTGGCACTCAAACAGATTGGGTGAAGAAAATATACTAAGAGGGGGAGGACATACAGATGTTTGTGACAAACAACCACATGTCACAATCCATTTTTAGAACATACTCCTTTATCCATTCAGTGAAGTGCAACCGGTTGGGCTCCAAGAAAGCTGAGGACTTGGTCTTTGTCCACACCAACTTGCGTCTTCTGTCACGTAAGAATGATCATTACAAGGGGCAACAAAGCTTTGGGATGTATCCCCTGAGTGTGCAAATTTGGATACAACACTTCATGATCTTATTACAGTCGGAGACGGTGATGATGATAGTGTGGCACGTGGTGCATCTAGCATAAGTAGAACCATGTTTGGTTCAAATGATCTTTCAGCAGTTGGAGATGATGATGAGAATGTGAATTTTCTTGCGAATCCCTATGTGTAATGTCCCCTCGTTAGTTCGACATGGCATTGATCATGGATTTGCCTATTCCAGACTCTCGTAGGCAAATGGTGTGGAAAGAGAGTCAATTCTACGGATCAGATAGTCATATCTTGCTCTTGAAGAAGTGTTAAGAGGTTATATTTTATCATTATGTGATATTGGGGCCCACATGTTATAATTTTAATTTGAGTTGCACTTTTTATTTTATAAAATTACTTTATTATAAAAAAGTGCATTATAATGAGAAATTATAAAGGATGTTTCTAGAAGTTCTAGCAACTTCTTAGAAAAGTGAATAAATAGAGGGCTGGGCCTCTCATTTGGACATGCTTGGATTGGAGAACTCTTCTACTTCTTCATTGTGAAGACATTTGTGGACTTTGGATCTGCAAATTATTCGATCTTTGGGAACGAATCACTCCCTTGGATTGGCGACTTTGAGGGTGTGAAATATCACCTGAATTGTTGCATAATTGGAGTTGGTATTCAGCCATCTCATTGGAGCTTATTGAGAATTCATTGTTAGGGTTTGTTTTTGGTTGGAATAAGGATTTCAGATTTGCCCTATCATTGGAGAAGCATTTGACAAGAGTTTGAAGACAGAATAAGTGCATTTTCAGAATTGGCAAAGCAGGGTTCGGAACCACATAATTGCTCATATCTCCTCAACCCTTTGGAGTTATTTTTTATGGTTTTACAGGGTTACTACCTAACCCTAGGCGCCCATTTTCCTTGCATTTGGGGGTCCCAAAACCCTAATATTATTTTATTTCAGCAGCCGTACAGGTACGGCCTGGTACGGCCCTGCTAGTTTGGGCAGCAGCAGCAAATTAAGGACAGTTTGGGGGTGCGGTAGGAGGTCTTCATCAACGATCTGCAGCAAAACGTGGTGTTCTTCCATAGTTCTTCAAACCAGGTTCTTGCATTCTGAAATATATGTCAATTTTTGGGTAAATTTGCTGTCATACAGTCATTGTACTAATCAGTCCAGAATTGGTAATAAAATAATTTCAGAATTTATTACATTGTAATTGAAATATAGTTCAATGGCTTTATATATATTGTAATTCTGTGATTATATTCTGAAAGTATCAAATCTGAAATTACCATATTCTGAATATTGTTACTGTTACACGCCAAGTGTTTGACAAAATTCCTAAGTTCAGTTTGAGGGTTTCTGTGGCCTTTATAGTGAGGGTCATTACAGTGGTATCAGAGCTATAAGTCCTGCCATCCTGTGGAGGTCTTATAGGGAATTTGGAACAGCTGGATAGGAGGGAAAGTGTTTGACGAAATGTCAAAACACTAAAATCAGAGCATGCGACAAAGGCCTTATAATTTTCGCAATACCAAAGCAAGACAAGATAGGATTTCTGACCTGCAGAACGAACAGTCTAGCTCATCTATCCAGGTGGACATAGAATCCAATCATACAAACACAGGGGAGGTATTTTTTGATCAAGACTACGACTACAATATGGATAGAGGCGGGAATGCCGGTCCAGATCCGCAAGAGGAAAGATTTTTACAGTTATTAGACACCCTGGCACAGGGACAGCGATTAGCTGAACAAAGAGCACAAGAACAGAATCAGAGAATGGAGCTTATGATGCAAATGATGGCTCGACAAATGGGGTTGAACACTAACATAGGAGGAGGAAATAATCAGAATGGTCACAATCAAAATGGGAATAATCAGAATGGGAATAATCAGGATGAGAGACATAATGGAGGCGAACAAATTGGGAACAATTTCGGTCATGCCCCCCAGCAAGCTCGGACAGTAAGTTCGAGACCTATGATTCCTACGTTCCTTCCTAGAACTCCAGAGCAGCCGGTACCAGAACCCCAGATCACTGACATACAGGATCAGCTGAGGAGAGATTGGGAAGCAGGAGGACCAGATTTTACAGCTGCAATCACCTTTAGAGAGTATATGGATGTGCGGATGAAGCATATGCCCCGTGGACAAGACAGGACTCAGAACTATGAGCTACGAAAGAAAGTAGGAAAACTACAGTTACCATATTATGATGGCTTGGGGAAGTCTACAGCAAGAGCTTGGGTTCAAAAGCTTGACACATACTTTCAATTGAATCCTATGTCTGAGGAAGAAGCTATTAAGTATGCAGCAATTCACCTGGATGGGTTAGCACACGAATGGTGGCATCATGGTATGATCACTATGGGTCATGCACACATTACCTCATATGTGGAGTTTACGGAGCGACTGATTGAACGTTTTGATAAGAAAGATCTAGAACTCCATTTCAAGGAATTAGCCCAGCTTAAACAGTGGGGCTCATTGGAAACATACATTTCAGAGTTTCAGAAACTTGCAGTGTTAGTAACAGATGTATCTGAACGAAGGCTATTGGTTTTATTTATGGATGGGTTAATTGATCCGTTGAGAGGGTGGATTAAAGCTCTCAACCCTCCCACTTTGCAGGAAGCCATTAAGAAAGCTCGTGACATGGATTCCTCTTCAGCTTCTAAAAATAAATTTCAGGCAAAGAGTTTCCCTTCAGGAAAAGATAAGGACAGGAAACCCTTTCATAGAGAGGTACAGCTACCTAAGGAAGAAAGTAAGAGGCTGGACAAGGAGACACTTAATGACTTACGTAGGAAGAAGCTATGCTTCTATTGCAAAGGCCCGTATGAGTACGGCCATGACTGTTCTATGAGGCCAAAAGGGAAGGCTAACCGGGCAATGTGGGCTTATTACGAAGGCTCAGATTCAGATGGTTCAGAACATCATGATGAGGATCCTGATGAAGCAGAGGGAGAGCAGGAGATAGACAGTGCAGGGCAAAGGTAGGAAACAGAGCTACATTTACAGGAAGCACGACTGTCTAGTATCCAGAGAGAGGGATCTTTCAGACTTCGGGGAGTCCTGGCTGGACAGAAGGTTATTACATTGTTGGACACAGGTGCCACGCATAATTTCATTGATGCACGATTTGTAGAGAAGCGTGGACTCATTACTGAGGAATTCGAAGGACTAAGAGTCAAGGTAGCTGATGGATACACTCTTCGTTGTGACAGGATGGTACGAGACTTACCTTTGCGATTGAACAATTATGAGTTTAAGGCAGATTATCATGTGGTCAACATGGGTGACATGGACATAGTACTTGGGATGCAGTGGCTACATTCATTGAAGGTGGTTACCCTGAGATTAGAGGATATGGAGATACAATTCGAAATGAATGGTAGAATTCATGTGCTAAAGGCTATCCGTAATGGAGACATCAGGACTATCTCATTTAGGCGGCTGGAGAGGTTAACTAGGCATAATGATATAGAGTGGGCAGCAGTTTGTACTTTGATACCTACACAGGAGGAGCAACATAAGGCGGGATATCATCCTGATATTCAGAAGTTGAGGATTAAGTACGAAAAGGTATTCAGTGAGATTCCACCAGGCAGGCCACCGGACAGTGGTATTGAGCATATTATTGAACTAGAGGAAGGTGCTAAACCTATCATGATCACACCATATCGACATCCAAAGCGACTCAAGGATGAGATCGAAAGGACCATTGAGGAGTTGCTAGCTATGGGGCACATCCGACCTAGTAAGTCACCTTTTGCATCTTCTGTTGTTTTGGTAAAAAAGAAGGATGGAACGCTTCGGATGTGTATTGATTACAGGGCATTAAATAAGAGAACCATTAAGAACAGGTATCCTATTCCTCGCATTGATGAGTTGATAGATGAATTGCATGGGGCCTGTTATTTCACGAAAATTGATTTGAGATCAGGATATCACCAGATCAGAGTCCGTGAACAGGATATTGAGAAAACTGCTTTCAGATGTCATTGTGGGCACTTTGAGTTTGTAGTCATGCCTTTCGGTCTGACCAATGCACCTGCCACTTTCCAGTCCACTATGAGCAGAGTTTTCCACCATCAGTTGAGGAAATTCGTGCTGGTGTTTTTTGATGACATTTTGATCTATAGCCGATCATGGCAGGAGCATCTAGAGCATTTGGAGACGGTGTTGAGCATTCTACAGAAGGAGTCCTTGTACGCAAAGGAGTCCAAATGTGACTTAGGGATGACCGAGCTGTTATATTTAGGACACATCATTAGTGCAGAGGGAGTGCGGATGGATCCTGAAAAAATTCGCGCTATTGTTGATTGGCCTCCACCAGAGAACCTTACACAGTTGAGGGGGTTCCTTGGTTTATGTGGTTTTTATCGCAGGTTTGTCAGTGGCTACTCACGACATGCAGCTCCCATGACAGATTTACTGAAAAAAGGGGAATTTGTGTGGACTCAGAAGGCACAGGACTGTTTTATGAGATTTAAGGAGATAATGACTACGTGCCCAGTTCTAGCATTACCTGATTTCACGAAGCCATTTGAGCTTCAATGTGATGCATCTGGAGAGGGAGTAGGTGTTGTACTTATGCAGAATAAGCACCCCATAGCTTATGAGAGCAGGAAGCTCAGAGGCCCTGAGCGTTCATTCAGTATATATGATAAGGAGATGTTGGCCATCATGCATGCTTTGGCCAAATTCAGACAATATCTTGTGGGTAGCAAGTTTTGTATTAAAACTGATCATAACAGTCTGAGGTATTTCTTGGGACAGCAGGACCTGAATGATCGCCAACAAAAGTGGGTAAGTAAGTTGCAGGCATATGATTTTGACATCTCATATGTCAAGGGAACTTAGAATGTTGTTGCAAATGCTCTATCTCGAAGGCCACACCTCACTCTTATGGTTCAGATATCAGAGGATTGGCGACACTTGATTATAGCAGAGTATGCCAGGGATACATGGGCCTCCGATATAGTAGAGGGAACAGTGATTGATACTAGATACACACTTGTGGATGATTTGATCATTTACAAGAACAGGATTTACCTGGTCCCAGGATCGAAGGTTAAGCAACTGATTATGAGAGCACTTCACGACTCACCGACAGCAGGCCATCCCAGGTACTTCAAGACTTACAAGTCAGTTCGAGAGCGGTTCACTTGGAAGGGGCTGAAAGCTGATGTTTTTCAGTATGTTCGAGAGTGTCTTGTTTGCCAGCAAAACAAACAAGAACACAGCTATCCGGCAGGGCCCCTACAGCCACTTCCGATTCCCGACAGGAAGTGGGAATGCATCTCCATGGACTTTATCACAGGTTTGCCCAAGGTACAAGGACGAGATTGCATTTATGTGGTGGTAGATAGATTAACGAAATATGCTCATTTCTTTCCTATCACCACTACACATTCAGCAGCTCAGGTGGCAGAGGTTTTCTTTCGGGAGGTTTTCAGATTGCACGGCTTGCCTCAGAACATTGTGAGTGATAGGGATAGCCGTTTCATGAGTCACTTTTGGCAGGAGGTATTCCGGTTATGTGGCACGGAGCTTACACCCACCACTAGCTATCACCCACAAACCGATGGTCAGACAGAAATTGTGAACAAATGGGTGGAAGGGTATTTAAGGAATTATGTGGCAGCTCAGCAGCGAGCTTGGGTCAGATGGATATATCTCTGCGAGTATTGTTACAATACTACATATCATATGACTATACAGATGACACCCTTCATGGCACTTTACGGTTATGAAGCACCTAGTTTCTTGGATTTGTTGTTGAGTGACAGCCGGGTACCCAGTGCAGGTGAATTATTACAGGAGAGTAAGGATATAGTTGCTACCCTCAAAGACAATATTGCAAGAGCTCAGAACCAACAGAAGCAGTATGCAAACCAGAAGAGAACTGAGCGTAGTTTTGAGGTAGATGATATGGTTTACCTCATGTTGCAGCCATACAGGCAATCTACTCTTAAGAAGAGTGGGGCAGAGAAACTTAAGCCACGCTATTATGGACCATTCAGGATTATCAGGCGAGTTGGTGAAGTGGCTTATGAGTTGGAGCTTCCCGCAGACAGCAGAGTGCACAATGTGTTTCATGTGTCACGCCTCAAGAAGGCGTTGGGTCAGAATGTGGTGCCTTCTGCAGTATTACCTCCTTTAGACGATGAGGGAAAATTGATTTTAGTACCAGAATCCATCCTGGAGAGCAGAGAAAAGCAGCTTCGTAGAAGGGTGATCAGAGAATACTTGGTTAAGTGGAAAGATTTACCTGTTGAGGATGCTACTTGGGAGGGGGAGGCTATTTTGCAGCACCCGGCGTTGAGATTGCTTGAGGCCAAGCAATTTCAGGAGGGGCGGACTGTAATGTCCCCTCGTTAGTTCGACATGGCATTGATCATGGATTTGCCTATTCCAGACTCTCGTAGGCATCAGATAGTCATATCTTGCTCTTGAAGAAGTGTTAAGAGGTTATATTTTATCATTATGTGATATTGGGGCCCACATGTTATAATTTTAATTTGAGTTGCACTTTTTATTTTATAAAATTACTTTATTATAAAAAAGTGCATTATAATGAGAAATTATAAAGGATGTTTCTAGAAGTTCTAGCAACTTCTTAGAAAAGTGAATAAATAGAGGGCTGGGCCTCTCATTTGGACATGCTTGGATTGGAGAACTCTTCTACTTCTTCATTGTGAAGACATTTGTGGACTTTGGATCTACAAATTATTCGATCTTTGGGAACGAATCACTCCCTTGGATTGGCGACTTTGAGGGTGTGAAATATCACCTGAATTGTTGCATAATTGAAGTTGGTATTCAGCCATCTCATTGGAGCTTATTGAGAATTCGTTGTTAGGGTTTGTTTTTGGTTGGAATAAGGATTTCAGATTTGCCCTATCATTGGAGAAGCATTTGACAAGAGTTTGAAGACAAAATAAGTGCATTTTCAGAATTGGCAAAGCAGGGTTCGGAACCACATAATTGCTCATATCTCCTCAACCCCTTGGAGTTATTTTTTATGGTTTTACAGGGTTACTACCTAACCCTAGGCGCCCATTTTCCTTGCATTTGGGGGTCCCAAAACCCTAATATTATTTTATTTCAGCAGCCGTACAGGTACGGCCTGGTACGGCCCTGCTAGTTTGGGCAGCAGCAGCAAATTAAGGACAGTTTGGGGGTGCGGTAGGAGGTCTTCATCAACGATCTGCAGCAAAACGTGGTGTTCTTCCATAGTTCTTCAAACCAGGTTCTTGCATTCTGAAATATATGTCAATTTTTGGGTAAATTTGCTGTCATACAGTCATTGTACTAATCAGTCCAGAATTGGTAATAAAATAATTTCAGAATTTATTGCATTGTAATTGAAATATAGTTCAATGGCTTTATATATATTGTAATTCTGTGATTATATTCTGAAAGTATCAAATCTGAAATTACCATATTCTGAATATTGTTACTGTTACACGCCAAGTGTTTGACAAAATTCCTAAGTTCAGTTTGAGGGTTTCTGTGGCCTTTATAGTGAGGGTCATTACACTATGATTCAGAGTCAGACCCTAATGCGAGTTAATTGAATCTTCAATCATTAACTAAGTTTTTATTTTGTTGGAATCTTGAACATGACCTATTTGAACATATTGTCTAAGACTAAACTCTAATGTTGGACAAGCACATATTGATATATCATATGAATTTTGAAATATCTTGAATTTTGATAAAGGGTTAAGTATCATAATCATACTATAAAATGATTTGTTTTTGTATATTTCTAGCATTTCTTTGCACATATATATATATATATATATATATATATATGTTTCCTCCCGCATCCGCATCCAAAAAAAAAATCCCCACATCCCGTATCCGCTTCCGGAATCCGCATCCGAATCGGTAACTTAGTTTAAAAGTGGTTCAGTTTGTGGTGATATATTTGCAATTTACTGGTTCCAATTAATATATGTTCCTTATCGTGGGAATGGTCACCACAATTTATTAAGGAAGAATTGCTCACGTTCAGGCATGCCATCGGGATTAAATTTGGAATGCAGATGAAGCATTGGAAAGGCACTTCAGGAAATTTAATTCCGCAGTGAACTATCATGCAACATGTATCCTCTCTTATTGAACAGACAAAATCAGTGGCTTTATAAACCCTTGGATACAATGCAAGACTATATTTACAAAAAATGGATTCACAGATTGAAGAGATGTGGTGAGAGAATACAAATATGTCAACCATACGCTGCAGAACAAGACGTCGGTCAAAAACCTTCACCCTATATAACTCAATAATGTATCAGTTCACCGTGAATAACTTCATTGCCAAGTTGGGATAAATAGTTGGTCAATATTTAAAACCAAAAATTGATTCAACAAAGGATCATTATCGATTCTATATGAAATTGGGGATGACTAAGCGATCATAATATTATGGAGCTCGTGTGCTAACACAAATCAATTTAAATAAGGAGAGCTGTAGCATCAACTTTGTATTATTCAAGAACTACAGTATATGAGTGGCAGAAAATATTTATCCGAGTAATGAAATATAATAGTTGCCGAAATATTTCATCCAAACTATATTATCCCTGGAGGTTCATGGAACATTTCAATGGTTTTCATGAATATTTGTGAGATTGATTCTACTTCATTTCATATATGCAACTGATTGATCGTAGCTCTCTCCCAGTTATGGAAGTACCTCAAAGTTCTGTACTGTGTAAATGCAAGTTAGTGACGAGATTGCAAATGAATCTATGTTGAAGGAATGATATAGATCTCACAAATGAATATTTGGGTGTGGAGTGGAAAGGAAATTCCTAAATCTGAGGGATTCTAATTTTTGAAGACATGGAAGAAATAGTATTTGAAATCATAAAAGTCACCATTCCTTGTATAATAATTATCTGCATATGGAGTTGCTCATTCCATTGTAAGTTAATTGGAAATATTGCTATGCAAGAGCATCTTGTGGGGATTGTTATTGTTTACCGCTACTCAGAAGACGATAGTATGAGAGTGCCTGGAGATTCATAGAAGAGTTCGAAGATGTACTTAAACCTAACAATATTGCTATGCAAGAGCATCTTGTGGAGATTGTTATTGTTTACCGCTACTCAAAAGATGATAGTATGAGAGTGCCTGGAGATTCATAGAAGAGTTCAAAGATGTACTTGAACTTAACGATATTTATACCCAAGGAATGAAATCTGAGAAACATAATGATCTCACCTTGTTAGGTATTGGTGAAACTGTTTGATAAGCACAAGCAAATTGTTTTTTCTGATATTGAGGATATATGAGAATTTTGCTAGGAGAAGCAGCCTCAATCATCCTGCCTCAAAGGAGTTCTCAATTTCGGAAGTGTACTAAACTTGATATCTATATGGAAGTAATATGGGTTCAAAGATAGATGCCCAATCAATTATATTTTCTATTAATTACTTGGGAAACAATGTACATTAAATCATCAGTATATCTTACAGCCTTTAAACTGCACTGAGATGGAAGGCAGATTTGTATGCTCAAACATGACAGAAGATGCTCTTGATTCGAAGGGACATTTGGTATCTCTGCTGCAGAAGCCATAGGTAATTTGGTCACTTATTTGGTGGTACTTGATGGAGTCCCAAATTTTTGATCTCCATTTCGCAAACTCTCAAATCTTTTATCATAAAATTTGATGATATTTTACAATATGCCGAAAACAGAATAAAAGACTTGTTTAAAGTCTCTATCTTCAGAAGATATATAATGCACTTGAAGCAATCCATTGCACTTGGCAATATCAAGATAAGATGAACATTTAGAAATGGTGCAAGGGTTGCTGAAAGTTGATTCTTCTACCTATTATAAGTTCAAGGTGAAGGGAATGGCTGCATGCTTCCATACTTAAGGAAGTACTGAACTCCAGACCAGATTGTATTGGACCGGGTGACCAAAAGCATAAAAGAAACATTGTGCACTTGGTCATGTGATGAATCTCATTCTCAAGAAAGTACCTGCAGCTGTTTAGAAGTTTAAAAGAATGCAATGGAATAAAATTGATGAGATGCAGTAAACAAATTACTCTATTGATAATAAGGCAATAGCTTGGACAGTGTGGATTACACAGATTTAATATAGTTTTCAGATTATATGCAACAGTCACCTTTGTTGTCATTACTAGCCTTAAAACAAATAAAAATCAATTGATGAATCAATGAATATGTTGATAAGCAAGTTGGCTTTGAGCACCAGAGTTCATTTGGTTCAGATGCAAACAGCTATATATTTGTATAGGTCAGATAATATTTATATGCTAGCGTATAAGTCCAAAATTACAATTTCATTCTACAGGCATATAAAGCATGAAGTTATTCAAAGATTATTTTATTGAATCTCGAACAGCAGCCTTTTCAATTGTAAGCAAATATTAAAGACTAAGTGTTGTTCAATGACTATTTCAAGAAGATCCCATAAGAAATGCAAACTACATGTGTCTATCGCGGAATCTCTATAAGTTTAAAGAAATCACAGATACAAGCAAGTAAATATATTCACTGTGATCTGTTTGAGCAGCACAGACTTGTCCAGATAGACAACAACAAGGTTCAAATGGAGGAATAGATTTTGGTCAAACGCCTGGACATACCATTTTTTCGGAGAAAGCTCCAACAGTAGTTGTTTGATAAGTACAAGATTAAGAAATATAATATCACAAGTTTACAAATCACATGGCACACATACTAGAGGGAGATCTTCTCAAAATGTTTTCGATTCTTATTTCATCAACAATATTTCTGAGAATTAATCCTGGAGCGCTGGAGAAAAGAATTTTGTCACTAATCCTCAGAATCTTAAATGCACAAACATATTATATTTTGGAAACTTGCCATGCGATGGAGCGGGAGAAATGGGAATTATAGTTCCCATCACCCAGTTCTTGACCTAGCATGGAAAAATTTCAAGCACAGTATTATCCTCAAGCGTCTCCTGAGGATATATGAATGCGATGAGAGCAAGGATTAGTCTTTACGGGACTCACAAATGTTTGCCAAAATCCATTATATGATGCATATAAAATAAAATATGAAGTACTAGTGAGATGCAATAGTATATTTGAGGAAACGGGAAACCCAATAGAAGAAAACTATCCTGAAAGAAAGTAGTTGGATTAACATTGTTGCCCAACTTTTCATCCTCTAATCAATTTGAAAAGTAGAAATTTGTGCTTTAGTGAGGTCCTAGGTATATTCAAGTCTAGGTCTAAGTCCCCTTAGGTGGAGGGAGTCTTCATCAGATTTTTTTTTCATCTTCCCCTTATCCACATTTCATAGCCGAATGGTTTTTCCCTTTGTGTCGAGGAATGTTGTGGGTAGCTTAGTACCTAATCCGATGGAGATTCACGAAACACGCATAGATCATTTACAAGAGTTATATTTGCTTGCGGCCTATCGTTTTCTCCATGAAAATAGAAGCTTGCAGAAATCCGTACTTTGCCTTCTCCTCGGCGGGTTTTCAACCCATGAAGGCGATTTCCCGCGAAGGTCACCAAATGATGCATACGAGTCAAAATAAGAGGATAATAAGGTGCCCTACGACAAAATAATGTTCCTCTTACACTTAGTTATCTCAAGAAGTATTCAAAATTACTCTTAGATCTTATAATCATTCCAAGCGGAAAATTGGAAATTGACTTCTCCTCAGCAAGTTTCCAACCCATGAAATTTGTTTCCCGCAAAAGGCAATTCTGAAGGAAAAGAAACAAAGGGTGGGCCCCTAATGAGTTTGCGCACTACTTTTCTACATTCCCGAACGCAAAAGAAAACATAATCAAAGGTAAAGTTAAAAGAGAAGCCTGGGAGGAGAAACGGAAATTGTCTTCTCCTCGGCGAGTTTTCAACCCATGAGGACAATTTCCCAGATTTTAAAGAAAATCAAGTTTATAAGCTAATTGAACCCATATTTCATGTGCAAAAAATCTCAAGATGATAATGGAAACAATCTAAACATTGCGGGAAAGATCTATTAAGCAGAATTCGATTCAGTGGATATTTTCTTACGGAGTACTCTGTTCATAACTTCCCAAAACTTAATGGGAAACGGCAAAGTATGAGAGGATAGAAAGTTGAACAGTGAAAAGACACCGAGATATCCATTAAAACCTTGCATTTACTGTTTCAACGGATCTCTCCTTCAATTCATTCGTGTGGCGCGAATTCTGAAGATCAACGGACGAATTGAAGGTCCTATATAGATGGAAACATGAACAGTTACAAAAACTACCGCTCTTTCTCGAACTACTATTCTATGAAATTGCACAACTTTTTCAAAAGGCTAGTATCTGTGCATTTTCCATTCCTTTCGTTTTCTCAATTCAAAATTCATCCCCAAACAGAATGGCAACTAGATTTGCAGGTTTCGACAGATTAAATGGAATCAAGTCTTCATTACAGAACTTCACGGATACTTCTCTCCGTTTCTATGACATGCAAGATTTCCAGAAGAGAGTAAAATCAAACCACATCCATCCCATTACTGAGAAGTTTCGAGGATGTGGGCTAGTTGAAGCAGTGGGTTCCCCAGTTGCAGTCCAAGCTCCGGAATTAATATATGAATGCATAAATCATTATAACCTGGACACGAAACAGATTGTATTGCCGGATGACACAGTTTTGATCTCCATTGATAGGAAAACTATGGTGAATTGCCTTCGAGTTCCTGAGCGGGAGGAGTTTTCAGATTTGACATTTGGAGGAGCCATCTCTGAGTTTTCCGCGAAGAAAATGATTTGGAGAAAGGAAATCATGTGATCATGGTTTCAGAAACCATGGAGCGCCAAGAGTAAGGTCCCCAAGACTCTATTTGGTACTAATCTCAAGCCTAAGATTGTCGACATCTTGGTCCTCTTGCACAGATTGAAAGGTGAGGTAGAAGCTTTAAACTTCGTTGAGCAATATTTCTTTTTGGTGCAAGTTATCTGCTCTGACACCCAATATATTGATTGGGCTCACGAGGTAAGCGAGATTCTGTCCAATGCTCTTCGTGCCACAAAATTCTACAACACTTTCTATATGTCCTCCTTTCTCATTTATATGTTAGCTTCTCTACAATTGTGGCCAGACCTCCCCAGAGTAGAAGATTTCCCTAATGATGTGAAGTCTTATGAGTTCTACCCATGTTTGCAATTGGAAAATAGTTATGCAGAATATGAGTTAATGATGCGTTTACGATGAGAATTTGCAAGGAGCTCCAGGGATGCCCAGAGAGGAGATTCAATCCTGAAGCTATGGCGGCCATTAGTCAGTTTGGGTGTTATTTCATCCAATTCTCATCCTTTTCTTATTTGCGTCTTGCAGCTTTTGATGGGTTCCCCTTGAAGCTGCCAAGATATCCTAGTGATATGATCGTGTTGATCGAGATTGTGAGGCAAGCAATCCAAGTGAACATGTTGAGCGGGAGTTTAAAGCAGAAAGGTTACGAATTTCCTATGAAGGTGGGAGCCTTCAATTGTGAGTCCCGTTCAAATGCAAAGAACATGTTGAAGGTGTTCGAAGCTAAATATAAATTGGAGATGTATGAAGTATTAAGGCCTATGTTCGACCCGAATGGATATGCATGGGAGGTGTTGCAAATTGGAAGCGTGATCAAACACATCACCACTGTTGAAGACTACTGGGCGGATTGCAAAGATGAATTTGAGAGCCGAGACCATGCTTTTGCTAGATTCGCAGTGGGTCAAGTGAAGTTGTATCAAATTAATATTAATGTGGAGGGAATAGAAGATGATGGTCAAAATATGTACAGTAACACATATCTAACAAAGCTAAAGAGTACTCCTATCAGCTCTGTGCCTTATGAAGATGCTGGAGAAGAGCTAGATGTCATGATGGCCAAAATCATCAAAAGGATTGGGAAGTGGGTCGAGTAGACTACAACAAGAAGAAGTTGAAGTAAGAGCACACCCGCTCAAGCTTCTCCAGCAGCTGCCACCACTTCCTCCACCCAAGGTGGCACATCAGGTGTAACCTTGGCCATAACTCAAAGACCAGCTCAACCATCAGATGGAGGCGATCAACCTCCGATAAAAACATCCCTATGGCTAAGACTTGACAAGACGGCTCTCTCCCGGTGATTGGAACCCAGCAAGAAGCTGAGAAGGAGAAGGTGGAGGAACCAAAGGATGGTGCAATCACTCTGGTCCCCTCACCTCACAATAACCCAGTTCCATCTGTAAGTTCTACACTTCTCCTGCCAAGTAGCCCTCAAGTGCAAGTAGTGGACTTAGGAGATGGAGGAAGCAGTGATAGCGAGTCCACTAAATCGGACGAGGCAACTAAGAAGACCGCAAAGGCGGAGAAGGGCCAAGATTCCTCCAAGCTTGTTCTACAAGGCCCAAAGAATCCCTTCTCTTCGACCGTGAAAGCAATCACTCTGGTCAAGAACAAGATGTTTAGCATAGATTCACTCAAGACGGCCTCCAAGGTGATAGGCACTAATTCCTAGTTGGAGGACACTCTGGATAGGAAAAGAAAGAGAAAGGACGAAGGTGCTCCCAATAAGGATACCTTATCTCTTGCTGTCCGTTCTGGATCTGCCTTGCCTAAGGTTAAGAAACAGAAGACCTTGTCTGTCGTTGGACAAGACCCTGAGATAGGGCATCTGACAATGGAGATAGCAAAGCCTACCAAAGATGGAAGGATTAAGGATATGACTACTGATGATTTTACTTTGCATTCAGTGGATCTTGGAGAAGCCAGACATGATACCAAAGTTGGCTTATGGAAGTCACTGAATGAAGTAATTGAAGGACAGCTAGAGAGCCTTAAGTTGTCAAAAGTCAGAATGAAGGTGGAGATACAAGAATTGAATGGCTTCATCAGGCAATTGGTCAGCCCCTTGGCAAGCATCTCCGGGATGCCTGTGACTAGTAATCCTACTGCAGCAGATGTTCAAGCGCTTATCTCCCAACTTCAAGAAGATAAGCACTTTGGTCAAATTCATAAAGAATGGAGTGACAAGCTTAAGACAAAAGGACTGTCCATTATAGAGCAAATTGGAAATGTTATCTTAAGACTAGAAACAGAGAAAGGTAACACTTCATCAAATAGGAATACCTTGGCCGCAGAGAGAACTAAGAGTGATGATTGTGTCTCTCTATTGAAGATGATCGTCCACATGAAGGCAAAGGAAGCTGTTGAAGCTAAGATTTTGCCCAAAGGAGATGAGCCTTTGTTCGAATGGCTACAAAGCATGCAGTTCAAGTTTGAAATGATCCTAGCGGCAGAGAAAGGCCTAAAGGAGACTAAAGATAAGGTAAAGAAAGATCAAGACAGAGATTACGAACTCTTTAAGGGATTGCATACAAATTCACAGAACAGTGGGCAAGGAAAAGGAATCATTGGAATAGCTGTCATGTAGACAAATTTCTCCTATTTTATAGATAGCCTAACAAGCATATCTTCACGGCACCAAAACAGAGTTTCCGAACTCCAGAAACTTGGTGGATGCATACACATGGCCATAGAGGAGTTGCAAGATAGATTGAATGCTGTCAAAGATTTGGCTAGAGAACATTTTAGATGGCTCTTGAGATATACTAATGTGCATGTACAAAGGCATGAGGAATTAATTCCAATCATTGTCGCCGCTAAGGCCTATAGAGAAAAAGCCGAAAAGGGAAAGAAGGCGAAGTGATTCATTTTCCGCCTCTTTCTTATTTTGATATAATCATTGTAATATGACAAACTGGTTTCTTGCCATTTGTCTTTCTTTTGAGGAGATGAACCGATTAAACTTCTATTGTAACGGTCATCTCGGAATCCTATATGTATTGAAACGAAAAATTAATAAAAGGAAAGCTAATTTTTGGTGTGAAGTACTTGATATTGCGGAGTCAATTGACTGGTATTTTGTATCAATTATTTTCTATTACATTTTGTTAGTTGTTAATTGTTAGCTTTCTCTTTTATCTGAATTAAAACAAGGAACGAACAGAGCTTCATTCCCCTACTTTGAGACAGCGAGCTGAATATGATAAGCATTGTCATCTTAGGCTCATAAGAGATCCTCTAGGAGTTTTCCTTCCAAGTTAATCTTAGTTTCTCCGCATTTAATGTTTCCAATTAGTTCAATTTAGTATCAGTTGGTATTCACCATTGAATAATTAAGTTTTATGAGTTCATAAGATGTGTGAGTCCATAAGCTTAATTAACATTCTAAATCTTTCCTTGCCTGAGTTGAATCCTGTATAGGTTTAGCTCGGTTTGCCTCTCCTGTTCTCGGGTTAAGAACATACCCTATTTAGATTTAGGAATAAACAAAATTCATTACAAATCTGCAATAGGGAGTTGTACATAATAATTCAGAGGGAGGTTAGTCTTTTCAGAAGCAACTTTCCAACTGTTGTAATCAATTATTGTTCATAAATTAGGGCGTCTAAGAGTTAAAATCATAAAGAACAAGTTTCCAAATTTGAGGTTCCACAGGACCATTCCATGGTTTCAATTTCAGGATGACAAGGTGTGTTCCCTAGTTTCTAGGAGCATCCCTAGATTATTGGGAAGGGACTACCAGTTGACCCATCTCGTCCGGTATCAATCACAGACAGGTGACATGGTGAGTTTCATGTTTATTTGGTTGGTTTGGGCTTTCAGAGGCAAAATGGGGAATATTTTAATATATTTAAATATTTCCTAAGTTAGCATTTAAATAATTTATAATAAGGCTATTTATATAGTCATTTCGGAGTAATAAGGGGAATATGGCTTCGTTTGGTCAGATGTGCCCTTGTGTTATAGCTCGTTGGAAAGGTCTTGAATTATTATAAACTATTTTCACTATCCGAAGACTTTTTGGCACTTTGAGTTATGACATTTTAATAAAGTAATGTTTTTCCTATAGCTTGGACGCCCTTTATTTGGCAAAATGTTACTTTATGATAAACTGCAAAGTGTAATTCTCATTTATGGTTCGATTTGCACTTGGGAGGAGTTCTAAGGAGATGACGACCTAATTGTTCATTATCTTTTGGCATTTTGAAACTTATGAATTGTGAAATTGCTCTGGAAGGGCGATTTTGTGGCTTGGGACGAAACCCTCAGGTTTAGACTGTTGGGACGCAAACCTCAGCAAGTCTTGGTGATTGGAGTTGTATTTCATTGCATTCAGATTGACAGAGGAGGTGGTCGATTAATCTTGGCATTATCATTTGAGTGGAGTAGGGCACGTGCAGCTGAGCGGCTAGCTTTTAGCAACAGGCATTTCATTGCAGCAGCTCACGTGAGGGTTGGAGGTCTTTTCTTCATCACTGGACGCCATAGCTTCCCTTTGTCATTGCAGCAATTTCTTTAGGGTTGAATCATTCTCAAAGCATCTCCCTGTAGTTGGTGTTGATCCCTATTTAAGACAGCATTGTATATTGGCAATGATCTCTTTGAAGTTAATATATTAGGTTGCTGGTTGGTTCAGGTATGTACTGTTTCAGAATTCAGTAATGATAAAATTTGCAGGATATGTTTACATTTCTTAAGTGCTATTTATTTCCTATTTGTTATGCAATTATTTTATTTCCAAAAAACCCCAAAAAACTGAAAAAACAAGGAAAAGAAAAAAAAAAATCAGAATTCAGCTAAGATCATTCAGTGGTAACAAATGCTAGTCATAGATTCAGATTTTGAAACAAACGACAGTCACCGGAATCGGGAATCTTTCAAAGGAAGTATAGACATGTTTCCGCCTGGAGCTATGATAAGCTGAAGGTTTATAGGGAAGACTTATTCCAACATGAAATACCCTTGAAACCTAATGCTAAACCTTTTAGACAGAGACAGAGACCAATAAATTCAACTCTAGCCCCAAAAATGAAGGATGAGTTAATTAAACTGAGAGATGTTGGAATCATCAAGCCCATCAGGCGTTTTCGAACTTAGTTCTCGTCAGAAAAAAGAACGGTGGTATCAGATTATGTGTAGATTTTAGAAATTTATACATATCCTCTCTAAGGATAATTACACACTACCGAATATGGAGATTTTGTTACAGAAGGTAACTAGAAATGAACTATTATCTATGATGGATGGATTCTCAGGGTATAATCAGATTAAGGTCAAGGAATCCGAACAATATAAGACAGCATTCACAACTCCCTGGGGTACTTACGTCTATGCTAGGATGCCTTTCGGGTTAACCAATGCAGGAGCTACCTTTCAAAGAGTGATGGATGTCGCTTTCAATGGAATGATTGATCTCATTATGGTAGTTTATCAAGACGATCTTACCGCTTATTCTAAAAGAGCAAAAGATCATTGCAAACACTTGGAGAAAAATTTTATAACACCTCTCGAATATGGGATTTCCCTTACTCCTAAAAAGTGTTATTTCGGAGTCACTAAAGGGAAGCTTCTAGGAACATTGTTTCAATTAAAGGTGTAAGAATAGATATGGAAAGAGTAGCTGCCATTGACAACATTCAAATTCCTAAAACAACTAAAGGAATCCAGTCATTTTTTGGTCAGATTAATTTTGTGAGGAGATTTGTTTCTAACTTCGCTGAGATCATTAAGCCTATCGCTAAAATGCTTAAGAAGGGAGCAAAGATAGCATGGGACAATGAAGCTAGAGGAGCATTTACTAAAATAAAGAAAGCTATAAAGGAAGCTCCAATTCTCAAATTCCCTAACTTTAAGAAACCTTTCCAAATCTTTTTGTTGCCGTAATATTACAAAAGAATGATGAACGCCACGAGCAGCCGATTGCGTTCTTCAGTAAAAGTTTGCGAGTTGCTGAGCTTAATTACGATATCAACAAAAAACTGGCATACACCCTTGTTAAAGCAGTTAAGTCTTTTAGACCTTATTTGGTTTGAGCCAAAATCATTGCCTATGTGCCTAACGCTGCTATTAAAAATATCTTTAGACAATCTAAGACCACTGGAAGAAGATGTCGATAAATAAATGAAATTCAAGAATTCAATATAGATATTTAGATCACTAAATTAGTCAGAGGGCAAGGATTGGCTAAGCTTATGGTTGAGTCAAATTTGGAAGTTGTGCAAGTTAATCAGACTACTAACGATTACACGAAAGTTAGCATCGAAAAGTGCCCTTGGTATAGCGATATAGTTTATTATCTGAGACATATGAGATGTAAAGATAATCTAAGTGATAATCAGAAAAGGACCACTAAGTTACAAGCCGCTAAATATGTTCTGATTCAAGGAGATTTGTATTGGAAAAACCAAGATGGTATTCTACTTTTTTATTTAGATATAGCTCAATCTGAAGTTATTCTAAAAGATATGCATGAAGGAGTTTGTGGTGGTCATTTTTTAGCAAGAACCATGGCACATAAAATTTTGCAAACAGGTTATTACTTGCCCCAACTTTTTAAGGATTGTCATGCATATATACGAAAATGTGAAGCATGTCAAAAATTTTCAAGTAAACTAAAATATGATGGTGCCCTCCCACTAAGGACGTTACAAGCGAAAGAACCATTCCAAATGTGAGGAATTGACTTCATTGGGGAAATTAGTGACAAATCAAGTGGAAGTCATCGTTGAATCCTAGTAGCGACTAACTATTTCACCAAATGGGTAGAGGCCATACCTACCCGGCGATATACTAGCAAGGTTGTGATTAAGTTCCTTACGGAAAATATTCTAACCAGGTTTTGGGTTCCTAATAAGATTATAGCGGATAATGGCATGTGTTTTCAATCTAACGAGTTTAATGACTTTTGCAGGAAATATGGCATAATTGTGTCATACTCATAACCTTATCATCCTCAAGGCAACGAACAAGTTGAGTCCGGTAATAAAAATATTCTGAAGATTATCAGAAGAATGCTAGACAACAACAAAAGTGCTTGGGACTCAAAATTAAATTTGGCGTTGTGGACAGACAGAATCACTGTCAAAAAATCTACCGGTTTCTCTCCTTTCAATTTAGTTTATGGCTCTTCCTCTAAACAATTTACTTCCAATTTACAAATTTGTTACTGAAGAATAATTAGATGAAATTGGTTTCATGGAAAATAGATTAAACGCGCTGATTAAACTAGACGAGATAAGGAGGCTTGCGCACAAACAGAATATTAATAAACAAGTTAAATTTCTTCATGACAAAAGGACTCTAAACAAATCTTTTAAGCTAGGTGATTGGGTTCTAAAATGGAACACAAAAGATCGAGATAGAGGGAAACATGGTAAGTTTTGAAGCCTTATGGTTAGGACCATTTACCATTTTTGAAAAGGCTGGAGAACATTCATATTTTTTGCAGGACACGAATGGATGCATGCAGGATTTCCCAATGCACGGACAATACCTGAAGCCATTCTTCCAATGAAAGCTCTCAGGGGGTTCTTTCTCCTTTGATTATTTTCTTCCATATTTATCTGTCTTGATATTACTGTGTGGACTAATTATTGCTATTTGTCTTATTTTTGCAAGTCATCTTCACCAAAGATAGTTGGGATACTCATTATGCCCGCAAGTTGCATATGTCCCCAACTAGAGCCACTGATGGAGCCCAGAACTTCTGCTTCCATTTGAGAAACAATATTGGGCATTCATGTAATCATTAATGTCAAGAGTATGAGAAGCTAAGCTCATTGTTTGAATGAAGTGGACATTATTTTCAAATTGTCAAACTCTTTGAGATGCTATGAATATAAATGGCAATATTATTAGTGGAAAAAGTAAATAAAACATCTCCAGCCTACTTGATGTATACATAGAAACATGGATACACTCAGCCAATGGGCAAATATACTAAGAGCTACAAAAATAATTAAGGCAGCATAGAATAGTCATTATATTGGAGATATGATCCACTCAGGCAAGGAAATAATGAAGGCAGTGAAAGATTGTGTCTAACAGAGAAGTAATGGCAGAAATATCATCTAAAGATAACTATCTTATAGTTATGATGACAAATACAAGTGAATCCAACTTCGAATCAAGAACAGAAACGTATATGGTCAAATGGTCTCCAAATTTCATAACCCTCTTTCATGTCACAAGCAACATCTACGGAAACCACTCATGGCACAGAGGTGATAACGTTGAAGTCTCAATAGCAATGAAGATTTACATATGCGCTGGGATGAGTAGACCCGTCACTATAAACGCCAAAGGATTTGAAGAAATATTACAAATGCTCAACACACAAAGGTTCTGGAGGCATTTTATTCACTGTTATTCAGAGGAAGTGGAGGAAGTATTGATGAGAAGTGGAATAGATGATTTTCAAAACCCAACCTAGAGAGAGAGTGGCAAGTTTATGCTGAAACAAATAGATAAGTACAACAAGTGTCATTGTGGATAGCCAATGATATGAACAATATATGTCAAAGCATAAAACATGTCTTCTTCAACATTCAAATTTGAAATGATGGAAACAAACTTATCGTCATGAGTTTGAAATATGCTAAGGAAGCCACATGAGGTTTTTGGGTTACACCTTATGTGATTTCTAACATTTGTTTTCTCTTTGATTTTGTTGCAGCATATTTGACATTCAAACATCCGATGAGTAAAGGAGCCGTCAGAAATTGGAAGAATAATGCACGCCTGGGCGGATGAATAGCAATGGGGCGATTGCTTACAAGGTTTCTGGACACGAGGCTGAGCAAATCACATCTTATAATAAGGACGCGACAATAGCAACTATTAAACATGTCCTTGTATATATTGCATCAACTAACAAGGATGTGAATATAAATTACTTAAGCCCGCACCATTTTGTTATCATATATCATATTAAACTGTTGATCACATAAATACCAAAATTATGTTAACACCTTATGTAAGTGATGAACGGTTATGAGTTAGGAAGAGGTGCAATGTTTGAAATTGCAACCGATGCCTCTTGTTACTCTATAAATATAGGATGTGAAATCATACAAATTACAATTTTTCCATATACAATATTAAAACTCTGCAATTTTCTCAAGCACTTGTGATTTATGAATTTCTCATTAGCAAAAGTCGAATGATTGATCTAAGCTGGTGAATTCAAAGCTATTGGCAAATATTTTTATTTGGAGTTGAATTGCAGCAAATAGAGCATTGTTTTTGAGTGTCTTCATTGCATTCAATTGCAGGCATATCAGTAAGGAGATTTTATTTTTATTTCTA
The DNA here is from genome assembly GCA_028749045.1 of Cupressus sempervirens. Classification (NCBI taxonomy): domain Eukaryota; kingdom Viridiplantae; phylum Streptophyta; class Pinopsida; order Cupressales; family Cupressaceae; genus Cupressus; species Cupressus sempervirens. The sequence goes on along the minus strand of CM053783.1, from coordinate 898,683,458 downwards.
CAAAGTTTTAGAAGTTAAATGTTATATGATTCTGTTCTTTATGAATGTTGTATCTTCTGTGAATAATAGATTGTCAAGATAAGTAGATTGAGATCAATTATAGCCTTTTAGACTTGATAATCACAAATACCGTGGAATATTCATTTTTTTCCGTATTTGCATCTATTTTGTCTCTTTGAGAGTTAAAACTAAATAGACTAGTTTGAATGTGATTAGATATAATTGATTAAGTTGCATCCTGATAATCAAGTTGTTTGCAGTTTAGTAAATCAAATTTCATAAAGTTGTACACTGAAGCTTGTCATATTGACACTATTTCTCCCTCTTTAAAATTCTGGCACTAGTCATCAAATTCCTTGTAGTTTCTAATTCATATGCTGGCAAACATTTCATTCTATCAGTTGAGAGTTGATATATTCACTTGTCGTCTCCAGTATATCGTTTCATTTTAAACAATCTCATATTCTAATTAATAGTTAACTTCATTCCTTTTCCAGCATTTACAAGTTTAAAGTAATCTCATTTCGAAGTTATCACTTAGGATTATACTTACTCAAGTACTCTAGAAGTTTCCTAATCCTCTTGCCATTTTGGGAGACTCTTGTCGCATTTAATCTATCTTCTTTATATAATCTAGGATTCAAGTGGTTCAGGATTAGGTGCACCCACCTTGGCCTTGCAAAGCCAGAAGCGCAAGGAACTTGAATTTCACTATTCAGTTCCATCAAGTTGGTCATAACCAGTTGGATATCCCAGCATCGAGTTGGCAAGAGTTGTAGGATTCTAACCTGCGGTTTTGGGAACCAACAGTACTCATGCAGATACTCTAATGAGTTGGCATATTGATGAGATAGATTAAATGGCCAAAGTAGGGAGTTGAGGAAAGCATAATAATTGGAGCATATAAACAAGTCCGACTTCTATGATGTTGGATACTTATCTGTTGACTGAAGACAATTTATGAGTTAAAGAGGATGGCGTCAAGATTTGAAAAATCATGTAGACTACTTCCTTAATACATACAGTTGTATCTACCACCCTCTGCAAGCAATGCAAGGTGAAAGCACATTTTGCAAGAAATGCATGGTGATGTTGTAGCCCTCTATGTGAGAAGATTTGAGGTGTAAGACCTCTTCTACACTCTACATGCAATGCAAGGTAGATCCATTCTCTACATAGGGAGACCCATTTAGAGGGACTCAAACGTTATATTCAAAGCAACCTTGGATGAGGAGGTCAGGAAGTTGATGAATGTTTGATATAGCCAAACCTGGGGATAAACCCACAATTCATTACATTCACTCATGTTACTATGGAATCAAATAAGACGTGCCTCCATCACAGAAGGAGCAGCTTAAGGGTCTACATCGGTTGACATCCAATAATATTGATTCAAAGGGAATAGACCATGTTGAGATGGTTTCTGTAACTTTCAGTTGAGGTACATTATTACTGAAGAATAGACAACCAACATTTTCGCCAAGCCTCATGCTAGAGAGAAGTTTTGTGTACTTTTGGGACAAGCCTGATACGTTGGAGAATGAAGCCTTAGTTGAAAAGGAACTTCAACATCAATGATCAATTATTTGTATCCTTGCATATTCTTTCTTTTGAGAGAGAAGTTTTGAGGTGAAAACCATTGTTTTCACCCTATGGATTGAGCCATAGTGGATACACCCTCTACTATGGTTCATGGTGGATGTCATGTGCGTGATGGCATGACAACTCCACATGATAGAATCTATGGTGACTCCATGTAAAATCGCTTTTGTCACATGTGTGCCCATATGACTTATGGGTCTACTCTGTGTACATTATTGAAAGATGATGATCTTTCAAAAAATGAGCACTTGCATCTAACATTGTAAGGTGACAACTTTACAATGATTAGTGTGCTATCATGACGAATATCATGCTGACTTATTCGTGGAAATGTCTTGATAGTTAGTATCTCTTGGACTAATTGATAGATATCATGCTGACTTAATATCAGTTGTCTATCAAGATGCTCCTTATGAGTTTATCATGGTGGATATTATGCTATGTAATATCCATGGAAATGTCATGATTTTTTATGGTAGACATCATGAGACGTGATGTTAGTGCACATACCATAACTTGAATGTCTTTGTGAAGAATGTCATGTGACTTGATATTCTTGATGCATCCTCGGGTATCACGAGTTAGGTGATATCTTCATTGATATATTTATACACACACACACACACACACACATATATATATATATATCTTCCCTAGCTAAGAGGGAGTGTTGATGCATAGTAGCTTCGGTCAGATATAAGGATGATTGGTCTGATTATTTAACATGAGTATGTATGTAAGTATCTCAGTTCACAATGCGAACTGACATACACACATACACACTGATTGTGCCTATAAGAATAAAAATTCTAAATGCTTTAAAAAACCATCATCCTTGTAGGTGATTAAAACCCAACTCAAGTATATAGATCTGTGCAATCAGAATTCATTCATCCTCTCTTGCCATGTATCAAGTAAAAGATCATTGGCAGTTATAAAGAATTCATGCTACAGATCAAGAAAGGACCACATTTCATTTATACTTAAGGTCGAGTAAATGATCTAATGTTATGCACAGCAATACATTGTATAATGAATAATTTGAAGTAGCAGATCAGAGGATTTCATGTTGTTATTCCATTAACTAAGCCAATTGGTGATCAAACCTCTTGGAAGCAACCCTTGGTGAAAGAGCATGCCATGAATGGACCTTCATGACATGTCCCACAAAAGTATTTTAGCATCGTACCAACATTATATGATCTTTGGTATTCAGATTTGTTAAAGTCTTATTCTGAATTTATACTGCATATAGAAAGAATTGCATAAGTTTGATATAAATTTAATAAACATTAACATAATATATCACAAGGCACATCAGATATAGACTGACAGCTGAGAATGACAGGAAGACGACAACAAAAATGCACGACACCAATATAATACTTCACATGCCGGAAATAATCATTGACGTGGAATAACCATAAGTGAGCTTCTCCTGTGAGCCTCACGAGCTGAAGATAACAAATGCTGATGAAAACATGAACATCTAAAGAGAACAGAACTCACTCAAACAACAACCAGATTGCTTTCATGAAAGGATGCAAGAAGAGCAACGAGCTTAACGAGGCTGGAACTAAGGAACCAAAAATTGTATAGAAGATATGTCTCGCTGCTACAAAACTTCAACAATAGTTCTTATAGATAATTGAAGTTGCTGAAGGGAATTTCACCATGTGGTATGATCATGTTGAGTGACGAAAAGAGGACTATTAGTAATGAAACCCACCTAGATACACGTAGGACTATTTCCATGATGTTGGCCTCATTCCACTATAACTGAAACAGTGCCAACAAGAGATAATAAGAAAATAACAATATTTCCAATTCTGGGGCACAAAAATATAAACTGAAATTTTATATATGAAATTTTACAAGCAAAATAATTTGAAGTCGTTGACACTAGGATATCGAACAAAAAGGAAAGTCACTGACACTAGGATAAATCTTAAACATACGGAGACCATCAGTATTCATTGCCGGTTTTATGTTTTGCCATGATGAAGATTGATTCAAAAGTCTGTTGAATTTTGTGATACAAATAATCTTAATAAGCAAAATGACAATTGCCTTTATGCCTACATTAAAAGGTGACAGTATTTATTACTAACTGATGCTTATTAGGAGATGGCTATGTGCTTGCCAGTCTGATCAAGACAAACTTTTCAGATGTCTCTGTATTGCAAATGGATTCGTATTTTCCAGGACAACAGAGTTATTTTTGGCTTAAACACGGCATCGAATATGAAATTTTAATTCTATTTGTCTTCAAAATGTTATTTCTGACTTAAAGGCTTTCGCCTATCACGCTAGCAAGCATACAAGGAGGTCTCGTTTCCAAAATTAAAAAAAAGTATCGGATGTTGTTTGTATTGATGGCATTGAACATGACCAGGTGTAATCAAATTGAGGAGATTATGAAAACCCACTAATCCAACTCAATGTTAATATAAGTCGGATTACATGGAAATGTTTTTTAAAACTACTTGTCCTGCATTTTGTCACCACAAACTGTAGGTAATAGTACGAAACTTTTTCAAATTAGTTTCGCATTTCTCTAAGTTTAGTTCATTATTTAATTGGTTAGTATTGATCAACCAATCAGTACCAATTGATATAATTGACTCTTTTACTGAAGGCTTTCGTCAAGTCTTTTTTGTTTTTCTGTTTGTCGAGCCTATGCTTGATTTTTGAGGCCTTCATCGTCATTTTCTTTATTTTTGAGTGTGTTTCTTGGTTTTTAATCCTTTGGTTTTGCTAAAGTCATGGCTTTCGGTTTCCCCTTCGATTTGATCTAACCTAGAGCTTAAACGGAGTTGGCATTCAAAAGATATGACCATTTTAGTGCCCAAAAAGTGGACGTTTTTGATGCAACATCACAAATTTAAAATATCATGTTATAATTTTAATTTGGCATTCATTTTTTGAAAAATATAACTTAAATTCACTTTATGTTATGTTTTTAAGTTACTTTATCAATTAAATTTTCACTTAAAGTAACTATAGTGCACTTTATGTTATATTTTTAAGTTGAGTTTACTTTTTGATTTTTCACTTAAGTGACTATATTAACTACATAGTTCAATTTAATTTTTAGTATTTAAATCAAATGCTCTAGTAAATATTACTTATGATATTTACATGTTATATTCATAATATGATGTGTCAATATAATTTATGTCCCACTTAAATAATATTTTAATGAATTTAAATTGACATGTGCTAATTAAATCACTTAAAGTCATCAAAAGTGGACCTTTTTCATGTCTTTACATGTAAAATCCATCAAAAGTGGACCTTTTTCATGCCATTGGATGTAAAATTCAGCTTAGAAGTATAAAGTCATCAAAAGTAGACATTTTTAATGCCATTGCATATAAGCTCACTTGAAATGTGCAATGACATCAAAAAGATGAGCTTTATAACTTAAATGTCATTGCACCAAAAAGTTGAGTTTTCACTAAAAGTGAGTTTTTAATATATGCTTTCACCTCCAAAAGGTGAGTTGTGCATCTTAGCATGTTTTTAGAATATGCATTGACCATAAAAAGATACGTTTTGCATGAAATCTCATGTTCTTGCCCTTCTAAAACCCGTTTTGCAGAAAAACACATGCAAAGAACTCTCAAGAACCCGTTTTTGAAGATTTTGATTGATTTCCTTCATGGTTTTTCTTGAAATCTTCTCCAATAGAGTTGTTTTTGCCAATCCATGGGTTTTCAAACAATGAATGTAGATTTTTCTTGCTAAAAAACATTATTTTTAACTCCTTTTAAGGGTACGTTTTTGAGAAAAACACCAAAAAACCAAAAATCTTCATTTTTGGCTCACATTTTGGCAAGAGGAATCGATTTGGCATTTTTAGTGGTTTGCATTGCATCTTGGCTCATGTTTTGGTGTTTGGAAGTCAAAACGTTTTTGTTTCATGCCTTTTATAAATCACGTTTTTGCTAAAAATGCCAAGAAAATTGGGGTCTTTATCCACTTTTATGCGTTTTGAAGTCACTTTTTTGCATTTGGATCCATGTATTAGCATTTGGGGGAGTTGTTTTTGCACTCACAAGTCAAAAATGACTCAAAAACATGCATTTTTTGGCCACGTTTTTGCGAAAACGGCCCACATTTTTGCATTAAAAAGTCACGTTTCTGTTCAAAAAATGTCATTTCCAGCCCATACCTTTGATCAAGGGGTCATTTTTTAATTTTAATGCATGCTATTGTCTACATGAGACCCTATATTTGGCATTTTCATGTCAAATTCGACCCTTCACTGCTCATTAATATTTGTTGAATTCAAGTACGGAAAAAGTCAAATTATTGTTTGAGAATCCGGATTTAGAGGAGAATTGGTCTTCAAAGTCTATGATTCTTTCTATTTTGGCTCATAACCTCCAAATAAGTGGACATTTTCAAACTTGCTCATCAATTCATGCTTATCTTGGTATTTTCATGCATATTATGGCTTGTTATTGCACACTTGTCCATATATATGCCATGAAAAGTGCATTTTGCCTTTAAAAGTGATGAAAACTCTCATTGTCATACTTTTGGAATTTCCCCAAATTCCAAATTCGAATTTGCTCTTGAAAGCAACTTGTTTGTTGACATGTTTGAGTTTAAGACCAAAGGCATGTGTTTGTTTTGTGCTTGTTTTTCGTTGTTTGCTTGTTTGCTTTTCGATTTTTCTTCATTTTGGAGAAGTTGCAAGTTCTTTCCCAAGAACTTGGTCATGTTTTACTTCACTCCACCTTCCATTTCATGCAAAAGCATCATCACATTCCATTTCCATCTTTGCATGTCACAACACTTCGCATCTCATTCGTCAAATGCGATTACATGTATTTCATCCCATCCATCATTCGCACGTACATGTAATCTCATTTTCCGTTTCCATTTTCACTCATCTCACTTTCCGCATCCAATCGCACGACACGATTACATGAAAAGTCTTACATGTAATTGCATCTCTAAAACCCGTTTTTGACTAAAAGTCACTTTTTAAAAGGTCAAAAATGTCATGTGCATGTTTTCCTATGTACTTTGACTTTACTTTTCCTCAAAGGCGTCTATAAAGTTCACTTCGCCTCAAGGCACATTGCATTCGTTCCTTCGATATGCACTTACACCTCCATGAGCAAATACTTGTCATTTCACTTTCTTTGTCATTACGCATTTCATCTCATCTATTATCTGCACTTACATGTAAGCTCATCCTCCATCTGCATTCGCGTGTCATCTCACATGTTATTGCATTTACATGTAATCCATTTTTCGTGTAATGACATCCAGAGAACGCGTTTTTGACTAAAGGTCACACTTTTAAATCCAAAAGTTCTCATTTGCATGCATTCCCATGCGCCAAGCACTTTACTTCAAAAAAAAAAAAGAGTTAAAGGTGTCGGTGGAAACTTAATCCGAGTTTACATCGGACATCGTCAAGAAGGTTTTCAAAGTGTCAGAGAATCCAAAATGTGTCAATCTACAAAGGAGAATTCACGACAACATAAGCGAGAAAAGTTTGATCACATCAAGTTTCCAAATGACAGCGAACAATTCGTCAAAGAGAATAAGAGGTCATCAAAAGACGCAACACCATGGTTATCAAGGTGAATGTAGTGGCACAAAATACAGGAATTCTCAATCCTGTTATCATCTAGGATTGCATCACCAAGTACAAGGCCCTTCAGAACAATCCCTAGGATTGTTTCAATTATTTTTCGTCTTTCTTCTTCTTTCATTTTTGTAATTGAAAAGGATGTATTACATGAAAATGTGTAATTACATGTAATACGACTTACATGTGTAATTACATGTAATGCGAGTTGCACATGCAGTTGCATGTAACCCAATTATTTCTCTTTTAGTTAGACCAGGTCAAAATTGGTTGAGTTGCTCCCACTTTTTCTTTCATCTTTTTTTCAACTCATGTGCCTATATAAAGGAGTGCCCCCTCATTGTAAAAATCATCTTTTGTTGTATGCAAAAATGCTCTGCCACATTTGTGCAAGCATAACTTTGATTGTGTAGTACGAATTTGGGAGAAAAGTGAATAAAAAGCAATTGGATTCGAAGCTTTGACTGGAAGCAATTGTGATAGAGCAAATTAGAAGCTTTGACTGTAATTTGTGTCTATTGTCTTTGATTCATGTTATTATTGTGTGTTCAATAATAGAGCATAGTGATTTAAGAAGCAATCGGAGCCGAAGCTTTGACTGGGAGCGGTTGTGGCAATACATAGACTAGGAGCTTTGACTGTAGCTTGTATTACCATCTCAAATTCACGAAAAATAGTTAGAAATCTCTACTTCTAGAAGTCTTTGTGCCCCAATGGTAGAGGTTATTCTTATAGAATAGGTTAAATAGGACTTAGAGCCAAACCGGTACGCTTTCAGCTAACCTTTGAGTTAGTGTTAGTTTATCGGTATCACCATTTACAACTTTAGATAGAAGTGTAGTTTGAGGTTTCATCTTGCCCATTACTCGCTTTGCGGGTAAGTGGATTTTTTCTTGAAGCTAAGAGGAAAGAATATTGGTAACACCCCTTACAAAATCTCTCAACTTCTTGCTTACCTTGAGTTGATCCAAGGAACGGTGAGAAGGGGGAAGGGGGAGCCTTCCCTTTAAGGTAGGAGAGACTCTGTCTCACAAGCTGTGGCTTGTCATCCTATTTTGCGACTGAATTTTTACCTAAAACTGTCGGTTGCAAAATATCCACCCAACAAAACTGACAAACGTAAAGTCTGCCACGTCATGGGGTTGTCTTCTAAACAAATTTAACAATCCTTTGGATTGCGATTTTCACATGCCAATATTAAAACTGGAGAAGTTGCGGAAGTTAACAATTGAAAGAACAAGTTGAGAACAGCAGCAGTTGTAGCTGCAGTCTTAGGTTAGCCAAACTTTGATGCTATATAAATATCTATTCTTTCATTCAACCAGACAATGATTATAGATGCTAAGAAGTATTAAATGACAAAAGGCTTATATGTGCACAGAGAAGGAAAAGAGAAAGACATCTACAGACCTTTCTACTTATAACAAGATATTCAACTTACAGAGGTATATTGGTCATTTATAATTAAGGATTGTTCTTGTGCAAGGATTAAACAGCAGTTTTCCAGAATGAACTGTGATGTCTAAAATGATTATTCAGTTCTCAGGAATGTTGGCTTGAGATATCAGAAATTTTGTTTGAAAGTGCAGATCATCCGAATGTATACTTCTTCTAACAGTGATTCAGATTGAAGTTCTGTGTCTGGTTAAATTTAGTTGAATTCTATATTGTGATATCACTTTGATTGTAGAGTTCATTTGATACTTCTGTATCTCAACTCATCTTTATTGCCATATAAAGAAGCACAAAAATTGTAATCGAGTTGTATTCTATATTACATTGTAACTGAATTGTTGCTCAGATTAATTGAGTAGATGTTCTCGTTGTGAAGAGCGTTGAACCTCTAGAATAGGGATTTGGAGGCTACTAAGGGTTGAAGCCCTTAACCATTGTAAGTGGTTTATTTTGTGAGGGTGGATTAACAGGAGATCCTAGCAGCATTTCTCAGTGGTTTTCTCCGGCATTGGGTTTTCACGTCACATTCGTCTGCATTGTTTCTTGTGTTTCATTGCTTGATTTCTTGGTGTTTTCATTATGCTCTTTTTTTATCAGTTCAATTTGAAGAAAAAAGATAAAGATTGAATTGAAGTTTATTCACTACTAATTGAAACCCCACTCCCCACCCACCCTCTTAGTCGTGAACCTGTGTTCTTCAAATTTAACCAAATAGCATAATCACCTCATACATAATTCAAGTATTGCAATCCCATTTGTTCCCAATGCTCAATCAAGAACCTCTTAAAGAGTGCTCAGAATGCAGATTCAATACGTAAAATCAAGTAAAATGGTCATGTTGAGACCTTTTCACACATCGTCCCATTGCAAATAGCCCCCCCTCCCCCCCAAATTTCCTTGTGTTTTGAATGAGCTTTGAGCAATCAATGTAGTATAGAAGTAAGATGTCGCCTGCCTTTAGTTCTGAAAATGGAAATTGGGCATAAACAGAGAATTTGGCCACGTATAAAAAAGAATTTTTATTTCAGAGGGAATGCTAGAGAAATTTTGAGAGTTTTGATGAGCTTACTATTATGGAAATGTCTATTTTTAGTAAGTTTCATTGCATCCCAAATTGCCCTTATTTTGAGTTTGGAACAAGACACTATTTTTATCAGTGTCTATTTTTAGTAGGTTTCATTGCATCCCAAATTGGTCATTTTGCATTTAAGCAAACTTATGCAGAAGCATCAAAGCATCAAATGCATTATGTCTATTGTTATGTACCTTTGATGTATTTGGATCAACCATATGTAAAATTCTAGAAGTGGTTCTTATTGACATTTTTTGTCACCCCTTTAGCCCATCACAGATAACCCATCAGAGATATCTTTCATGGGCTAAGTTTTGTTATTTACAGCACAAGAAATAAAATAGAGTTGAGAGTTGTGTAAATTTTGAGGGTTTTATTGATGTGTAGTGTAGTGCTAGGCAAAGAAAGTGGTGCAGGAGCACCCAAGGATTGCTTGATCAATCCAAGTTTTTGTTTTGTGTGTGTGCCTTAGGGCATTTTTATTGTGTTTTACATAAGGTCATGTAGACCATGGTAGAAGTACAATAGGGTATGAATTGGAGAGACCTAGGACACTTGTAGGTGCAATTAGGGATCAGCAAGATGTAAAAGCCCTTGATCGCATAAACATGATGATGATGTCATCATGAGGTCATTAGGGTTTAGGATGGGTTAGGATGATGTTTTTACACTACTTGAGGTCTTTGGTTAAGTTTGGAAAGCATTGGAGTTCATTTGGCTAAGTTCAGGAAAAGTTGCCAAAAAGATGTAAAAGTTGCATTGTGCAACTTTGCAACTTTGAAAAGTTGCATTGTGCAACTGAGCAACTTTGAAAAGAACCCTAAGGGGAAAATAACCACCCAACCACCCTATAAAAGGCATGCCCTGACCATGATGCAAGGTTGGACACCCATTGTATGATGCAAGGTTGGACACCCATTGTACGAACACATTAGTTCTGACATTGGAGTTTTGAAGCAATTCTAAGCATAATTGTGCATTTTTTATGTCAGTAGTTAGTTAGGGGATTGTACTTATTATTGCAATACCTATTGTGTGTAGTTTAGATGTTTTCTTGATTCTGTGTGGCATTACATAGGCATTTGGTGTTCATTTACTTTCATTTTGTAAATCTTTTTGTTCTTGCCCTGTCGGTGGTTTTGTCCAGGCAGTTGGCAAAGATGGAGCTCACTCAATTTGAGTTAGGGTACTGTACGGAAGGTGGTGACCCCAAGACCCTAAAAATCCTTGAGAGGTTGGCACATGATCCAAGAATCCTAAGAAAATTTGCAAGGTTCCTTTGGAAGGATTGGGAGAAAATCCCTATTTTCTCGCTATAGGAGACCTAATTGGGGCTAGTAGCCTTCTAGGCCTATTTGTGAAGAATTGATTTAATCGGATGAGAAGATGAATCAAGTGGGACTTCTAACACACCTAGTTCGTTGAGTTGAAGTATTTCATAGCACCTCCACACCTCTGCAAGGCTTAGTTCAAGATTTGGAGGTTAAGAGCCCTTATGATTGTTTTACGGGTTAAGGTGAGTGAAGCAAGAATGCATCAAGTTTTGACTTGATTGATGAATCTTTCTTGGTAGTTGGGCTAGCTAGAGAGACTTGGGGATCCTTAGACAATTAAGGTCCTATAGGTGGCAAGTGGTGTGGGGAAGACACCCTAAAAGTCTTATAAGAAGAATAAGAGCATGAACCAGTGATTGGTTCATCCAACCTCCTTATCAGAAAGTAACCAAATTTCAATCTGGTGCATCACCTTTCCCTTTCGGCATTTAAATTTCATGCAATCCTTCTCTCCTTTTCCTCAAAAGCAGTAGTTTAGGTGCATCCTGATTGTAAGGAAGTCAGTCTTCTCCGCAGATTCAACCTCAAAGCACAAGTCCCACACTTGGAGGTTGTTTCCATGTTATATAAGGTTGCTTGAGGATCATACCTCAAGCATGGGTGCAAAATTTTGTGTCAATAGTTTTTGGCATGCCCGGTGGGACATAAATTTAGTTTCATAAGTCCATTGGTTAGCCAGTTTGAGATATAGAATTTGGGTATTATTCTCACTGCAACCAGCCTTTGGATGCATTTCATCAAACATCGTTGCGACTCTAAGTGCAAGTCTACTGGTTTCATATAGACCAAGTGTTGGTATGTGTAAAGATCATCTCTAATCTTTTATGATTTTCATGATTTTGTAGCTTTTATGAAGTTCTAATCATGGACCCATTTCATAGAAATTCCTATTATTCTCCCCTATATCATGAAAATGTTATTCCTCATTCCTCGTACTATCAATATCAATCTTAACGTCAAGTTGCTTATGGCCAAAACTCATTTGTTGCACCATATGACCAGCATATTCAATATGCATACTCTCCTCCCAATCTTGCTCCTCCAGACCCAACATCTTCAAATGATAGAATTATAGCCATGATTCTAAAGTTGCAAACTATGGTGGATGAACAAAATGAACAATTGGAAACATAGGGATATGGAATTGGGACCCCCCAAAAGACAGCAAATGGAGCTCCAACAAGGACAAGATGAGAAAGAATACTCTTGTCAAGCTTCTCCTCAAAATCAGGCTCTTTTTCACTCTCCAAAGTGGGAGGTGAGAAAGGCCCAGGTTAAGGAGGACCTTGATAAAAGGTTTGCTACAGTAGAAGAAGACACAAGGCTCAAGCTTCCTCAATTGCAAGCTGCTGAAGCACAAGAGCCTCCAAGGAGAAATTTGCTAGCTTCAAACAAAGCAGCCCTACCATTTTGCAAAACACCACACAAGAGAAGCTACAAGTGGAGGAGGAGGTGGTTCCTATCTTTGAGGAACCAAAGATTGCTGATCAAGCTTCAGATGGGGAAGAAAGATCAGACCTATTGCAAGAAAAAGAAGAACAAAACCATGAGTTGCAACAAGAAGACAAGCATGAGCAGAAGGAAGAAGAAAAGATAGATGCAAGTTATGATCTAGAGGATGATTTTTCCAGCATCATAATGGATTTTTGCTTGAGACTTGACACCATACTAGTAGCTGCCAAGGAGGTGGCTCATGAGCATCATGAGGAAAAGGTGGAGATCATTTCTTCACAAGAGAAGGAGCCATTTTTGGAACAGCAGAGAACAACAACACACTCAAGGCTGATTGCTTAGTCCTAGAGCCATCAAGAGGATGCCCCATAAGGCATCTAGCTCTGCGACAAATCAGCAAGTTGCCCTGATCATGCTCATTATAGAGCATGAGGGTGAAGATCACAAGGAGCAAGTATATCTTGCTCAAAAAGACAATGTCCCAGTACTGGGAAGCTTCTTTTTTCTCAACATTGGGAAGGTATTCCATGTAGCAGTATGCTTGTCATGCTTGCTGATCTGTTTGACTGCCCACATGCATGACAGGAACAAAAAGATGGTTAGCCAATTAATGGCTTTGTTTCCATCTTTCCAAGAAGTTCACGAGCACAGCTCTTTCCCTCATGGAGATAGCAAACTTTGATGTTTTGTCAAGCTTCAGAGTTGCTGATTTTTATGTTGTGACAAAGATAGGCATCATGTTTTTTTATGCTAGATGACTCTATGCCCAATAGATTGCTTCAAGGCCACTGATCATATGCTTAGCATTTAGCACCCCCCTTGAGTTGCCAGAATTGTTGACATTTTTTGTCACCCCTTTAGCCCATCACAGATAACCGATCAGAGACATCTTTCATGGGCTAAGTTCTATTATTTTCGGCATAGGAAATGTTGTGTATTTTTTACATATTCTCAGGCACTCCAAAACATTGTAAGTTTTGAGCGTTGAAGGAGTTCAACATTGAATGAGTTTGGCTTATCGTAGGAAGACCTTTTTGCTCATTCGATATTCACAGGCCAAAACTGCAGTATGTTTTCGACTTTTCTGCATGATTGCATGTCATTTGGAAAGAAGGAAAGATTTCGTGCAATGGTGCGCAGGCCGAGAATATGGTGTGTTTTTGTGCCTGAATTAATTTTTTCCGGTAACTTTGATACAACCCGAGAGCTGAATATTTATTGTCGAACTGCATTTTTTGGGTTCTACATGTGACGTAAACACTTTTTCTTCCTTTGTTGCCACTTGCAGAGGGTATGGGCATAATTTTATTGACTGCAAAGGCATTTATTAGCCCAAATCCTATCATTTCATGGATTGGATACACATTGAAATCAGATTTTATCTGATTTTTCCTACTTGGGTTGTCTGTGCCTTTATTTATGGTTGTTCTCTGTCACTACTATGATCAAATGTACACTCAGAATCAGATTTGCTCTAATATTTTCTTGACTACAAGTCTGTAACTTAACTCCAGTGTAGTTGGAGTTCAAACTCAACTATTGTAATCTGAGTTATGCCTAATGTCTTTAAAAGGCAGCCTTGTCCACATATTTTCTGGGTTGTGTTCTTCTCCACTGCTTTGCAGTAGCATTTGTGCTCTGTAATCTGAGTTATGCCTAGTCTTTTTAGAAGGCAGCCTTGCACATATTTTCTGGGTTGTTCTTCTCTAGGAGTTCTTCTCCACGTCTTTGCAGTAGCATTTATGCTCTATATATGTAATTTCCTTATGCCTTAGGATAATAGATTTTTTTGTTTTTTTACCTATTCTCGCCATTTTGTATCTATGCATAGTGCTTGCCTTATGCTAAATATTTTCTTTTCTTGTTTTGTCAAGTTTGTATGTTGTGTCTATTTTGCTTATGAATGCTATGTAAGTGAATTCATCTTCCTTGTAGCATCTCATTTGTTCTGATCTGTATATGCGTCTTTAGGATATAAACTAGAGCTGGGAGTAGTGTATGTTTTGAGGGTTTTATTGATGTGTAGTGCAGTCTTGCGCAGAGAAAGTAACCAAATTTCAGTATGGCACATCACCTTTCCCTTCAGCATTTAAATTCCATGCAATCCTTATCCACTTTTCCTCAAAAGAAGTAGTTTAGGTCCATCCTGATTGTAAGAATTATAAATAAGGGATGGATTGATATGTGAACAAGTGTGATACAGCAGAGTAAGGAAATAATGAAATGTTTAATAGCCCTCTGGCTGTCACCTATTCCGTTTGCATGCAAGCAATTAAAATTTTGTTTATCATTCCATATCTTTTGAGTTTTGAGTATTTGTATTGCCTTCTTGTGGTTTTGGCCGATTCAGCCCCTTTATGTTGCTATTGGTTTGCTGTTTTAATTGATATCACAAACCGATTTATAATCAGCTCAGTAATTTTTAATGTTCATGGTTTTGAAGCAGCTGTTTATGGATTCCTGATTTAATTGTGCCGCCAATCACTTGCATTATTTTGGATAGCTATTTATCATGCACGGCAGAAGTGTGTAAAAATCTTGGGGTCCCTAGAGTTATATTCTGGCCTACTTGTACTGCATTTTCCATTATTCACAAAAACGCTTACTTTCTTCTTTCCCTGAGTCATATCCCAGTCAAAGGTATTTTTCTTCTAGTTCAGTAATTTTTAATGTTCATGGTTTTGGAGCAGCTGTTTATGGATTCCTGATTTAATTCAGGCATGAATCTTAAATATTGTTTAATTCAAGAAATGGTCAATGTGAAAGTGGATGGTGTTTAAAGTTATCGGATTATTAGTATGAGAAACCTATTCACGAATTAGTTGTTTTTGGAGGTAATTTGTTTGTTAGTATTTGAGAATATTGTTATCGGTTTTTCTGATCCGTAGTTTCAAACTAGGATGTTTTCAAGTTGGGATTTGCATGCAATGACCACTTTAGTCATTGAAGTCATTGTTGAGCATTTTGGTTGTGAAACGATGAAGAACCAGATGAATTTAATGATTCTTTTAATCTGCCTGATATCGGTTTTGGGATATTTACAGTGATTTGTGGTAATGAAATGTCCTGTTCATGTTATCGGGCTTGTAAAGCCGATTCTAGCAATAATTTTCAAGTACAAGTTTCAGCTTATTCTCATTGGAATCCGACCGGTCCCGTTTGCATTTTAAAAAGGGAAACTTAGGATTCAATGTAATCGATTTACCTGATTCAGAACCGATTCAAGAATCAGCTAAGTGCCAAGTCAAATGTTAAATGTATGAAATGGCATCGGTTTGGTTTAAACCCATAATGCAGATTTTACTATGGTATCAATTTCTTTTACTGTCAAATTGGTAACCGATTGGAATATGTTTTGAATCAATTCAAATAGTATGGGATCAGGTCTGTTCGTTGATTATCATTGAATTTTTTTAACAGTGTTAAAATAAGAATGTGCCAACTGCAAATTATAATTGGGTATAACAGCCTCATGAGTTTGAATTGAGTTTGTCAATTCAAACCTGTTAGTCGTGTTTTGATTTCAATGGTTGGGTGAAACAAGTAAGTGAATTTTTATGGATCGAATTGTAGACAATATATTAGGAAGAGTTTAGGTAATTGAAACCTCCTTGACTTTATAAGAAATGCTATGCTTGGAAGAAAGAAAAGTTTGTTCCCTAAAAATATGAAATTCTTTGGAAGATTGAAAGGTCGTCTCTAATCAGTGTATGACAGTAAATGCAGTTCAACATGCAGATTTAGACATATTCTCTGATGCTCTGCATCACAAACTATTTTGAGTAAGTCATATTTTGGGTATTATTGTTTCTGGCAACTAATAGCGCAAACAGAAGAACGAACAAAGAAGTGCCCAATTCTAAATCCAAAAAGATGAACAAAGAAGTGCTCATTTGTTTGGTAAAGTCTTATTATCTGCAGGGAACTTGTAAAATTCCCCAAGTCCAATTTTCAGCAAGGAGTCCATTTCTTCTATCAGCCCATGCTCCTACATAACATCATAGCTTCATCATAACATTATAGTTTATCAGTGTTAGTTAATAGAATAGAATACAAAGCGGGAGAATATATATCAGGTGGTCTACTTATCCTTGAAGATCATCTAACAGGGACTACAGTTTGTTGGAGTATCATCCAGCACTACATAATCATTTTGTTTTTGCTCATGTTGTTGCAATTGATCTTTGTACAACACTTTCTTATTGAATATTATATCCCTGCTTCTTAAAATTGTATAATTTTATAATTTCGAAGTCTACAGCGAAATTCATAAATGCCATATCCAACAAATATACATTTCTTTGATTTAGCTTCAAGCTTAGTTCTATTTTCAGAATCTATATGTGCAAAAACTTCACAACTGAAGGTTCTAAGAAAAGAATAACTCGCCTTCTTACCTGTTTATTCTCCCTCTATTTAATTAAATAAATAGCATTGTTTATAGCCTCTACCCACATGTTTATGGGAAGCCTAGCATGCAACGTCATACTCCTTGCACGCTCCATTAGTGTCCTGTTTATGCATTCAGCCACACTTTTCTCTTGTGGAGTCCTTGGAAACGTTTTCTACCTACAAATACTATTAGAGGAACAATAATTTTCAAACTCTTTGGTGTAATGTTCACCGCCATTATCAGATCTGAGACATTTTAGTCTTCTACCAATCTCATTCTTAACCAAGTTTTTCTATTTTTTTAAAGTTTCAAATACATCAGATTTGTGTCCAAGGAAATAAATCTCTAATTTCTAGTTACATCATCAATGAATTTAACATAATACAAAGAGACATCAACAAAAGATACCAAAGCTAGTCCTAATACATCTATATGCACAAGCTCTAATTTTTCATTTTTCTTTTTCTTCCCACTTTTTAGATAACTAACTCTCTTTCATTTTCCATACACACAACTTTCACAGAAATCTATATTGACACATTTTAGACCTATGAAAATTTTCTTTAAATGAAGTAATTTAATACCTTTTTCACTCATGTGCCCAAGTTTGTTGTGCCCTAGTGTTGATTCAAAATTTACAGCAATTGTTTGATGTTTTGTGTACTTGATTGCAGTAATTGTTCCTAAACATTGACTTTTCTCTATAATAAAATTAAAGTAGAAGGAACCTGTATAAAGATATAAGGTGTCTACTTTCACACATTTTTCTACTACTAAGTTACCTTTTGAAACCTTCCAACCTTCATCACCTAGTTGCCCTAGTGCAATTAAATTCCTACTCAGCCTTTGAACGTATCTTACTTCTTATAGTGGCCTATGATTCCCATTCTGTGACTTAATCCTAACTCTTCCCTTAACAGCAATCTAACAGGGTCCATTATCTCCCAAATAAACTAGCCCAAAATCTCCTTCGACATAATCGAGGAAATTAACTTCTATAGGGTGTAGCATATAATGAGGCCCCTGAGCGTAAAACCCATGAATCATCAACATTTTCTAGGGAAAAAAGAAAAACATCCTCTTCCGATTTATTACTTACCATATTTGCCTTCTTATTTCCTTCTTATTTGTCTCCTTCCTTATACTTCTGAAACTAGCAATATTTCTTTTGATGACCTTGTTTCCCAGAGTAGTAACAATCTCTTGGTACACTGGATTGACACTTCTTTTCCTTTGATGTTCCTTGTGATTTCCCACGATTTCTAGAATCGTTTCCTCTCTCCTTTGATTTGCCCCTACTTTCTGCATTTAAGACACTGCCTAATGTGGATCCACTAGATCTTTTCCTACGAATATCCACACTCTGAATAACACTAACATCATAAAATTTTAAGGTATTTGAACAAAAAATAGAGTTACTAACAGCTATTACCAAGCCATTAAATATTTTAGGAAATGAACATAGAATCAAAAGAGCCCTAATTTCTTCATCAAAATTGACATTTACAAAGGAGAATTGTCTAGTAACCGTATTAAACTCATTTAAATGATTAGCAACAGATTCACCTTTTACCATCTTCATATTAAATAAACGCTCCATAAGAAATACCATAGTTTGCGAGCTACGGAGTACTTTCTATTTTTTTGTTGGGCAAGTACTCACAAGTTTAACTCTCGCATTTTCATAGACACAAAAATGCATGGGTAAAAATGTTATTGTAGGCAAAACGTTGATTAAAATGTGTTTTCCACATGGTGTTTTTGCTATAAAACCATGCATTTTCTCTTTCAAGATGATAATTTTTAATTTAATACATTTTGTAATTGAATTTTACAAAACCAATACTTCTTTAAAAAAAAAATCATTCTTTCTAAGTTGCCAAGTTCTTGTCGTGTTTTCTCTGAGTTTTTGCCTAGTTGAATGTTTTGGGCTTGTCGAGTACTCTCCAAATCTAAGTCTGCAAACTATGAGAAATACATAATTCGATGCAGAAGGCTTTTCATACAACTTCGCTCAATTTTCCATGAACTCTTCAGTTGTCTTCGCTTTTGTAATAATGCTAAATGCCATCGATTGTGTCAGGCATAAACAAATACTTCCAAGTGCCTTTCTACCTCGAAACATCTCATTCCTCATCAAACATAGTTACAACTTTCTTGGAATTTCCTCCCAATGACTGCCATAAATCTTTATGATATAGATTCTTCCATAACTGAAAGTTCCACCCATTAAACTTCTCAACCACCAAATTACCCTTGTTTTCCATTACTCACACTCAATCATGAGACCTTCCTGCAAAGGATAAGTGAAACATCTCATTCTAATACTACTTGTTAGGGTTTGAAAGATAAATATCTAAAAGTTACATGCAAATTTTAACTAATAGAACTCACAGAAATAGAACTAAAGGCACAGAGATTTAACATGGTTCATCTAATCTCTGGCTACATCCACCAAACAGAAAGTCCAATATTATACTCCAGTAAATCAACCTAATTAGAATTTACAATCACTTGCAACTCAATACAACTGGAAAAAGATGTCAAATTCACCTATAAAAATCCTTAACCCTAGACTTATGTTGGCTACAAAAACAAGGTTAGAATATGTTAGCCAATAGAAAATAAATAACTTTCGACGCCTTTTCGAATAATAAATTCATTTTTGGTTTTGTGGGGCACTACCTCTGGACCCCACAAGAGGTACTATCCCTTGACCCAGTCTTGAGGGCGCTGCCCCCAAACACCCATAGAAAAATTTGTGGGGAAACCACATCGATAAAAGTGGGGAAAATTTAACCTTTGAGTCTAATTAGGCTCCATATAACAACATGAGACACCATCTTTGTACATTTGGAATCTACTTCCCATCGATACCTATCCAAAATGGGAAGCATTCTTGCATGTATACTCAGTTCATCTTTTGTTGTTTGTAGACATTGGACCATATTTTGTCTTCAAGCAGTCCCCATTTTAGTTAGACACTATTCATTATGGGGGGCTATGTTGTCTCCTTCCTTCCTTCCTATGAGGGGATCATTGATTGCATATTTTAGTTATTGGTAGTTGTACGATTACTCTCGTCTACCAGATTATTCCTTGTCTTTATAAGCAAGGCAAGTATATTATTTTTTGCATCTCAATTTAATCATCTATTTGGCGAATTGTCATATTCTCTCATGTGAAGCTGTATTCCCTGTTTGCAGGTCCTGGGAGGCTGATCTCTCCCACAGAAATCATTTTTGACAGAAGCTTGTAGAACATTAAATGGCCTGGAGTACTAATGATAAAATCTAAGATGACTTCTGAATGTGGTTTGATATCTGAAAAATTCATCAATAGAGCCAACTTTTCAGAGAGAACTAATTAGAAAAACTTACATCTAGAAACCACTGTTGACAAAAAAAATACTATGACAGTGAAATAAATTGTGTGCATTGAATACTTTTTAAACATCCTAACTTGTAACTAACAAGATATGTTCTATATGTGAAATTGTAGTGTGAAAAGAAAAAGAAGTTCAAATTCAGAGTTTAGCAAAATAATACAAATTTAGTTACCAATTACTATATCCTACAATCCAAGATTCTTTATCATTCAAGCTAGACAAATATAGATGCTATATTTGATTGCTACAATTCACTATTGAAAAAAATCTATTAATGCAATTTTGCTTTGCTACAGTTGTAATTGTTTACGTAAAAATCACCAGCAATTTTATTTAGAATCTTCACTTACAAAAGAAGTTTCTAAATAAACATCTAGAGGATCTCTGAATTTTCACAGTATTCTTTCATGAGATACAGAGACACTAAGAAAATCCACCTGAAATTTCCTAATGTCTAGATGCAATTTAACATGACTATAACAAATAATTTTGTGCAGAAACATTAAAAAAAATGATTTTAATAATGAAAATTCAAGCCATGACTCACCAACCTACTCCACCTCCACG
The DNA here is from genome assembly GCA_028749045.1 of Cupressus sempervirens. Taxonomy (NCBI): domain Eukaryota; kingdom Viridiplantae; phylum Streptophyta; class Pinopsida; order Cupressales; family Cupressaceae; genus Cupressus; species Cupressus sempervirens. The sequence continues at coordinate 898,662,581 of CM053783.1, read as the reverse complement.
TCCAGTACTTTTCTTCATGCCCCAGTACCTTTTGTTGTGTACCAGGTGACTATAGATATAAAGCGAAAACATGATTTTCGAAGGTTTGTTAGCTGGTTCACTGGTGGCAAAATTTTCATGAATAACAGGTCACTTTTTCACAATATAATTGCGATTTTCAACAAGTTTTTGCTGATCAATGCAACTGAAAAAATTGCAATCATGATTTAATAGGTGAAAATTGTTTTCACTGCTGATTTCCAAAAAATTCATGATCTTTTCCAATTCTTTGGTAATTTCTGCTTCATTGGTTTCCTTAAGTTCTAAGGTTTTAGTTTTATTCTCTGTTATAAGGGAGCTTCCCCTTCTAATTTGAGGAAGGGTTTTTCCTTATGCACTATTCTATTATGAGTTATCCTAGAAGTGACAATCTAAAACACTGACAAAATTCAAAGACAAATGAAATTTAGATCGCATGAAGTTTGAAAAGATCCTAGGCAATGCAATGTACAAGATATACAAAAGCTTAAACAGTGCCATAGAACAAAATTTGAGAAAAACTCAAGCACCCACAAATGATGCTGAATTAATCATAATTGAATCTCTGGTCCTCTATGGAAGCTTCTGAATGAGTACAATTGTTCATCTAGAAGCTCATGGCGATGCAATAGAAAAAGGGATATTAATATTGTCATCTCCTCTCTTTTAATTGTTTGAATGCAGTTGCTAATTTGTAGATGTCTGGATCTTCACTCTACCAAAAACAAAGAGGACAATACTCGAAACATTTCAAGCCAGAAAACCAGGTCAATTGGGTAAATTACTCAATTCAATTTTTTTAGACTCAATAGAGATGACCTATGTTCTTCTCAGATCAATAGATTCTGCACCTTTCAAAAAGAATCTCATATGTGAACAAAAGAAAATACACCTCTTTTTGTTTTTCTAAGGCAAAAGTAATTTGATTCTAAGATTTTCAGAATATTCAAATTTTTTGTTTAAAATTAAAAAATTAAATACAAAAGAGACGCAAGCAACAGCTCATCCCCAGCATGGGCAAGGCTGTTATTTGGCAAGTGTAGCATAAATAAGGCTCTAAGAACCGGTTTGAGAACAACGGTAGAGTTTAAACAGTAAACAGAGAGATAATAAACAAAATAAATGATAAAAGATTTACCAGTATACAATGAAGGAAAAAATGTTCTTTAACAGACCAAACAAAGAAACAAAAGAATAGCCCAGTAATCTTACAGCAACATTGAGCAGACTAAAGACAGGCTCCATTTTGAAAAGTTTGGATAGCTTCTTCATGCTTTTCATATATAAATTCCTTCCCTTCTTATCTACTGGTCCTTGCAATTCCATCATTGTCTTGAACACCTAGTGGCATAAAAATAAAATTTTCTATATAAGAAATCAGTGACTACAAAACTGAAATTCACAGATTCCCAATCTAAACTGACTTTAACCTGCATGCCAATATATTGAATTGAATGGTATAAGACTGTTATAACAAAAAATCTATATAAGCAACTTCCAAGAAAATTCAAAATTATGAAAGCAGAAGAAACAATACCTAAAGAAAACAAAATGACCAGAATAGCCATTTCATAAAAAAAGACAGAATTTCAACCTAATGTAGCTGACAAGTATCTGCAGATAATTTTGCTTGTGACGGGCAAAACAACATAAAAACAGTGATTTCACCATTTTAAAGCATTTTAACAACTTTTGCGCTTGCTGCAAATCACAAGTAGGAAAATGAAGACCTTGATTTCTTCACTTTAATATTAGCTCAGCATCGTTTTTAAAATAAGGGGAAAAAGAAAATAGTACTATTTAATATTAGTTGAACAAAAGCTGGAAATGTTCTTATTTTTTCAATGAAAAAAAGATAAATTTAGAAATCAAGTGATTATAAAATGCTGGTTTACAGGTCATTCCATCCTTCATTATCAAATATGATAACAGAATATTAAAGATGAAGATAAATGTTCAAGTGGCCTATTTGCTAGTACACCAAAAATGCGAAAAAATGCATAAACCTGAAAAACTGATTTTTCCTGACAAATGTTCTTCCATGATGCAACAAATATTATTAGCTCACGATCTGTCAGCTCAACATCTTTAGCATGTACATTGCCAAATGCCTCTGTGGATAATTCTTGCACCATCTGTGAAGTCTCCTCCTCTGTCAATAGGCAAGGACTAGTAGCCAAGGATATTTTAGATTTCAAAGCTTTTCTCTTCCTCTTAGATATATTCAGTGATTTTCCACACCCTCGATCTTCATTGGGATCTGAAGACATAACCACAGATTTCTGCGTTGGTAAATTGTTTCCCAATCGGGCCTTCTCTTCTGCTGCTGATGGGTAAGGACAACTACCTCGGGATTTCTGAAATTGATTATCTAATTTTATCTTCTTTGAAGATAACATGAGCTCATTTTTACTGTACAGAACCTCGTCATCATTTGAATCTGACTCTGTCTCAAACCTTATATGTTTAGGAGCACTTTTTGATCCCATATTATTATTAATAGACAAATTTACTTGCTGAGTTATGATTTCTGACTCCAGTTCATATGCCTCTTTCTTTCTTTCAATTTCTCTTTCCTTGGATATATCAGCCTGTATTGCACGAGCAAGGTCCTTCTCAGCCTGCCTAATGCGTCGAATCATGCCAACATGCGGCCTAGAAACATTTCAATAGACCAGAAATAATTTAGTTACTAATGCTACACAAAAGTTACGAATGCCAAATTGAATGTCATTATTTTATAATTATCACCAATGCTTCAAGCAGTTTATTACATTATCCATCAGTAAATACAAATGTGAAGGCTACAACATTCAAATAGTTTCAAGCTAAGATCAGAAGTGTCTATTCCTGTTTCAAATAGAGCTCAAGAAACAGCATTTCTTAACAACCAATTATAGTATTGGTGTAAAAGAATTAATTACAAAAATTTACAATCTCACCAACATTTTGGAATTTACGAAAACAGCAACATTGAGATTCTACTTTCTATTCTTGTCACTAGTTTGAAACAAAAAAAATTCTAGTGATTGAGCAGATATCTGTTACAAAGCTGCTGTTGCAAGAAAACAGAGACATCCATAAAGACTAATTATCTTAACAAACTGCAAAGTTATTAAAAAGGCCAGATCATAACATAAAGATGTTGAGTAAAGCTCAAGTCTTCCCTAGACAATAGTAGCCATGAGGAAAGAGTAAACTGTCACTTCACATTACTGACAATGGATTAATAGTCATGAATGGTTGGACCAGAACTGCTTGCCAGTAGGTTCCCTCTGTGCCAGTGTCATTAGATGATCTCCACAATATCATGACAAGCATCTTCTGAAATCAGTGCAGACTCAAAGGCTTATCATGATTTTCTATTATTATGTTGAGCCAACACTGCAATACTTCATTAAGTCAATCCTAGCTTCTTAAATTACTGACAAAGTTGGGGGGTGCTAGAAAAAAGCTTGTTTTTGAGAAGAAATTATCCAGCGTACCCTCACATTATGTATTTGCTTCAATGGGGCTCGGATCCTGCAATTTTATGGACTGTCTTTGCATAAAGGGGCATAAGGGGCTAGGGAAACTCCATGAGTTCAGAGGTAAGTACTAAGAGCAACTGTAACAGTGCAAACTGCAAATGAGTGGGGATTTCAGTGCTGGTATAAGTAATTTGGGTTTATGCAGACGACTGAGATGGTTTGTTTATTTCAGAATCCGACTGAGCCCTACATGGTGCATTAAGATGCGTTAATAGAGATTGTTCATTTTTTAGTTATCCTCCTCAATTTCATGGCAGTGGGACATCAAGACTTAATTGATTGGGATTAGTCTGGGAATGAGAGACAAAAAATCCTTACAGAAATTCAGGTTACATGGCACAATTAATTTTGAGAGGCATAATTTTGCAGTTAAGGGCACATTTTACAGGCTACAAATTGTTTCTCAACACTGAAAATTAGGTGATACATCAGGAAAACCTAAAAAACCACTCATGATTTTTATGGAAAGGCACGCTCACAAGGTTTTGTCAGTTTTTTCCATGAGTTTTGTGTTTGGCTGGGTTACAGATTTCAACTCAAGTTACGATTTCTGATTTTTGCTTGCAGTTCTCACTGGCTCAGCAAGTATGTATAGTAAAAACTACATACTATTCGAAATCTACAAACTATAACAACATTGAATGCAGAGATTTTTAGTGGGCTAAGCAACATTTAGGATTTTTTCATAAGATGGAAGGTGGTTAAATTTAAAATGTAAAGCCTATAGGAAATGAATGGACAGATGATAACTTCAGGCGGAATTTTGAAAGATCCCAAAAGGATCCTTTCACTGAACTTCTGTAAATTTTAATTAAATTAATAGAATTTACTGTGCTTTCCTTGTGGTCTTAGAGAATTAGACAGAAGTTGCAGAAAGATTGTTTCTTCTTTTTTTGTATTTTCCAGATATAAGTAAAACAATAATTAACAACAGCAGCAAATAATATAATATTCAGTCAACCAGAATAGCTACATATCGTACCACGCATGATATGTAATCAATATGCCAGCAAAGCTAAGTTGCCGATACGAGTTCTGGTTCGGGTACGGGTACGGGGTTCGGGTACGTGGGTACGGCAATTTTTTCTCCCTTGTGGGTTCGGGTTCGTCTGTATATGTATGCATGCATGTATGTTAAAACATCAAAGTTACAAATCTAAAAGAAAAGTGGTACTCATAAATCAATAATGGCCAACAAAGTTATAAATAAAATAATTTTATTACTGATATAGTTTCAAATTAAATGCACTAGCAATTGAAATCAATCCGAACATGATCAACAATCATAACTATTGGCTGGTTTTTACAAATAGTTATGTCTGGCTTTTACAAATAGTCATAAACTAAGGGCATTACATAAAAACAATTTTAGATTGAATAATATTACCAAGCTGTTGCAAGAGAGTATTTAAAGCTGATAGAAAGAACATGCTAATGAACAAATCAGAAATACATACATAAGCTGACCTACCACCCTAGGGTACATCCTAGGTGCCCAGGTTCACTCTAGGTCCTTCACAGAAGGACCCACAAAGAACCCATGAAGTACCCAAGAAGAACTAGTACCAAAACTATACCAGTACCAGGACCCAGGCCTAAATAGCAGAACCCGGTAACTGAGCAGCAAAGGTGTTTACAAACAAAGAATGATGACGCCAGTTGCAAGAATGGACCAGCCATGCACCAAAAGGGCAGAGATGGTTGATGCAAGCCAACCAACAAATCACGTGCCAATTGAAAGGTAGTCGTACGGCTGATATTGTCACGCCAAGGCAACAAGAAGATCCCAACGTGCCAAATAAGACCCCCAACGTGCAATGCACAATCACCCTCAACGTTGAATTTAACAATCTTTGTCAACTGCTAAAACAATACTGTAGAATGCTGCTGAAACCACCTATTGGGGTTTGCGTCCCAATAGCCAGGCTCTAGGGTTTGCGTCCCAGACCTCTAGAATAGCTCCTTAGAGAAAAATCGCAAATACCAAGAATGAAGATGTAAAAGATAATGAAAGAATGAGCCAACATCTCCTTTTATCTCCCTCTCAAAGCCAATCAAACCCTAAAGGGAGAATATGCCCTTCCCTTTATTATAAAATGGCATCTTTTCAATTAAAAGGTCTTTATGTATAGGAAAAACACCCCTTTCCTCAAATAACATAACTCTAGGTGCCCAAAGGTCTCCGGATGATGAATATAAGTTATAATAATTCAAGACCTTTCCAACGAGCTATAACACATAGGCCTACCTGACCAGATGAAGCCAAAATACCCTTATTACTCCAATTAGCTATATAAATAGCTTTATTTTAATTTATTTAAACACAAACTTAGGTTTCCTATATTTCCTTTTATTCAACTAGAAAGCCAAATTCAATTGGAAAGCCAAACCAACCAAATAATCAGTGCACGGGTCCTGTCACCTGCCTGTGACTGATGTCGGGCAATGTGGGCCAACTGGCAGTCCCATCCCTAAAAACTAGGGATGCTCCTAGAAACTAGGGAATATGCCCTCACCCTAAAACTGAAACCGTATACTAGTCCTGAGGAGCCTCAAATCTGATCACTGCCACAACCTCCTAAATTTTAGGAAAAATCCCTAAAGTTAAGGAACTGGCCCGACTGGGTCTCAAACTGATTGTAGAACCAACTCTGGTCACTGAGTATCCAGTATGAGTCTCTATCCACCATTGTTAGCCTACGAGACTCCAATAATAGGCCAACTCTCATGACTCTGCTAGTCAGACTAGAAAGGGGACATGACAGTCCTCCCCTCTCGGAGATGCTTGCCCACAAGCAACTGCAACGCTAGATGCTACAAAATGGACTCACCCTCCCAAGTGGCGTCTTCTATGGGTAGACCTCTCCAGCTCACCAAGTACTCCCGAATCACCCTACTCCTTAATCGTCTCTCCCTGGCCTCCAGAATCTCCTCAAGGACCAAAGTCAATTTACCCTCTTCATCCAAAGGAGGTAAATCGCGTACATATGATGCCCTAGTGCCTTCTTCAGGCATGACATGTGGAAAACATTATGAATCCTACTATCTGGTGGTAACTCGATCTCATAGGCAACCTCTCCAACCCACTTGAGTACTCTGTAAGTTCCATAAAAATGAGGCTTGAGCTTCTCAACTCCTCCCCATTTAAGGGTGCTCTGTCTGTAAGGCTGTAGAGGAAGGAAAACCACATCACCCACCTCAAATGCTCTCTCTGTCCTGTGCCGATCAGCGTACATCTTCTGCTGATTCTGAGCATGCTGCAAGTTCTCCCTAAGAGATCTCATGATATCTTAGATTCTCCTGCAACCAATCCTATGCCAAGGGAACTTTGTTGTCACTGAAAGCCAAAACAACAAAAGATAATGCCTCGTAGCCATAAAGAGCTCTGAAGGGAGTCATGTCAATTGACATGTGGTGCGCAGTATTATAACAATACTTGCCCAAATACAGCCAACGCACCCATGCCTTCTGCTGCCCTGACACATAGTTGCGCATATACCCCTCCACCCACTTATTAACTACCTCAGTCTGTCTATCCGTCTAAAGATGGTAGCTAGTGTTGGGGGTCAACTATGTGCCTGCTAGCCTAAAAAGTTCCTGACAAAAGGAACTCATGAACTTGTTGCCCCTGTCACTCACTACGGTCTTGGGCAAACCATGGAGTCTAAATATCTCTCTGAAAAACAACTTGGCTACCTGTGAAGCTGTGAAGTCTGCTGCAATAGGAAAGAAGTGAGCACACCTAGTCAACCTATCCACCACAACATAAATACAGTCCTTCCCCTGAACTCAAGGAAGACTTGTAATGAAGTCCATAGATATCCCTGTCCACTTCTGCTACAGTATAGGTAGAGGCTGCAACAATACAACCGGAAAAGTATGATCTGACTTGTTCTGCTGACAAGTCATGCATTCACGAACATGCCGTAAGACATCATCCTTGAGACCCTTCCAAGAGAATCTCTCCCGTACCACCCTATAGGTCTTACCATAACCCGAATGTCCTGTTGTAGGAGTATAATGGTAAGAATGCAAAACAAGCTCCTTCAACTGTGATTCAGGAACAAGGTAGACCCTGTCATTGTAGTAGATGACATCATCCACTACACTATATCCATCATCCTGTGTCAATCCATCCATGATCTCACAAGCATGCTGATTTTTGGAATACTCACCTAAAAGTTGAGTCTTCCTATTTGCCGAAATCTCGCTCAATGAACATAGGGCAGCAAGTGATGGCTTGCTGGAAAGTGCATCAGCAACAGTATTGTTGTGATATTGCTATCAGGGTTTAACTGTGTGATTTTGAGTCAAACTCATTGACCCATGTTTCATGAGTAGTGATTCAACATGAATCCATCTCTCATGAGAATAAATGGAACGCTTAGCACTCATTGGATCTAGGTGATGCTCACAAGGGTGAAGCACCGGGACTTCCCGAGAGGTCACCCATCCCAGTACTACTCCAGCCTGAGCACGCTTAACTACAGAGTTTCCTCCATGGTTAAACCCAAAGCTTGCAACCCCATTTGCAAAACCTTCACCAAGTGTTGTGCCTTATGCACCATTCATTAGAAAGCCCCTTAAGCTCATCAATTGATAAGTAGGAGATAATTTCCACAGCAAGTCAAATTGTGATATTGCTATCAGGATTTAAGTGTGTGATATTGGAAGTCGACCTTTACATTGACCTCTAGAACAGCGACTCGACTCACATCGCCCGAGCTCCAAAGCATCCCAGATCAGCATCCCACCCGATACACAAAGGTAGAGTAGGACCACCCCCAATTCGGCTCCAAACTACTACATACAACACAGGACCAGTTATCACGACGACAATGAGCATTGTCTCCACAAGCTGATCTGACCCTAATCAACATTCAATCAATAACCGAGCCCAAGCACGAGCTCTCACAACGCACAACATTTTGCCATGATCTCTAGCAACAACTCCCAACCCTAATCACGTCCCGAGCCCGTGATCCGCCATTGGAGATTGTGCAGTCTATACCTAGACTCATCTGCAAGTTGTTTGGTATATTTTCAAAAAATTCCATTGTTGGGTATTTTTCCTAAGCTTTTTATGCAAATTTTAAACAAGTTAAATTTGACGTCCATTTAAGTGTCATTGAACTGATTTTTGTTTTGTTTTGACGAGTGGGAGACTGTCAAATTTAAGACATTGATTTAATGACATCAGCAAGTTAACAAAAGTGACAACCTTCACCATCTTCAGTTTTGGTTTTGCACCCTATCTTTGAAAGGCTCTAAATTGCCCGTGTTAAGTCCTTTCTCTGAGCAATTTTTTTTTTTATTTAAGGTAGAATCTCCTAAACTTTCAGTGGTGTAGTTGGTTTTTGGTTTTGATGTGCGGATTGAGCATAAATCACAAATTTTGGTGACTGAAGATGAGCAATCCTCATTTTTTGCAACTTTAGAGGCTCTGTTTGAGCTCATATGGACACTTTTTCAAGTGCTGTTTTTTTTTTTAAGTGCATAATTTTTTGTCTACTTTCCAATTTTGGTATCAGTTTGGAAAAATTATAAGTAGACATAGTACTTTCGAAATTTGGTCTCATTTTGGCCTATTGGGTACTTGTACTTTATGGATCATTTAGAGATCTTGTGTCCTAATTGTATTGAGTCTTTTATTGCTTATACTTGCTTTGTAATAATCAGAAGTCCACTGTGGCCAGATTGAGCAAGTGGCACATGTATTCGCACTAAATATAAAGTGCCAAAACATCTGTTTTCGGGGGTTCTTTGATTGAGTGACAGGGGGGGGGGTCTTGTGTCTTTCTGTGTCTTTTGATATTGTGCTCTTTCTTTTGCATTATGGGTTTTGCAAATTTAACATCTCATAACTATGCTACTTGGAAAGTAAAAATGGAAGAAAATTTGATGGGATTAGGTTTACTTATCCATGTGAATGGCAATGCAATAAAACTTGTTGATGATGTTGATAGTCAAACACAAAATGATTGGCTTGAAAAGCCAGATAGGGCTTTGGGAACCTTGTTTCAACATGTCTCAGATCCTGTCAAATATCACATCAAAAACAGTAAGAATGCAGAAGAAGCTTGGGATAAATTAGAATCCTTGCATGGGAAAGTAGATGAAGAAAGGGCCTACATCATTGAGAATAGCCTTCTCCAATTAGAGCCTAGAAACTTTAACACCATACAGGATTATCTTGCTCAAGTAGAAGTGTATTGAGCACAACTTAAGGATTGTGGTGAACCCATTAAGGATGCGAAGTGGATCACACACATCATGACTCATCTTCCTCTTGAGTATGCTACCTTTGTTTCAAGATATAATACACACAAGTTGACAACGGATGATGCCTTCACTAAGCCTTCATTTGAGTCATTCACAAGAATGTTGGTCTTAGAACATGAAAAGTTGGTGTGTATGGGATTTCTCTAGTCTTCTAAGTCCAAGGCTTTGGTAGTGAATAAATGCAATCAAGGAAATCAAGGAGAGCAAATAAGTAAGAATTCCAACAAGAAGCAAAAGTAGTGGAAGGCTAAGCCACAAGATGAGACACAACAATCTTTTTCCACACAACAATCTTCCTCACAACAAGACAAGCCTTCTTCCAACAATGATAAGAGGGAGAACCACTTCAAGAAGGAAAATAAAACTTGTGCATATTGCAAGAAGAATTGACATGAAGAACATTATTGCTATGAGAAAGAAATTGATGAACAAGTCTACCTTCAAGAATGACTACTTCATCATCTTCTTCATTTTCAGATTTTGGTAATGAAAAGGATCACAAGGGCAAAGGTCAAGCATTAGTTGCTACCATACCTCATGATTCAAGGAGATGGCTTCTAGAATCCGAGGCTTCTCATCATATGGCATCTTCACAATCTATGTTTTCATCATTTGATCCTTGTCATACTCCACCTATCTTGATGGCCAATCATACTTATATGAATGTGATTGGGAAAGGAACTATTGATAAGGGGGAGGGATACTTCAAAGATGTGTTGTGTTTACCTCACCTAAGTCACAACCTTATTTCCATCTATCAACTCACTCATGGGGATAGAAGGAGGACTGTGGAATTCACACCTGATTTAGTGTTTATCAGAGACTTGAAGACTAGAGAGGTCATTGCTACATGGGTGGTTGATCATGCATCTCGTCTATACTACTTCTCAAACTTTGCTCGTGATGATGATATTGATTCTTCAGCAGATTTTGATCACATTTCCAGTGATGATTCAAACATTGAGGAGGATTTTGGCTACCTGAACTTGGGTATTCTCGCATGTGATCAAGTTCTTGAGCCATCCATTGCTTCTCCTCCTACTGATATTGCATGTACTATTTTTCTTGATGATGTTTGTATTCACACAACCATGGATTCGTGTGATTCAATGCAACATAATATTCCCTGTCTTCTAGACTCAATTCCATGGTATGACTTCTTGACAGACATTGCAGCTTTGTTTGTGGAGTCGTATATTGCAGATTTGGGAGACACCATTGATGACACTCATCTTCTCTTTGGTGAAGATGATAGAACACTCTAACCCTCATCTTCATTCTCTACTTGATCATTCTTTCGAGGTTGACATGATGGTAGATCCTTTGATACAACAATTGGAGGAGGTCACTTTCTCTTTTGAGGAGACACTTGAGTCTTTGATACATGTTCTACATTCATCCTCAGTTTATCCTAACTTGTCTTTTTTAGTAGAGTGACATAGTACACATGATTTGGAGGAGGCACCTTTCAGTATTGGCATGGGGACACTTGAGCAGGTTTCAGAGATTCCATATATTTTGAGGTTTCTTCCAACAGATGGGGTTTCTTCCAACAGATGGGGGAGGCTTCATTGATACACCTCTGGTTTTGTTTCTTCCTAAGGGGAGGAATGTTGTTCTACACTCATGGAGCAATTTCTACATCGAGCCTGGAGCATCTACCATAGGTGTACACTCTACATTGAGAGGGGCTACTTGGTCTCTCTTCCACTTCTTCACTTCTTCTCTCATATGGGGGGGGGATCTTTTCCTCACATGAGGTCTTCTTCTCTCTCATTTTCTTTTATTGTTCTTATCTCTCTTTTTGGAGGGGGATTTTTCCCATGTGGTTTTCCCTCTTTCTCCGCTTTATGAGAGATTGCATTGCATATCTTTGGCACTTGCAGTTTGTACATGGGTACCTAACATGAACTAGTAGTTAGGACCCATTTTGCATTATTATCTAGCTTTTGTGAGATTAAGTGCATTCCCCTAAGTTGCACTTAAGGGGGGTGTTGGTATAAATAAGTATTTACTATTTACACTTTACTTAAGTTTACTTAGGATAATGCATATTCATATTAGTTGTCATGTAGACACCTAGGAGTTTGCATATTCATATGAGTTGTCATGTAGATAACACAGTAATTTGCACTCCAATTGAGCACATGTTGTCTACTACATCTCTTTACGAGATACACCTTTATATTCTTATCCTCTCATTGCTGCACGTACATTCATGCACAATGGAGGATAATCCACTCTTGGTGGACATGTGCTTAGTTGTTATGCTTATCCCTTGTATGACTCCTAGACATATCAGTTGCATTTATATACAAGGCACTTCTATGATGTATTTATCTGAAATCCATTATTATTTTGATCATTATTGAGATTCTCATTTGGTCATCTCTTGTCTCTCGTGCGCTATCTCTTGTGCTTCTAGATCTTGGCGTTGCATTATTGCCTTAGGCAAATTTTTACATGGTATAAGAGTTGTACCAAATTCTTACACCTATGACCAGTAACACATCAATTCCAAACAATTACAATAATAGATAGTTTCTATTATCTCCGTGTAGTATCTAATGTTTATCTATTGTAATCTTCTGTAAATATTAGAATGTTTCTAATATTTAGTTTTTTGTTTCTAGAATAGAATGTTTCTATTCTTTACAATTGTTTCTTAAGGAAACATCATTCAATCTCTTGTATAAATTGATCTCTTGATCACTGTTAATAACAAGCAAATAATTTCCAATTACTTTGTAATATGGTATCAAAGCCAATACTCTAAATTTTTTCAAAAATAATTATAATTTCTTGGTTGAAATTATTTGCCTTTTATTTTCGAAATTATTTACACGCATATTTGCTTCCAACTCTCTATAATCCAACTAGGGTTTCTATTCTAGGAGATCTGAATCCACCAACTTCTAGTTCGGTTCTGCAACCATTTCTATCGATATCCGTCTATTTTTTCTGCACATTTCAGCCATTTTTTGTGGGGTTTTTTGGCCGTCAAGGAATTTTGATGGCAAAAAAATATCAAGATGATGTCTTCATTTCTGACTTGGGTTAGTAGTTGGTAGTTACAATTACAAATACAGAATTGACCTAGGTGCACTCAAATAAGAAACTATCTATGTGCTCAGAATTGAAATGAACCACCACTTAATACACGATACTAGTAATCACAATAACAAGAGCACGAACAAGAAACACTGCCTACATACAGCTAATTATTTTAAGTAATTATTGTACTCAAAAGTTACTGCAAAAATATTCTTAAAATTGTAAATTGTTTCCCAGCTAATGTTATAATTCAATCCATCTAGCACATTGGGTAACAAAATAGAAACCACATAAATGTGAATGAGACCATCCCAAGTCAGAATAAATAACTGCATTGAACCTCCACTCAATGCACCCTGCTTATACTCAAAATTTTGATGAGAAAAGCAAGAAGTCAGCCAGTTTCAAGCAATCAGATGCAAAGTTTTTTTACTTGTGTGTACTGGGCTACTTAAGAGTAGCAACCATGAGAAAAAAGAAAAAAAATGTGAACCCCAAATTTTTACCCTTAAAACCCCTAGTTGGGAAAAAGTCAGCCCTGCTAATGGCAACTACACTTCCATCATGGTACGTAAGAAAATAGAAAATGGAAAGTGTGTGCAAAAAGATGTGGAGAAAAGCTGCATCTTCCTCCCCTCAATAATATATTTAACTCTCGAATGCAAATTGCCACTTCCACTACTAGTTACAAACATTTGTCTGCCTAAGGTTTCAAAATTGATTGCATTATTGAAATTCTACTTTCAATATCTATACTTTTCCATCCATTCTCTCCTCACATAATTTTCACCTTTACTTATGACTTATTTGTGATGGAGCATCTCTCCTAAGCACCAAAAGGATCTCATGTTCTCTAAATGCGTTCACTTCTTCCTTTTTCTTGTAAACCATGGTTTTCATCTTTGTCGAGTCCTATACTGAGTTTTTTGCTAAATCCGTGCATGTCCCAAATCAGAGTCTATGTCATATTAGGTTTGCCGATTCCATAATGGATCACGCCTTGTTTCTCATACAAGTCGTTGGCCACACAATTTTGTGAGATCTATGTGTGTGCACTCTTCTCTAGCATTGAAAGTCCACTAGCTACAATATTTTGTGATGCTCGAAGCATGTGCCAATATGGTTGCTATGGGTTAGTAAAAATATTTGTTATTATGAAAGAATTCCTCCCTGCTAGCTAAACACAATTAACTCAAATTACATATTTAGCACTACCATGAAAGGGTTTGGCCATGGATTTGCAAGTCCACAGGATTTGTCAACTATTCTAATGCCGAAATGATTCATTATTTCTTTGCTTGCAGAAGGAAAGAAGTAATAATATCTATTGTTCTTCTTCAATACAATTTCAATTGTATTGAAGAAAGGAAGTTGAGAATGAAAATAAAGAGAACTCCACGTTTGAACCTAGAAATCTATTACATCCCTTGTGGCCATTTTATTTTATAACTGTAATATCTATTTCATGTGAAGTGTGATAATAATGGTCATATGATTTTCAGTTGTTGTGATAATAATGGTCATATGATTTTCAGTTGTGATAATAATGGTCATATGATTTTCAGTTGTTTAAGTAAATTGCTAGTATGAATAGTTGTGTATATCTCATTATGATTTAAATTTTTTATGTGGAATATTTGAAAATAAATTACAATAGAAATTCTTTTGAATAATTGATGTATATTTCTATTGATCTTGCTAACAAGTAGTTATTGCAATGACATGGATATCTAAGCTTTCCATGTTAGTGGATGCGGGAGGAGAACCCATCCCGAGAGCAAGGGAAAAGTATCATCAGTGTAGGGGTGTGCAGACATTCGATGAAAGTCAAGAATGCCATTCGAGCTAGAACCTCAATTGTCACTAGTTACCTAAGTTGGGAGAGTGTTATTTTAGATGTCTAGTCAATTACCTTCTACCCTAGCTTAATAGGGGTTCGGCCTAGCAAGTATTTTTGTGTATTTATATGCATATATAAGTATTTTTATATATGCGTATTTATAATTATGTGTGTGAATCAGTTGATCCCAAACTCGTTGCTAGTTAGGCGAGTTACACGAGTTAGCAACCAAAGTCAACTATGTAGAGTAATGCCAACTTGGTTGCTCGGATCGTCGAGTAATAGCACAAAACTCGCCTAGCTCGAGGTTGGCAAAGCTCACCAATTGATAAGTAGGAGATAATTTCCACAGCAAGCCAAATTGTGATATTGCTATCAGGATTTAACTATGTGATTTTGAGTCAAACTCATTGACCCATGTTTCATGAGTATTGATTCAACATGAATCCATCTCTCATGAGAATAAATGGAACACTTACCACTCATTGGATCTAGGTGATGCTCACAGGGGTGAAGCACCGGGACTTCTCGGGAGGTCACCCATCCCAGTATTACTCCAGCCTAAGCACGCTTAACTACGAAGTTTCCTCCATGGTTAAACCCAAAGCTTGCAACCCCATTTGCAAAACCTTCACCAAGTGTTGTGCCTTATGAACCATTCATTAGAAAGCCCCTTGAGCTCATCAATTGATAAGTAGGAGATAATTTCCACAGCAAGCCAAATTGTGATATTGCTATCAAGATGTAACTGTATGATTTTGAGTCAAACTCATTGACCCATGTTTCATGAGTAGTGATTCAACATGAATCCATCTCTCATGAGAATAAATGGAACACTTAGCACTCATTGGATCTAGGTGATGCTCATAGGAGTGAAGCATCGGGACTTCCCGAGAGGTCACCAATCCCAGTACTACTCCAGCCTGTGCGCGCTTAACTACGAAGTTTCCTCCATGGTTAAACCCAAAGCTTGCAACCCCATTTGCACCAAGTCACATGCCTCTTGACTCGGCCGCATAGCTAGGAAATCTGGCAAGTCAAAAATATAAAAAACATAACATTTTTTTATTGTCTTTTTTAACATTTCTTTTTCTTATAACACTAAAAGGCCTTCTAGGTGCTTGGTATGGAAAGAAGAGAGGAAGAAAAACAAGAACCCATAGGTCTGCAACTAGAGGAGAAAAAGACCATAAAGGAGACTACAAAACAGTTTGGGAAGGCCACAAGCTTGCATTGGGAGAATTAAGGAGTCAATACCGACACTTCTCAACTGAGTTGCAAGAGGTAAGCATTAAACTTTGTAGATTTTATTGATTTTACTTCGTAGGTTTATGTATTTTTCATTGATTGTTAAATTTTTCAGTTTTAATTTGCAAATCTCCAATGTTTTTTATTAGATTGCATAAAAGAAATTGGATAATAGCAAAGTGCAAAGTGCAAACCCTGCAATGTTTTGAGAACAAATTTGCAAACATGTATTTACAATTTTCTCAAAAAAATGTGAGGTTTGCTAAAAAAATTATTAGTTAACTTTATAACTTTGTGAAATTTTGAATTTTCTTATTGCAGCAACCTTGACATTCATTTTTCACAATGCCTCCAAAGGATTCAACTTGGAAATATACGAAAGATTTTCCTAGCAGAAAAATTAAATCAAACAAAATGTTTTTTATAAAGATATAAATTCTGGTGGCATCAATAGATTCAAATGCCATATTGTCAGCATACCTAGGCATGATATTACTGTGTGCATTAAATAAACTCCCGAGGCAAACTGGTTTTGTTATGTCCTCTTAGAAACACGTGAACAAGAGAAGTTAACTAGGAAGAGGCAAGTTAATGAATTAAGTGCTATTGGCTCACATGCTCCCACATCCGCAAGTTGTATTGGAGAGGGTTCTACTAGGTCCCCCTTTCATCCTAGTGCTAGTGCTAGTGCTTCTGCTCCTGTTAATTATTTAATGTTGTGCACTGCTCCTGGTGCACAACTCTCGCCATTTCATCATACCCTTTTGTATTAACAAATTGCACAATTTCATGATTCTTGAATAAGACAAAATTATCTTGTATAATTTGTCTTTATTCACAGAATAAAGACATTGCAGCTTATTATCTTTTAACATTTCATATTAATATCTTCCTTGGATCGCTTCTGTTCAATACGAATAACTTTGTTCTCAATTTGTTTTTTTTATTACTGACTAATTGTCATCCAAGTTTAGTAATCTGAAGTTTCTGTCTTTTTGTATTTGATTTTCCCAAACAAATGTTTCCTTTACACATAATCAATCAAGACAGTGTTACTGTGTTTATTTGCAGCATGGTATTGTAGTTACTGTTCATATTATCACTGCTGTATGTTGCATTGCTGTTCATAGTAGTCACTGCCATCACTTACCTTGTAACCACCTGAGATATGTGGCACTTTGACCTGTCTCTTTTAATGTTATTGCCAACTGCCTTATATGTGCTGATGTTTGAAAGCTTTTAGCTAGGGAGGATTGTTATAGAACACATTATGCTCTCAAGCATACAGAGAGAGATCATCTCAATATGATATTCTTGGAATGGCATATTTAAGGATATCAACATATATCCATCAACTTAGATGTTATCTTTTGATATCATCTGAAATATGACATTCATCGTACTTATATTCCCTTGGTATGTGCACTGGCATCATGTTTGTGATGCCTACCAAAAGAATATGTTGTATCCTAGAAGGATATGGGTTATCTAATCTCTAGCACACTCTGGGACAACTGAATGTAGTCTATCAGATTACAGTCGTGATCTCAACGACAACAACTTAATGTAGTCCATCATGACGAGTGTCATGATCTTGAGGGAGGATTTGATCACTACAGTCATCTCATAAAATGGTGATCTGATTTTGAGCAATCTTATCAATCTCATATTCTCGGATATGAACACTAGCATCAGCATCATAATGCCTACCAACAAATACATTATTATATATTCTAGAAGGATGCGAGTTATGTGATCTCCGACACACTCCGGGACAACAACTGAATGTAGTCGATCAGATAACAAACATGATCTCGAGGACATCAATTTGACGTAGCCTCCATTATGACAAGTATCATGATCTCCGACACATTCCAAGACAGCAACTTAATGTAGTCTATCCTGATATGTTCATTATCATGATCTCCAACTCATTTTGGGACAACAACTTAATGTAGTCCATCATGATAACAGGTCAAGCCATTGTTAAGATCGTCACCTTACAATAACGACCTCACAAATACATCAATGAAAGATTGTCACCTTTCATGACATAATCCACATATGCAAAATAGTAACTCTCGTGATATCCACCATGAACCAAGTCAGAGGGTGGATACACCATAGCTGCTCCTAGAGGGTGGAGCAAGGACTTCCACCTCAAGATTCTCTCTCACAAAGAAGAATGTATTACGAGGAATTTCACCTAGAACTTCACCCTCTCAAGCTGTTGATTTTTACGTCTAAGGTTGCTTGTTGGACTTCCTTTGAAACAAAATGTCCAAGATCCTCCGATGTCAACTAAAGTAGATCCTCTAGGGACTCACTCTTGAACTATTATCATAAGATCATCTGAACTACTTCCATTGCAATCTGCTCCCTCTCGATGAAAGACCCCCTGTCTCTTGTCCTTATTTCATAGTCCCGTATGTTATCACTCAAAAACATTCCTAATGCATCATTCTTCTTTTCCTGGAAGAATATTCCTCTGCACATCAACATCCTTAATACAAGCTGCTCCAATGAAGGCCCATATGCATCAAATCAAAGGATGATTCAGATTTGAAACTCCGATGATGTCCCTTCCCTGATATCTCCCCTCTAAAGTTGGTTTAAGTGGGAATGGAACATTGGTTGTTGTTATCCTCCCACAATGTAAAATTTCCAATTTGCTTTAGGAGTGAGCCTGTAATCCGTCAAAAGTTGCAGAATCAAGAGAGATGTCATATTTCAACTACTAAGTTTGGATTGTACCAACAATAAATTTAGTAATGGCAAATATATCAATTCCTTGAAATATGACCTTGACAGATTTGTTGCTTCATATGACTATGAAAGATCCCCACCTTGGAAATTGATGTTTGAAAATTCAAGACTTCGACCAAAATTTTGTACCTCTGAATTGACTTTATAGAATTCTGATTTCTTTTTGGTTTTCCTCGTTTTCAAGTTTTTAGGTATTTTTGAAGATATATGCAAGTAAATAACAATTAACAAATAACTTCAAACTAAGAATGATGAGTAGCATTCTATATTATATTCATATTTTTAACTTAACAATCTGGAAATGGTTCAAATCATACCAGGCATAATATTCACATTTTTGCAGTCAAAGAAATAAATATATCAAACGGATTTGATGCTGTCTACAATGAACCTGATGCCAGCTGTAGAGGGTTTTACAATCACAAAAGATGGAGAGCTTGCTGCCACAAACCCCTGTATGATCTCCAAACTGCAAAATGTGGTTGCTAATAAGGAATGGCGCCCACAATACAAGCCCAAGTTCCCTCTGGAAGAAACACCCAAGCTGGAATAGGCTGGCCGCCTGGCTGAATGTGATGTTTCCTTCTGATAAATGGTGCTATGAAGAATGTTGATTCTTACCACAGAGAATAGTACCTTCCAACTCCAATATTGAATCACCAAATCCTTGTTTAGGTTTGCATCCCAAGCCTCTAAATTGCTCCACTAGAGCAATTTCCAATTTCACAAGTTTCAAATGTCAAAAGATACTCCACAATTAGGTCTTCATCTCCTTATAACTCCTCCCAAATGCAAATCGAACCCTAAGTGAGAATTACACTTTGCACTTTGTAATAAAATAACATTTTCCCAAATAAAGGCATCCAGGCTATAGGAAAAACATTACTTTATTAAAATGTCATAACCCAAAGCGCCAAAAGGTCTTTGGATAGTGAAAATAGTTTATAATAATTCAAGACCTTTCCAAAGAGCTATAACACAAGGGCACATCTGACCAAACGAAGCCATATTCCTCTTATTACTTTGAAATGGCTATATAAATAGCCTTATTATAAATTATTTAAATGCTAACTTAGCGAATATTAAAATATTCCCCATTTTGCCTCTGAAAGCCCAAACCAACCAAATAAACGTGAAACTGACCATGTGACTTGTATGTGACTGATACCGGACGAGATGGGTCAACTGGCAGTCCCTTCCCTATAATCTAGGGATGCTCCTAGAAACTAGGGAACACGCCCTGTCATCCTGAAACTGAAACCATGGAATGGTCCCGTGTAACCTCACATCTGGAAACTACCACATCCTCCTAAAATGTAGGGATACCCCCTAAAATCAAGGAACTGCACCCAACTGGCTCCCAACTGCTTGTAAAGTCAAGCCCTGTCACTCAATATCTTGTATAAGTCTCTATCCACAACTGCTAGCCTACGAGACCCCCATGATAGGCTAACTCACATAGCTCTGCTAATCAGACTAAAAAGGGGACATGACAGACTATTTACAATGATGATGCCCTTTCCAATATATGGACAGCACACCTGTTTTAGATGCATATTCCCTGCCTCAACCGGTCTTACAATTTCTGATATAGTGACTTAATTATGCAAGTGAAGAAACATAACTTTACATAAAGTGTTATTGTTGCTTTTCCATGAATTTAATCTATGATCTCTTTATATGCCATGATTTTTGTGCTTGCTTAATAAGATGATACATATAAATTTGAGAATGACAAGTTGAAACTTTCTCGTATTTGCAAGCGGTCTATGTAGAAGATGGAATCGATAGTATAGCTGCATTATGCTCCTCTCCTCTAGCATCAGAAGGCTCCAAGAAAAAGAACATTCAATGCAACTACTGCCACAAGTATGGTAACATGAAGGTTTAATATCGGAAATGCTTAGCTGCCCAATCTAAGCAATTTGGTTCACAGCCAAAAGCGAGCACTAGAGAGCACACTAAGCAAACAGGATCTGCTTTTACACCTTCATGGCTAAGAGACTTGCAAATCATGTCTACAAGTCGTCTACTTGGTACATTAGTTCAAGTGCCTCTAGTCATTTCACCCACTACAAAGACTGGGTCATCGACTATCAACCTTTTTCAGATTCAGTTATTTTTGGTGGAGGGGAAGAGTACATTGTTGTCAACAAAGGCAACATTTCCATTCAATCTATTGAGAGGAATCTTATTTTCCTCCATTTGTACTACGTTCTAGGGATGGAACTAAATCTACTCTCAGTCATCCAATTGTTACAACACTCTTTGTGGTTGGAAGTCACCTTCAATTCACAGTAGTGCACCATCACTGATAGGGATACTCAGTCTGTTGTTGCAGATGGCCTTGAGGATCATGGTCTTTTCAAACTTGTTGATTCTAGTGATTCTCAAGACTTAGCTATGGTTGCCCAACAATCTTCTGTCAATTCACTTTGGCATCAGCGATATAGGCACTTAAATGTGCATTATCTCTCTCAACTTGCTCGAGACAAGCTTGTCCTCGGATTGCTAGAGATTCGGACTTAGCAACTTGGAGTTTGTGATGCATGTTAGGTCGGGAAGCAACATCGCACACCTCTCAAAAGTGGTGATTCATGGCAAGCTTCTCAGGTACTTCAGCTTGTTCATGTCAATATCTGCAACCCTATGGCCACTCCTCCTATGATTGGGTCCAAGTGTTTTATGTTGTTTGTTGATGATTTCAGTAGAAAAATGTGAATCTATTTTCTTAAAAAGAAATCATAAGTGTTTACTATATTTCAGAAGTTTAAACCTCTAGTTGAAAAAGAGTCTGGGAAATCTATTATTACTCTTAGGTCAAACAATGGGAAGGGGGATATTGTTCTAATGAATTCTCTAGCTTTTGTGATATTCATGGCATCAAGCGCCAGTTGACCACACCCCACACACCACTACAATGTAGTTGAATGTCGGAATAGAATAGTCACTAAGATGGCTCGATCCATGCTCGACCATAGACATGTTTCGAATAAGTTTTGGGCTGGAGCAGTTAACACAGCAGTTTACCTTTTGAACCAGTCACCCACTATGGTGGTCAAAGGTAAGACTCTAGAGGAGGTCTAGTAAGGTCGCAAGCCCAAAATCAATCACCTGAAGGTTTTTGGCTCTCTTGCCTAGGTTTGGATACCTGATGCGTCACACACCAAGTTGGATGCCAAGAGTCAGAAACTAATGCTTGTTGAATACAGTAGTCTTCACAAAGCCTACCACTTGATCGACACTGAGACATCTCCTCTCTTGTACAGTCATGATGTAGTCTTTGATGAGCAGCAAGGGCCATTTATGCATGTTTCTCCTACTCCTGATCCAACAGATCAGCCTATGAAAGCTCATGGTTTCAAAGTTTAGCTTCCTTTAGGTCCACCTAATGGGAGGGCTCCAGCAACTTTAGTTATACCAGTGATTCTTGTAAAGACACCTCTGGCTTCTCTTGTAGGATCACCCAGATTTGTAGATGCTTCACTTGATTTTGATCCAAATTCTTCTAATGAAGAACCTAATCATAGAGCACTTATTGATGTTAATGTTGGTCCTTCTCCTCTCCGGCCTTAGTGGGCTTAGACACTTGCTCATCTTTGAGATGATGAGCTCATTGATGGGAGAAATGCTCGAAAAAAGAGCAAACCTACAAAGTCGGTTAATTTTTCTCTCATGGCCAAAGTGTGTTTGAACCTCAGATGTACTGCAAGGCTAAAGGAATTCCACAGTGGGAATATGCATGAAGTCTGAACACCAGAGCCTTTTGAAGAATATCACCTGGGTCCCTTTTAATCTTCCACTGGGGAAGAAACCCATTGGCTGCAAATGGGTCTACTAAATAAAATACAAGTCTAATGGTACTTTGGACAAGCACAAAGCTCGTTTAGTTGCAAAGGGCTTTTCTCAGCGTCAGCGTATTGATTACGAGGAGACCTTTGCCCCTATAGCAAAGATGAGCACAATCAAAGTAGTCCTAGCCATAGCAGCAAGTTTGGCTAGAAGGTTCATCAAATGGATGTCAAGAGTGCTTTCTTGAATGATGATCTGCAAAAAGAGGTCTATATGGCGTAGCCTCTCGGTTTCAGGGTTGCTAGTAAAGAACGCCAGGTTCTTAGACTGGTGAAAGCTCCCTATGGTTTGAAGCAGGTCCCTAGGGCATGGTACATGAAAATTGATAAGTAACTCAGTGATCAAGGCTTTCAAAGTTCTCCAAGCTCAAATTTGTACATCAAGACTACTGACAATGACATCATCCTTTTAGTCATTTATGTGGATGATTCAATCATCACTTGCAGTTTGGCATCTTTGATTCAGGGAATCAAACAGAGTTTATGTCATTCTTTTGATATGACTGACCTTGGGCTCATGCATTATTGCCTAGGTGTTAAGGTTTGGCAGTAGTCTTCTGGTATATTCATTTCTAAGTCCAAATATATCAGGGCTCTATTGGACAAGTTTCACATGTAGGATTGCAAGCCTGCATCTACACCCATGGAGAAAGATCTCAAGTTATCAACCAAGTATGATTCTCCTCCAATTGATAATACCACATACAGGCAACTAGTAGGCAGTCTCATCTACCTTTTTGTTACTAGACCCGATATCAACTTCACAGTCAACATCTCACGCTTTATGACAGCTCCCAAGGGTAATCATTAGATGGCAGCAAAGCATATGCTTTGTTATGTGAAGGGCACTACAAATTAACGACTTCTTTACTCTCAGAGTTCTAATCACAAACTCAATGGGTTCACAAATTCAAATTGGGTTGGTTACGTTGACAATAAAAAGTCAACTTTTGGATGTGTTCAATTTGGGATCCGGTGTCATCACATGGACCAATAAGAAGTAGCAAGTAGTTTCTCTCTCCTCTATAGAGGCTGAATACAGAGGGACAGTTAAGGCAGGTTGTGAAGTTGTTCAGCTTTGGCTGATGCTCAAGGATATGAAGATGTCACCAGTAAGACTGACCACTTTGTTTGTTGATAATGAAGGTGTTATCAAGTTAGCACGGAATCTAGTCTTCCATGAACGAACCAAGCATGTGGATGTTCACTATCGTTACATACGACAATGGTTGAAGACAAGACTATAGACTTGCAGTATGTTCCTACTGCGGATCAGACTGCAAACATTCTCACCAAGCCTCTTGGTCCAGATAAGTTTGTCAAATTCAGAGGACGGCATGGTGTAGTGGAAAGGTTAATCATTAAGGGAGGGTATTATGATAATAGATCATTTCTATTTATATTTTATAGTTATTTATTGTAATCTATTGTAAATATTAGAATCTTTCTAATATTTAGTTAGCTTTTAGTTAGTTGTTAATAAATTGTTAGCTAGAATAGAATATTTCTATTCTTGACGATCGTTTCCTAAGCAAACATCGTCTATACATTTGTATATATATTGATCTATTGATCTCTATTAATAACAAGCAAGTATTTCACCAATTACTTCCCGTAATACTATTTGCTACCAATGATTCCATCAATCTACACAATAGAAGAATGGTGAAATTGTTGAAATGTCCAATTGAGATAAGTATTAAGATAGACACTAAAAGCAACATAGATAGTGTGACTCGGATGAACAGCTTGAAAAACAAGTACTACTTTGCAAAGGGCAATGCATCATGCTCCCAACGAACATATAGACACAAGCAGGCCTTGTAAATGGAGTTCTCGGTGAAGCAATTGACATTCTTTGTGGCCCTAGTTCCAAACCACTTGATGTTTCAATGTATGTTGTAACAAGGATTATTAATTATAATGTGATTCCATGGAACCAAGATGACCCCAAGATTGTACCAATAACTTTTGTATCACTGGGCAATTGGAAGCAGACACTACTCACAATGGCAAGGGCCATACTATACACAAATCCCAAGGATTAACAATACAAAAAGCAACAATTGACATTGACAAAACAAAGAGGCAGAGGCTGACATTTACAGTTGTCCAGAGTCATATCATTAGATGACCTTCGCATTTAATTTTGATGTTCTACTTTGAGAGATACTGCAAACTGCAACACAACACGTACACAATTACAAGAAAAAAAGAGGAATCCTGATTGCAACAGTTGTCTCTGTAACAAATTAAGGCACGCAACTCAATACAACCATTTCTTAAGGTATTAAATGTTTGATATCTCTCTAATTTTCTCCTTGTAAAATGTTTAACCTTGCTAAACGGTTCAGCTTATATAATTGATCTCAAAATTTGACACCACATCTGCCCTTCTAATAGTTTTGCAATATTGGTTTTGCAGGTTTTGAAGACGGCTATTTCTATACATTTCAAAGACATATTTGTATTGTGATAGCATTTTTACAAGACTTGAGAACTTAAATTGTATGCTAGATTCATTCATATTTTGTTTCTTTTGTGCCAAAAGACATTTCAAAATATTAATTTTGAGCATACACAACGTGCATTTCTTCCAACTTTTCATCTGACTTTTCTCTAATTTCAAAAAAATTGCACAACGCATATCTTGTTATTGACATAACCATTGCACCTTGTCGGTGCGAGCGCTAGTTAAAGCCAAACTGACATTGCAATAGATCCTGACATATCAATTACTCCTAACAGAAAATTCATGCGTGACAAACAAATATACATTACAATAAATGGGAGGAAGTGTTCAACCTCTGCATGAATCAAGTGACAATTATAGAGTATATATATCTTTAAAAAGACTTATATGCCGCCACCTCTCTCAGATTTATTTCCTATACTCGTTTGGATTTAAAAATATGTACATCTTCTTATAGTACTGGATAAAAAGTTAAAACAGGATATCCATACCTTAGACTCTGAATACGTATACACAACTCCTTTGGAGAAGAAACTTTCTGTTTCTTGGCCACAAGAGACAGAAATTCGTCCAACTGTATTTCCTTCTCATGGTGTTTATATAGGAAATCGGAAAGATAGGACACAATCTTCTCCGTTGTTATTTTGAAAACTGTGACCGTATCTTCTGGAGGTTCAAAGTAATGCATAATCAAGGGATGTCGAACAAGTGGCCCCAGACCTAATTTTTCAAAATCCTCCACACCTTCATATCGACAAATCTCATCACTAAGGTCATGGAGAGTTGCAATCCTTCTTACTGCTACATAGCACTGAACAAATGCATTTATCTGCCAAAATTTGCAAAAAACGAATGTTCAATGAATCAGGCCATAGCTTGCTGCCGAGTTTTCTATTTTGCAAAAATTGTCATCATATAACTATGCATCTGAATGTCCCAATAAGCATTTCAGACAATATATACCTAAATGACATGGCACTTATATATTGCTCAAGTATCAAAAGGTTTATTCCAACATAGTAGCCACAGTGTTTTAAGGTGGTAGAAAACTCGGTAATTTCGATAGATAATATTAAAGACTATAGCAAAATTTAATATAGCTCCCTGCAGTAAAGGAGAGGTCGTTTGTTCAAGTCCTAACATGCTGGACCCTGGAAAATAGCATACAATGGCTAACTGACAGATAATAAAATGCAATTGAGTGCAAGAAACGCAAAAGTCTAAATAAAGGCAAAATATGCACTCACCCTTCCTTCCAATAAAACAATGTTGCGCAGGTAAGGAATGTCTTGAATCCTAACACCTAAGGAGTCGAGTGAATCTACTTTCAGAGTCGAAATCATCGACTGGACAATTTTGCAAACGGTGACATTCTCCTCAGTGGATAAAAATTCACTGTGTGCAGCTGCCGCCGCCTTTTCGGCTCGCGCTACAACCTGCTTGTGTTTTACTTGTTTATTCTGATTCTGAGGTGATAATGAATGTGACGGTGAGTTACTTTGGGGACGAAGAACAGGCGAACTTGTAGAGCCAAAGGTCTGTTGTCGTTGCCGTGATAGTTGGGAATAGCCCATAAAACCTCCCACAAACTGATTGTGGCTCTGCACATTCGCATTCTGAAGAAAATTTAAATGCTGATTGTATGTCGGTAAATTCGAGGGCATCCCCGGAGGTGGCGGTTCCTGGCCATTTCGAAAGGGTTCCGCCATTCTTAGCCAGCACGTTCGCCTAGCCTTACTCCGCAAGGAAAGATCAAGCTAAAAGCCCTTGAGCGCCAGTGCTGGGATAGTTATGTATGCGGGCTTTCTTCACTAGCTATAGCCGTTTAATCTGTGTACTTTATTTGTTTTATTTTATTTTTAATATTGTTATTTTATTTTATTTTTATTTTTATAATTATATAATACTAGCACTTGCTCATCTTGAGATGAAAAAACATGTAGATGAATGCTATTTAAGAATGGGAAATGGAGAAAAAACATATCTATTTGGTAATATCTATTTAGTGACTGAATTTGAAAAGGCTCTACATATTTGCGAATTTTTATGCGAACTTTGGCTACGTTTGCTGCTTTCTGTTCCCAGGGTTGACTTCGACAGCGAAGGTGGCATCGTCGGATGGAAAGGAGGTCGATGGCAATGGACAACAAGCTGTCCCCGCATATACGACCTCTCCAGGTGTTGTTTCTCCGCCCCCTCTCTTTAATTTAGGTAACTCATTTGTCTTTTCAACAATCTCCCCGTTGTGCAACTCAACCTCTCTCGTACCTCCATCATCTACAACCAGTGATCTGTCTAATGTCATTATTAATGGCAATCCTCCTTCGTCTACTAATATCACCTTCAAAGCCAAAACCTTTTCGGAAGCAGTGGCTCATTCTGCTGAGGCCATTGACGCAAAGGCAAGGTTTGTTGTTGCAGGTCCTGAGCTCAATGAAGATGAAAAAACATGTAGATGAATGTTATTTAAGAATGGGAAATGGAGAAAAAACATATCTATTTGGTAATATCTATTTAGTGACTGAATTTGAAAAGGCTCTGCATATTTGCGAATTTTTATGCGAACTTTGGCTACGTTTGCTGCTTTCTGTTCCCAGGGTTGACTTTGACGGCGAAGGTGGCATCGTCGGACGGAAAGGAGGTTGATGGCAATGGACAACAAGTTGTCCCCGCACATACGACCTCTCCAGGTGTTGTTTCTCCGCCCCCTCTCTTTAATTCAGGTAACTCATTTGTCTTTTCAACAATCTCCTCGTTGTGCAACTCAACCTCTCCCGTACCTCCATCATCTACAACCAGTGATCTGTCTAATGTCATTATTAATGGAAATCCTCCTTCGTCTACTAATATCACCTTCAAAGCCAAAACCTTTTCGGAAGCAGTGGCTCGTTCTGCTGAGGCCATTGACGCAAAGGCAAGGTTTGTTGTTGCAGGTCCTGAGCTCAATGAAGCCGCCAATGCTGGTAAGGATTCCTCGACTGCCTTAGTAACCTTTTCCTTAGCTCCTAATTCGAAAATGATTGCCGAAATTGTTAAGGAAAAGAACAGATTAAAAGATACTGCTATTTTCTTTTATGCGGTTGAAATTGATAAATGCCCCCCCCCCCTCGGGAATTTCTTGATGATTGGTACCACAATTACTGAAACATTAAGCTAGGATTGGTTTCACATTTCATTTTGTCATCAAGTTCCAAAAGGTTTATTTGTCATTTTCTTTGCTAATCAAGAATCCCAAAAAGAAGTTCTAAAAAAATAGTATTGGACTGTAGGGTCAACCTCCTTCCGCACCTTGGCTTGGACCCCTGAAGCCGTTCATGAGGAAGTGTTGGCTCTTTCAGCCCCTAGATGGATACTTGTGAAGAATATCCCCTCATTCTTATGGTGTTTTTTGCCACAATTACTTGAACCCCTAGGTAAGATCATCCGGATGGATGACATTGTTAGGCTTGTGCCTCACATGGATGCTAGGATTCTCATTTTGCTCCTTCCCAGGAAAGAGATCCCTGCAGATATCACTGTTAAAGTGTTAAATGATAACTTTGTTTGTCCTGAAATTTTAGGAGGCTCAAATGCTTGCTTTCTTTGCAAGGAAGAGGGTCATCTCAGGAAAGAGTACCCTATTGTTAAAAAGGCTTCTGCTAAAACACTTAATCAAGCTAACCCTAATCCTCCTTCCAGCTCTACATCTTAGGTTAACCCCTCCGATGCTTTAATTTCTGATGCTCCTCCTTCTCTGAAACCTTCTGGTACTTCCAATGCTTTTACCTCTGCTCCTCCTTCCAGTTAGCAACATTTACGGCCCCTTGAGCCGATGTCTAGTTGTAATGATGGTTTTACAGTGGTGAGAAAAAGGAAGAAGAGAAAGGGGAATAATAATGGAAACCCCAAACCCAAGATTCCTTCTAGTAAGCTTGTCACTCCTCAAACCCCCATTGATTCCTCTCCTATTATTGAAATGATTGGGTGCCCTACCCCTATTACTTAATTTGATAAACCTATGTCGATTCCTCGAAAACTCCCTCCCAAAGTTTTTAAAGAAATTGATGATGATTGTTTATTTGAAATCATTCCAGGCATCGATTCTTCTCAGTTGATGCTTAGTATGGATATGGATTCGTCTGATTTTGATGATGATCCTAGATCTGATGGCCTTACCACAAAAAGACAAGGGAGGCCACCTGGGTCTAAAAACAAGCCCTCAGCTAAGAAGATTGGGGATAGTACCACTAAATCCCTATCGCCTATTGAAGTTGCGTGCTCTACCCCTATCAATGTGTCCCAATGAATTGTTTATCTTGGAATATTAAGGGCCTCGAATCCCCAGACAGAAAATTTGTCATCGAGCATTTGTTGAATTCTTTTAACTCTATTGATATATTTATGATGCAAGAAATTAAAGCTACTAGTTTTACTCTTGAAACCAATCTTAATTTTATTTGGAAAAACGCTATTAAATTTTACTCTAACTACACCAGGGGTAGAGGAGGAATTGCTCTCCTGGTTAATCCCAAATGGGGAAAACTCATTACTGCTAATGGTGTTTCTCCCTATCAAAGAGTCGTCTGGTTTATCATGAACATTGATAATAATCCCATTGGTTTTTGCTCTATTTATGCTTCTAATGGTACTAAAGAAAGAATATCTTTTTGGAACTGGTTAACTACCATTCCTGATATTCCTTGGTTAATTGGTGGGGATTCCAACATGATCGAGTCCCATAACGATAAAATGGGTGGCAATCCTTTCAAATGGAAAGAAAATGAAAAATTTCACTAGTCTAAACTTATAAACTCCAAAAAGTTATTCAATCCTCTTGCTGGTAATAAAGATGCTAATCCTGGAATATGGCACACTTGGTGCAATTTCCATCGAGGTCATTCGCATATATATTCTAGACTGGATCGCTTCTATGGTAATAAGGATTCCATCTCCTTTCTCCCTGATAATCTTGGGAATATTGTTCTGGTCACCGCAACTACCCTGTCTGACCATCATCCTATATTCACCCGTATCAACATCAACTTTGCTCTGGTCCATCATAAGTCTACTTGTCCCAAATTCTTGTTGAATTGTAATCTTCTTCTTGATGAAGACGTTCTCTGTGCCATCCAAATCATCAGAAACATCAATTTTTTTAACCTTAAGGATCTCTCTATGATCGATAGATGGAAGGCTAATCTTCCTACTTGGAAGTGCTTTCTCCAAACCACTGGTCAAAAGTGTGCCAAGGATTATAGGTTCATAGAAAAAAATCTGTGTTTTGAACTTCAAAATGTTGAATTCAATGTTCAGGCTGATCCTTCTAATCCTAATCTCATGGCTCAGGTTATAGCCGCTAAGGATGCCCTGTGTAAACATCAACCAAGGTGCTACGATCTGCTCTAGGGCTAACTGGCTTCATCATGGGGACTGTGGATCCAAATTCTTTTTTAACCTTCTTAAACAAAAGCACATTAAAGACTCTATTGATAAACTTATTATTAACAACCAGGAAGTATCGAATCCTAACATCATTACTCAAGCTTTTGCTGACTACTATAGAAAGCTCTTTACTTCGGAGAGCTCGATGGGGGCCGATGAAATTAGAAACAAATGGAAGCCTCTTATTCCCAATAGATTGGATTCTAAGGATGTTCTCAGCCTGTCTAACCCTATTTCCATTGATGAGATTAAGAATGCTATAAAAGCCCTTAAGGATGACAAGGCCCCTGGGCTTGATGGGTTCCCTATTGAATTTTATAAAGCTAATCTCAGTTGGATCAGTAAAGATATGCTCAATCTGTATAATGAGGCCATGTACTCTGGTTCCCTGGGTTTTGAGATCAATAGTGGTATCATTTTTTGAGAGCAGATTTGAGGAGGGTCATTACAGTGGTATCAGAGCTTGCTTGCAAAGTGTTTGACGAAATGCCAAACAACTGAAGTATAAAGATTTTTGGTGTTTGAAGAAGTTATAACTTATTGGGGTTATTACGCTCCTTGCCTTATCCCAAGGATGATCTGCCAAATTTTAGGCTAAGATTGGTATCACTCAATTAGTTGATATTTTTTTATCAGGATAAGCTTATTCCTTGGGAAGATCTCAAGGTTAAGTTTAATATTCCTTATTCTCATAAAAAGACTTACAATATGATTTTACAAGCTTCTAAAGACCTTCCCTCTGTTTGTCATGTGGATTCCCATAGACACTTAAAATGTAAGTGGCCGGATGGGGTCATTTTGGATAAGCTTAAAGCTAAGAATATTTACAAGATCATTGATCACAACGAAGATATTATTGATCATATTAACAAGATTTGGTATTGCTCTTTTGATATTAAAATTTTGAATAAATTCCTTGACAATATTTGGAAAAGTCCTGTGGAGCCTAAAATAAGACATTTTAATTGGCTGGTATTACTTGATAGACTCCCAATTAAAAGAGATAACCATAATTCTGATTACTATAACCTATGCAGGTTGCCTGAAACTGGTAGACATATTCTTTTTTACTGTCTTTTTGCTAAAGAAATCTGGAATCTTTTTGGAATATATTATCCTGTTAATGTGAATATTCTTGAAATTGTTACTGGTCATATTAACGATCTTAGTAAAGATGCTAATTTCTTTTCGAATATGTTGTCTTCTAACATTCTTTGGTAGATCTGGAAACGCAGGAATGAGGAAAAATATCAAGGTAAGTTGAGGATTCTTGCCGAGTTTTTTCAAAAACTCACCTATTTTAAAATCTTTCTGCAGGTTCATACTGCCATGATGGTCGAAAAGGAGAAGCTGAGAAGGTTTCTCAAGGACGGGCACACCACATTCTTCTACTATGAGCTCAAGCATGATTATCAATGGAGGAGAACCCTTGACGATCTGCGAGTTTTTGAACACACTTGCAAGAGACTTAACAAAGAAATCAGGGGAAACCTTAATACCAGGAACAAGGAGTTCTTTATGCTTACCCAGATCTAGGAGCAAAAGAATATTGTTTGGATGGAAAGCCCACTCGGGTGGACCACGTGGGTCGATGTTTACTTTGATATTTTGCACTAGTCCTCTTGTTATCTCTGTTTTGTTCCTTTTGTAATTATGGTACTTTGATCTCGATTTGAGGCTTTGCCTCCTCGTTTGTTACTCGATGAACTCGTTGTATTTTTTGATCTCTCTATAGTTAATAGAAAAAAAAAAATCTATTTAGTGTGTTGATTTATTATTAAAATAAATTATATCAACAAATAATAGTAAAATATATTTTCATTCTTTATATATATATATATATATATATATATATATATATATATATATGCATAGTTTTTAATTACTAAATTACCAAAATTAATTTTCTTTAAGTTAATTTGTGAATATGTAACTTTATATTTAAATTAATAGAAAGGGACCTATTCATTCAAAAAATAAAAAATTTAAGAAAATGGTACGCATTATAAACTTGTCATTTTTTAAATGTATATTTATTTACGTTCCTATTTTTATGATCTCATTCAATACATAGACAAAAGTTAATTATAAAAATCAATGTACTTATTATATTATAATTAAAATAATATATTATTGTTACACAAATCTACACTATACAAAATTAATATTAAATAACGTGTTTACAAAAATATAGTACATTTACTAAATTATTTATATAAATAACTATTTCAATTCATAAAATCATATATTTATTTAAGTTCTTATTTTTATGATTTCATTCAATACATAAGACAAATGTTAATTGTGAAATCACTATAATTATTATATTATAATTAAAATTTATATATATATATATATATATATATATATATATATATATATATATATATATATATATATATATATATATATATATATATATATATATATATATTGGTAAAAGACAAATAGCCCTATATATTATATTCAAAATATTTTACAAAATATCCTCATTCACTGTGCAAGTACTAGAGGGAAAAGAATAGGAAAGAAAACCCTCACTGTAGGCTGGAACATTTATGTCTTGATTTCATGCAAATACATTTGCATATGTGACTTAACAAAGGTCTTTGAGAGGGCATACCCTCCCTTACATTTAAATCAGTTTAGAAGTATCTTTACGAAGTTTTAGAAAATATACGATCACCTCTTAATATTAGGGTCTAAGATAGACAATCCTTTTCTATTGCATAATTGAATATCATATAATTGGTGTTTCTCTCGCATGGATTTAAAGGAGGTTTATGGCCTCTGAATTGCATTCTTTGAAATGTTGATGCTTCTTATTTGGAGTTGTTAACCTGTTTAGATTGTCTTCTTTATGCTTATGTTTTACATCAACCCACAACAACCCTACAACTTCATTTACACTTCAAGCTCACAAAAAAGTTAGTCTCCAAAATTATATAATCATGGGTTCTTTATCCTTAGTTTTAGAGTTTCATTAAATGAATTAAGCTACCCTAATTATAATACGATAATATATAATGATCGCAAATTTCCAAATTGGTTTTTTTAGCTTAGGCTTTTAGGATGAAATTTGAAATGTCTTATTAAGATATTTATGTTGGAAATGTAATGCAAACTAGGTGACTGAGAGTGGGGGTGAATTAGGAACCACTTAAACTTCTTTAATCCACTTTATTGAGTTGACTAATCTACTTGCATGCAAGAAACATAAAGTTGTAAAGTAACAACACCATAACACAATATTTGGTAACCTAGAAACCCTCCAAGTAGAAGGTAAAACTGGGGTGGGGATGACACCCACAATCATTCACTACTGCAGTAATAAGGTTGTCATGTTAAGGCTTACAAATGATCACTTCTGATGATCTTACTCAGTTAAGAGTAATAAGGATTGTTAGGTCCACCTTGTGAAAGGATTTATACAACATAATTAAGTATGCACTCTGTTAGGAGTTTCTGCAAAGGACTGTTAGGTCCACCTTGTTAGGAGATTTGGGACTAATGCACCTGTTAGGATGAATCGGTGGATTGATCTCTGAAATGCAACTGTGATTATTGGTGAAGATCCTTTTAAGTAAACTTGATCACTTGATTGTGATAGATGAATCTCTTCCTTTCCTTGTGTTGCTTATAGCCTTCTAGACAATTTGCTCTTCGATATTCACTTATACAATGTTCTACAACTTATGTTCATGTTCTTTGGATAACCAAAACATCTTATACTTATATACATCCGAATAGTTTAACATAGGTTGGCTACAACCTAATTATTTCCAAAAACAATCACTAAGTCGACTTAGTGCTAGAACTTGAGTCCAATGACTTACTCGGGCGATGTTGAAGATACTCGCGCACCACTGTCACCTTGGCTAACTCTGGCACTCGGTTGATACTAGATGCTCAATTCATACTGATGACTCGGTAGACACTTCTCACTCGGTTTTCATTGCTCTGCCAGCTTGCTTACTATTCTAGAAAACTCTTCTGACTCGGTTCTCACTGGAGCTTGGTACACACTGTCAACTTGGTTGACATTGCAGCTCGGTGTGAACTATCAACTTGGTTGGCATTGCAACTCAATTGACATAGCTTGCTAGGTTAACACTATTTGTTTGGTTCCTTTGTGGGCTCAGTTAACACTGCAAGCTGGAAACTCAGTTACAACTATCTTTCCATTATGACTGAGTGTTTTGACACTAATTGACAATATATCTTGCAATGATAATAACAATTTATTGGTGATTTCCTATTATGACTATAGAATATTTAGCATATTTGTCTTTTAGATTGTCTTGGATACTTCTTTACCCTCTAAAATTTGAATTTAAATTCTAAAAATCAAAGAAAGACACTAAAACTTATATGAGATCTAAGTATCTAGAGTATAAAAATTCTAGAGCTGGTAGATATGATAAGCTTTAGTCAAGCATGGGAAATTAGATCATTCCTAATAACAAAGACTTTGTCGCCAACCCCTTCATTTTCTAATCTATCTGCTTCTTTGTTTCCTTCTCGGAATATATGTTGAATTCTTGTTTCGTCAAAATTGTCTATTAATTTTAAAACATATTCTAATTTGGAATTGATTTTGTTGATGTGTGGTAGCTTCAGTTGGATAAACCTGTGAGATATAGTTATACATGCATTTATTATTATATGAGATAAAATAATATTATAATAATATATATAATTATGGTTATATATTAATTATAAATTAATATATTCTAGGGAAGAATAGTCATGGAGAGCTCTGCAACTGCGTACGGTAGCCAAACACTTATATGCCTCGGCTCCCATACCTTGCAACGTGTTTCTTGCCCATTTTTTCTCCTTTTGTGCCCTGGTTTTCATTGTTTTTGTTGTTTCTGGTACTTGTTTTCTTTGCTGGTGTTCTTTTCTGAGTATCCTTTCATGGTTTTCTTGTTTTGTGTCATTTGGGCTTCTCTGTTAATTATTGGTAAATCTTACCCCACCCCGCCATTATCTACCCACCCAGGATCACTCATGAGAAACTAAGGGGAGCCAATCATGTTGATGGTGGAGGAGAGGCATCTGAAGAAATGATGAAGGTTGATGAGTTTTTAAATAAAACTCGTTACCAGGATAATTCTAAAGTTCAACAAAAGGAATTACTTGAGAAATTGTCGTATAAGGCAGTGGTGGAGGAGTCTTCAACGTCTTGCTCGTCATCTACTTTCTTCTCTAGCAAGATTTGCAGGATCACTCCAGATTGAATTCAAAGTGACAGAGCCGCAACCAATGGAGATAGGCTCGGGGATGGAGACAACTCTACATCTAGTGTCGATGGAGGAAAGGAAGAAGTTAAGATCCTGCCCCATGAACTAAAGACCCTTTCTCTCTTACCTAATGAGGATATGGTAAGAGCTATTAAATCTGAGTAATCTCGATTAAAAAATGTTGCAGTTTTCTTTGCATGCTTAGATAAAGGATTTTTACCCTCCCAAAAGTTTTTTGATGAATGGGTTGTAAGTGTTTGGGGTAAGAAACTCAGGATTCATGTTACTTTATGTAGAATGGTTCAAAGAGGGCTCTTTGTTGTATTTGTTAAGACTCATAGTATGCAAGAAAGAATACTTAGCAAGAAATTTTGGAATGTGGGTAAATCTTTATTCAGAGCCTGCCCATGGTCACCGATTGGGAATGTAGAAGAAGTGTCTACTAGGGCTTCACCGAATTGGGTAGAAATTGAGAACTTGAATGTTGAATTTTGGCCCTTTATTCACCAGCTATTGAAGCCTATTGGCTTGGTTCTACAGATACAACAATCCAAGACTACCCTCTTGCATTTAAATGCTAGGGTTCTGGTTGCTCTCGAACCTGGAACTGTATTCCCTGATAATATCTCCCTTACTGTTGATGCAAAAGCTTTTTCATGGAAAGTCTCTTGACTTGGTAATTTAGGTGCTTGTTTTCATTGCAAAAGGAATGGACATGCAAGAAAGGATTGTCTAGACTTATTTAGACTCCAAAATACTAACTTTGAGATTTCTAAAGATAATGCTAATAAAGTTTCTAGTTCTAAAATAGAGAAACACTCGGCTCCATCCTCAGGTAACTCTGATAGCATTCTAGGGATAGATAAGCCTACAAAAAATGATAAAAATAAACTTTCTAATGTTGCCTTAGAAAAGGAATTTGATACTATTATCAACCCTCTTTATGATACTGAGATAACTCCTACTAATGATCTCATTTCTAGTTCTAAGATCATCCCAAGTGGTGCTACCCAGTTAAAATTCATTATTTGTCCAAAACATAGTGTTGATCCAGTGCCTTTGGTCAAAACCCCCATCAAGCTTAATGCTCAGCAACTTGCTCTTAATTCTCTAACTAAGAGGGCAGAGTTGGTTAAGAATGTCAATCACTCTTTGACTGATATGAATATGCAGTTGAATGGGTCAAAGTCCTCAGGGGTGGAAATTGTTGAAGTTGATGAAAACTCAACCCCACAGCTCCCAAGAATCACCTGCACGCAAACACTTGTTACAAAAGATAGAGATAGAAAGCTATGGAGGTAGTAATTGCCAGATCCATAGAGGAGACATTCTTGATGAGCAAAAAGAAAAATTTCTATAATAAAAAAGGAATTATCTCAAGTCTCAATTTTTACAATGAGAGATTGTCCTTATAAAGGAGATCGAAACCCTAAAAAGGTCTAACCTAGGTTGCATCAAAATAATTAATAAAAGAATTAATTATTAGATGCCTAAAGTTTAGCTTGAGCAACTAGAGTTAATTAGGAAATATCTAATTACTCTAACTGTTAAATTGTAGCTTCTATCGGATTGAACTGTCCTAGAGTTAATCCTTCTATGGTTATTGTTAATCATTAATTATACATACTCTAATAGATCTATATATTATATATAATATATTTATATATAATATAGATATGTTATAATTAATAATGTTTTAATTAATGACTAATTAATATATATAACCATAGAGACATGTCTCTTCACAAGACATGCCTCTTGAAGATATATTTATATATCTTGGAAATCTACAATTGAAACATATAGAATTACAACAATGTTATTACATTTGCAAAGATCCTAAATTGAACATGGTATTAGAGCCAAATTGCAAATGTACCAAAAATTAAAATAAAACTAATAAATGATGGAGGTAACATATATGTGTGCAGCATATAAGATCAACAATATTAAAAAAAAAGATAAGAGACAATCGTGTTTGCAAGCATGGCTTCTGCATTTTTTTTCTGTAGCTTTACTTCATGCTGGTGGTGTTTTGATCTTGATTGTTGAGACAGACTAGAAATGACCGTGTTTGTATACATGGTGTTTTCAACCCTCTCCAATGCTACAATAAGCTTATGGTGGATTTCTTTACTTTCATGCCACCGCTCTATTAACACGTTACTTCCCCTCACCATCATGGTAAGGGAAACATAATCCCATGACAAGTAGCAGATCGACAAAGAAAACTAATCAACAACATATACATGTTGACCGTGATAAATAAAGACAATTTTTGAACCAAGCTGTTGAATTAAGAAAGATATACGTCTATGTCCAGAACTTATGTTGAGCAAGTCAATATTGATACGACATGAAGAAATTAAATGGTAAAGGACCGAGTCAAAGGCATTGACCTCTAATATAATAATAACATATATTGTAATCAAAGAAAGAATCGCATTATCATTACTTGATGGCCTTTGCTATAGAGTTAGAAAGTACCAGAATAAAGATCAAGTCGTACGAGAACCTCATGGCAGTGGACGTCTACCATGGAAAGGAACTCAATGTGATTTTGGAGTAGAAGACATAATATTGTAATAACATATTGTGTAGATTCTCAGTAATTGCCTGATAAAATCAAGGATGGAAATAACAGACGTTGCAAATCATGGGGAAACTAGTCATCATAGAACAGTGGACATCATGGCAACTATACTCCGAGAAAAAAGAGAATTACAAGCACCCTGACAAATTCTGTAAGGCATCATCAATAGGGAAAGTTAAGGGGATACAAAATAGACTAGATAGTTATCGTAGAAGACATTATATCCTAGACAGATATATCATATAAACAGGCTGTTGAATCAGAGGTTAAGATGGAAAATACATTAGCAAGGAAAATAAAAGAAGGCGATAAAAAGAAAATTCGTGTGGCATACAAAACTAACACTCACAATCATAATTATGACCTTCTAGCAGCAATATCACTCAAAGAGGTTTACCAAAGAATGAATTTTTCTTATTCATCTAACATGTGTGTCAAAGATGATTTGGAAATCCAACCTAAAGCAGTTATTCAGACATGGACTGGAGGAAGAAAGGATAGAGTAATAAATCGATATTCATTACTCACAAAGGACAAACATCATTGAGATAGGGTAAATGAACATATCAAACATCTACATTTAACCTCAATAAAGAGGTTGTGAAATCATAAGTGTTGAGGACACTTGATAAGGAGAAGAAAGATATATAAGGAGTTGCATTGACTGTGAATGAGGTTTGACCTGATAATGGTTCACAGTTCAAGATCTTAAATAGATATTGAAACAATTCTAGCCTCTTGGAAATGACATCCTTAGGAGGCCACAAAAAGGGGCTCCACCACCAAGGTAAGTAGAGTTGTGACTAGTATTTATCATCTAAAGGAATTAGAAATTAATATTGGGTGCAAAAGAACAAAGGTGGAATCAGTCTAACACAGTTCTTGAGGGATAAGGTAAGTATACATTTATTTTATTCTTATGATTTTATTTCAAATATGATTTGGATTTTTATATATAACATGATGAATTTGAAATATTTTGAGTGATACAAACAAGGTGAATGTATGTTAAAGTTTCCTCCACATTGTTAAATCAATGAATTATATGATATGAAATGTATGGTGATTATATATGAAGTAAAATATATTTTCTAAAAATTTTGTAAAGAATATAAGTGAAATTCGTCACCATAGAATATTATATGTGACATTATACATAGATTTAAGCTCTATATTGTATTGAAATGATCTTATTATGCAAAATTATTATCCTTGATTATGATAGTAGACCCTCTCTTATTTATATTTCTATATGAGCTATTTTCCTTGATCTCTTCTCTGAGAATGTTCTTGTAGAAAAAAGAGGGAGATTGAGATTCAGAGGGAACCTAACATTTTAGGGAACCTTGAAAGAGAGGGAGTAGATAGAGGACATGATCCAATCAATCTTTGGTGATCTTGATCATATTGATTCAGAGGGAGTAAATCATGTTGTGATGGAATCTTCAATGATTAATAAATTGTAACAGTCAAGAAGACTGAAATTTCATGCAACTATGTAAATGGGCCTACCCCTTGTGTACATCATAAGAAAGTGGTGACTTCAGTTGAATCATTTACGAGTCTCTTTGATAAATGAAAATTGACGTATGAGTTGGAGATTCATACGTGTGGCTTAATCATAATAAATCAAGATATTGGTGTATTTTTGACAAGTTTGAGAAAATGGAAGGACATGTCTGCTTCTACTGTTCAGCTAAATGAATGTTTGGATCTTCAATAGATGAAAAGAGCAAATTGAAACTTAAAACAGGAGTTGTCACATTTGATTCAAAATTGTCAAACAATAGAGGAATGAGTGAGAATTTTACATTATGGGGGAAATAATAGTCAATGTTCAATTCCCACTTGAACATTCATTAGAAGGGAGCTATTCTATTCTCAAATATTCCAAGAAGACAATTTCTGAATATTCTTGGGCAGATAAGTATTCTTATCTTTTGTAGTTATCTAATTTATAGTCTCTCTCTTATTTGTAACTCTACACTTACTGTAAGGGTTATTGGCTTTGATTTTTTCCTTATGGTTGAGGATATTCATATAGGAAAATAAGGTTGGTACTTTGCACATGCTACCAAATACTATGGCAAACTAAATGTAATGATAGTAGTTCCAAAAACCCTGATGATCAAGTTGGATAAAGTGAGGATCTTGAAACAAATATCCATGATGATTGAGATTATGAATATCCTTCTTTATTAAGAGGGAGTTTTACACTTCTTCTAAAGGCAATGTTGGAGTTTGGAAGATTTACAATCAGAGGGAGTCTAGAAATACATGGATGCGACTTTGTGATTTTAATGGGCCACAACTTGTGAACATCACAAGAAAATGAAAAGATCCTTAAATAACTTGCATAATCATACTCTAGGTACCGAGTACGTCAAATTGCTCAATGATATAAAAGTTGGAATTTCACATTGTGGGGGGTAAACTTAATAAACAATGTTCAAATTCCCACTTGAAACCATCTTTAGAGAGGAGATTTAATGATTTGACATTTATGGATTATCATAGAAAGACAAGTAATTCTTACTCTTGAGTATTACAGTTATCTACTTACTATAGTCTCTTTCTCAGTTATAAACTTATACGTACTATAAGAGTTAAATTGCATTGATCTCTTCCTTTATATGTACAGATGTTCTTGCAGAAAAGGAAAGTTGGTATGTTTGCTACCAAGATTATTGTGCAGGCTTTGGAAGTGAAAATCCTTTATGATTAAGATTATGAAGTGGAAATCTGACATTGTTTCAGATTAAGAGGGAGCGAATAAGAACATGATTTTGTCAATTTTTTATTCAAAGGGAGTAGATCATATCACTTCAGAGGTAAACTTGACATGATTAATGATTATTGTTTCTTATGCACTTATTGACTAACATTATATGGTTGATGATTATATGCATACAGTGATAAATATACTCTTGTAGAAAATGCTTCATGACTTAATGTCATGTGACCTTGTGATACTGGTGCATTTATCACAAGGATGAGTTATATTAGTACAGATGAGCAAAGTGCTAATATTTTTACCAAGCCTCTTGCAAAGTTGAAATTGTGTACTTCAGAGGTAAAATTGATATGACTTTTTTGTGAATGCATTTATTAAACTATATATTCATGAATATAAAATTATTTTTTCTTGCAAGCTTGTATTGTGAAAAGTGACGACTTTTCTTGTGAAAGGTGATGACTTTTTGTGTGTTCTGATCCTATTATAAAGTGACGACTTTATTTTAGTTGATCTGTTTTCAAACAATGGTTGAATTTGGTGTTATCTTTTAGGCCAAATTTTTTCGAACACATTGATAACCTTCATGGGTCTTTTGGGCGATAGCCGGACACCATGAAAACTCATTGTTTTGAAAGTTTGGGTTATCCTTGTTCTTCGGGCCGAATTTTGTCGGACACATTGATAACCTTCATGGGTCTTTTGGGCGATAGCCGGACACCATGAAAACCTATTGTTTTGAAAGTTTGGGTTATCCTTGTTCTTCAGGCCAGATTTTGCCGGACACATTGATAACCTTCATGAGTCTTTTGGGCGATAGCCGGACACCATGAAAATCCATTATGTTTTCTTTCTTCTTTCTCTCTCTTCATTTAAAACATAATGATGATTACACCTTATTGTGTAAGTTAAACTTATTTCAATTTCTCTTTGCTTAAGAGAGAGTATTGAGGATTCTAGCCTCTTAGTGTATTGAAGTAAATTCCATATGTTAATTTACATATGTGTGTTGATGAATTCATATTGATATGTCATTTTAGGGATATCATAGTGAGATGATATCTCCTTATACTCAAGAACATAGTATGTTATATATCAATCTTCCCAAATAAAGGGGCAGTGTTGAGATAGCTTCGATTGTATCTAAGTCATAGCTATGGTAAAAAAAAATTGATATACATATCATTGTTAGAACTAGATATTGTTGGCATGTTTGTTCTGACACATTTCGTGAAGCGATGTCTACTATAAAAAGATCTCACCTATGATATAGACTTCCTATTGAGACTTATATTATCAAAGGATAATGTATCTAGTGTGATATATATATTAAGGTCTTTTAATATGACATTCTAAGATTATCACAATAATGTATTCTATAATAATCCTCCTGAGCTAAGAGGGAATGTTAAATTGTAGCTTCTGTCGGATTGAACTGTCCTAGAGTTAATCCTTCTATGGTTATTGTTAATCATTAATTATACATACATTAATTATACATACTCTAATAGATCTATATATAATATATAATATAGATATGTTATAATTAATAATATTTTAATTAATGAATAATTAATATATATAACCATAGAGACATGTCTCTTCACAAGACATACCTCTTGAAGATATATTTATATATCTTGGAAATCTATAATTGAAACATATAGAATTACAACAATGTTATTACATTTGCAAAGATCCTAAATTAAACACTAACACCCCCCCTTAAGATAAACTTAGGGAGTAGCTAAAAACCTAGAAACTACTACTGAAAGCAAATTTGGGTCCCGACAAACAAGGCCTAAAGAGGTACCCAAGCACAACCAAATCTCTGAAAAGAGGATAAATAAAGAAAACCACATGGGAAAAACTACTGAAAGAAAAGAGATGGAAAAAATGCTGAAAGAAACTAGTGAAGGATTGAAGAAGCCTCCAAATTAGGGAATGTTCCAGAAGATAGGAACAAAAGATGATCATGAAGAACACCACTGAAGCATATAGAAGCTGCAAAGTAACTGTTGATCTGAAAAATCTCCACTGAAATAAAACTTGACCAGGTAGAGAAGACTATAATCTGCATCGAATTAGGAGGCAGACAGAGGCAAACAATTGAACTTGAAGATACAGATGGCATGAAACACCAAAGCTTGAAGAGTTGATCAATCAAACCAAGGAAGCATGAGAAACAACAAAAGAACCCCCCTAATGCAGATAAGGGTGAGGTGACAGACAACTGGAAAAATGGACCAAAAGAACTGCATGTCAAGAAACCACGATCAATCTCAGACATGACATGAGGCTAATGTCATGGAAGGGACACTCACTAGAGATGACAAACAAAGGCAAAACATCAACCCCCCATGACACTTTATCAGAGTAGTGCATGTACAATAAGGCACAAGATATAATGAATCCCAAGAATATAGTAATCTATACAAGTGTCCTCAGATGACACTGCTCGAATCAAAAGGAAAACAAAGGCAAACAACTGAAATGAAAATATAGATGCAGATAGGCACTTTATCTCAGTGCATTTGCAAGAATGCATACAAATGATGTCTAAATAGACCAGAAGAGACATAAGACTAATACAAAAGATAGTACAAGTCATGACGAATCATTTGAAGCAAAGAAATCAATCCTCGGACCTAAAACAACCAAGTTATCTACCATAATGCAAAAATGCAGAAGACTGAATAAAATGTGCCTGGAGCAGAATCTGGAAAAACAACTAGCATCACTAAAAAGAGGTTGGAAAGACCTTTCCAATGATATAAAGAACTCCCAAATCAGAGATCGTATGCTCAAGATCTGTCTCCCAGAGTGCAAAAATGTACTCCTAACTTTGACAACAGAAAAAATGATCAAAAAATCATCAAAACTAAAAATAACCTACACCACTATGACGATCTTGGAACCATCTTTCCGATGATATCTTTTATGCAAAAAAATGGAGTATGTATGCTCGAGATATGAGCAAAAATGCGAAGGTAGGTCCAAATAGAGGTCAAGCAGATAACAGGAAGTGGTGATGTGGCACTGATGTTAGCAAGTGACGAGCCCAAATTTGATGGTCAAACGATTGTCGAGGCAAAAAAAAAAGCCTAAAAAATGACCCCTGTTGGAGAAAAAGTCCAACTGCCGAAAACAAGATAGGATGACAAAAAAGTCACTGTTGCCGGTAAAAGAGCCGATGCCGAAAGAAAATTTCAGTGGCCAAAACAAACTTTGCCATGTGTCAAAAAGAGATTCATTGGAAAATAAGGTATTGTTGCAGCATTAGGAGAGGGACCCGCCAAAAAGAAATGGCCACCACAAAATGTCTTAATAAAGAAATCAACCAAAGTTGTTACCAAATACTAATGACATGGATGCCTATAAAGAATGCGTGAATCAAGGTAAAGAGCGCCAAAAGAGGAGCATAACATAGAGTTAAAAACAAAAAAACTTGCATCCACCAAATAGGATCCACTCCAAAGAACAGACGTGCCATGGTAGATGGCAAAGACTCAGGCCGCAAGCCACATAAAATTGTTGGCATCTATCATAGACTCCTCTAAGGCATCCAATCAAAAGTGCACATACTGGGTTGTAGCGGGCTCTAAGATCATACTCCCAAACAACCAAATCGCTCGTCGATAGCAAAGAAGATTGCCAAATGAAAAAAATAAATCGAAATTGCCATCTTTGAGAGTAAAAATGCCAATGGTCCAAAAACTCACGCCCTATTTGTTAATGTGGCTAGTAGCATTGATCTCGGGAGTAGATTCTAGATCTCATTAATATGGGAAACCAATGCCCTTTGAAA
Organism: Cupressus sempervirens; assembly: GCA_028749045.1. Taxonomy (NCBI): domain Eukaryota; kingdom Viridiplantae; phylum Streptophyta; class Pinopsida; order Cupressales; family Cupressaceae; genus Cupressus; species Cupressus sempervirens. The sequence goes on along the minus strand of CM053783.1, from coordinate 898,617,717 downwards.
TGTCAAAGAACTCCAGTCAAGCACCAAAAAATGCCACTAATGTGCCAAAGAGTGCAGAGGCCCGCATCAATCATGGTAAGCTACCAAGAGGTAGCCACAAATTTCACAGAGATGAGTGCCGCATCAATGGAATTCATGCCATAGGTATAAAAACATATTTGATGCCTCATATAATGGGATGATATGGCTAATACCATGTTGAAGTTGATGAAAAATCAACCCCACAGCTCCCAAGAATCACCTACACGCAAACACTTGTTACAGAAGAGTCCAAGTTGGGTTCCAAAATCCATGGACAAGGTCTCGGGCTGCAAATGGAAGTAGCCAAAGCAAACGTGAACATCTAGAATCAAAAGGTGAGCTTTCTCATAAGCACTCCACATTACTAGAAAAGACCCAAGCACAGACCACCTCCTTGATTGTGTCGATCGCCCACCTTAACCATTCAATAAAATATATGTTGAAGGCTCTTTCACATGGAGGTCGAGGTTCCACCATGAGAGGTGGTAAATTAGGTGAGGGCCACCAAGGTCGGGGTTTGAATGGAGGCATAGGTACAACCCAAAAAATGCAACCAATGTGCAAGTACACTACAAACGTGAGGTTTTTTGCAGTGTCAACGCTCTTGCCAAATGAGTCACTCCACACCAAAAAACTTCAACCATATGGATCAAAGGCAATGGGTCCCAACATTGGGCAACTTCACCAAAAAAATGGCATACCGTGGGTGCTGCACATGAGAAAGGCTTGATCCCACTTGCACTTTCTCCCAAATAAAATGGTAGGACCACGTGAAATATTACCCATGAGGGACCTATGTTGGTAGGTACAATGGTTGGTCCCCTCAAAAATTTTAGGCCATACCTTTTTTAATAACAAAAAATGCCCTCAACTTTTTTTTTTTTGAAAAATAAAAAAATAACAATTAGTACCTTGATTTGTGTGCCCAAGTAAAAATGACATGGGTACAATTTATTTATTTTTGCCTCAAATTTCAAGAGCGTCCAAATGGGACATATTTTATCTGGAAATAGGGGTTTTTGAGCACTCTGAGCTCAACAATGATGTCTGTTTGGGCTCACAATGCTCCAAAAAATATGTACCCCTCAAATCCAATACAAAATCCTCTAAAAGCCACGGATTTGAACACTGATGCCAAATCTCTCAAGAACATAACAGGGGCATGAAGATCTTGAGCTTTGGTACCATGTTAAAGTTGATGAAAACTCAACCCCACAGCTCCCAAGAATCACCTACACGCAAACACCTATTACATAAGAGAGAGACAGAAAGCTATGGAGGCAGTAATTACCAGATCCATAGATGAGACATTCTTGATGAGCAAAAGCAAAACTTGCTATAATCATTTTTTTTTAATCTCAAGTCTCAATTTTTACAATGAAAGATTGTCCTTATAAAGGAGATCAAAACCCTAAAAAGGTCTAACCTAGGTTGCATCAAAATAATTAATATAAGAATTAATTATTAGATGTATAAAGTTTAGCTTAAGCAACTAGAGTTAATTAGGAAATATCTAATTACTCCAATAGAAATTTCTCCAAATAAGAATAGAACTGAGCTCCCTTTTGTTGAAGTCGCCAATAAAAGAAATAAGAAAAGAAAGGGAAATGATAATCAAATATTAACCAATTCAAATGGTTATAAAAATAGACAGGGGGATATCACTAATCACTTTAACAGATTGTATAACAATGGTAAGAACAACCCTAAAAATCATGAACATGATCAACATCCATAGCTGGAATGTTAGAGGGTTGGAGATGAATGATAGAAAATACATTGTCAGAAGATGGTGCATTAAACTTATACAAAAAAAAAAAAAAATTGTTTATAAGAAATTAAAGTAGTTGGATTTTAGACTCACACTATTTTAAAAATGCTTTGGGATCATGGTACTGCATTCTACTCCAACCATGAAAGAGGGAGGGGGGGTTGCTATTCTTGTGGGACTTAATTGGGTGGATTATATAGCTAATAGAGGTGTTTCTCCTTGTCATAGGGAATTTTGTATTGTATTTAGTAAAGGTGGTCAGAGCTTTGGGTTGTGTAACTTATATGCACCTAATGACTATAGAGACGAAGCATCACTATGAGAATGAGCTTCAAATAATTTCCCTAATACTAGGTGGATCTTTATTGGTGACTTTAATATGTTGGAATATAGGGAGGATAAAATTGGAGGTAACTCTTTCAATTGGAAAGGTAATGAATTGTTCTTCTTGAACAAATTTAAGAGGACACTTAATGTGTTAGATCCTCTAGAAGGTAGAAAATCAGAATTTCAAGATATATGGTATACTTGGTGTAATAATCAAAAGGGATCTCAAAGGGTTTATTATAGATTGGAGAGAATTTATGCAAACTCTGCTCTTCTCTATTTTTACTCTGATCCTGGGCACTCACCCATCACAGTTACTCCAACTTCTCTCTCTAGTCATTCCCTTATCTCTACAAGGATTGGGTTGCAAGATGAGACTCTGGTTTCTAGGGTGAAGGTTAACAAGCCATTTAAACTTAATCTTTCTCTTCTTAAAGACCAGGATAATATTAGTGCTCCCAGGCAGGTCACTGATATTTATAAACTAGTTAGTAGTGATGTTCAATCCAGAGAATTGTGGGAAGGATTAGTTGATGTTTGGTAAAAAAAAATCTAGATTATTGGTAAAAAAAAAGGTATGGATTTAAATGCTGAAGAAACTAGGGCATAGACTAATCTTAATCTGATAGAGAAAGGTCTCCAGATTAGAATTCAAGATTTGGAGTTAGAAGCTGATTTGATTAAGACCAAACATTCTTTGAGGAAGATCCAAAACTATAAGATCCAAGGCCAGAGAGCTAGATCCAAATTGAATTGGAATATGGAAGGTGATAGGGGGTCTAAATATTTCTTCAATATTATTAATGCAAAGAATAAAAGGGAGCTCATTGAACACATTCACTTTAATGGTGAAAAATCTTTAGACCCAAAACTAATTTAGACAGCTTTCTTTGAGTATTATTCTCAGCTCTTTTCATTGGAGATGTCTAATGCTAATTATGAGGCACTTCATAAATGTCTTCAATTAATTCCAAGAAAAGTGTTTGAAGAAGATAGCAACATACTAAACAATCCTATTACTTTGGAAGAAGTTAAATGTGCTATTAACTCTTTAGCCAATGATAAATCACTAGGATGTGATGGTCTTCTTGCTGAGTTCTAAAAAACTTGTAGAATTTAATGATGAACAAATTCATAGATCCCTGGATATCCTGCATGCAAAAAACCTATTACAAGGAAGAAAGAAAGGGAGAGAGAGAGAGAAGGATTTGCTCGATAAACAAGAAGATTGAATTTACTTGTGCAAAAAATAGATTGAATGAAATTACAACTGATCAATCCTTATGAAGGAGATCAAAACCCTAAAAAGGAAGACCTAAGAGGTAAAAGCCATTTAATAATTACTAATTAATTATTAAATGTGAACGCAAAAAAGCATAAATGAGAAATCTTAAGAAGGAATAAAAGGTAATTTAATAAATTAAATTAAATTAACCTTTTTCTCTAACACCCACCTTAAAATGAGCAACAATGCAACTACAAATAATGCAAGGAAACTACAATGTTAAAAGAAAACTTGGGTTCCGACAACAAGGCCTGACGAGGTATCCAATCACAATCAAATCTCTATGAAACGGAGAAATAGAGAAAATCCGGTGGGAAAAACTCTACTCCAAAAAGAGATGGAAAAAGGATGCACAAATGAAACATCTCAATAGAATCTCTCAAGACCATAAGTATAATGAAAGCCTCCATGATAGAAGCTTGAGACTCCATAGCCCCCCAGAATGACATAACTCTCGTGTCGATGAACATACCAATGTGGCTCCAATTTGAAGAAAACAAAGGTAGTGGACAAGGATAATAAAATTGATATATGTAAGGTGCAACTGAAAGTCCTAGTTGATGCTCAAAGGAGAAAGCATGAGAATCCTGAAATAGAATCTCCAATGAAGGTGGAATAACAGGTGTGTTGAATTTGTCATATGAGAGGAGATGTTTGTCCTCTGATATATCCTCAACAACTGCAGTATGTGGCTCAATGAATGGAGTTGCAATAGTAGGCAATGTTGAAGAGTAATCATGTGCAAGAGATGGAATTTGAATAGGAGGTGGAGGTGTAGAAGTCACAACACTGGTCTCAGGAACTACACATAAGTTCAAGCGACTTGACTTCACCTCAATAGACTCTCGTGAAAAAAGAGAGCGAGTCTCCGATAGTGGAGATGGTGGACCAAAATGTGAGAAGGAATATAGTCAAGATGCATGATCAATAGTCCCTATAGCAATAATATTGTCTATCTCACTATCTCTAATGTGCGCTGAATCCTATGCAAACTCAATTGTCTTCCCTATCCCACTGTGTGTAATTTGATAAATAGAGAAGGTTAGAGGACAAAGATGGAACACAAAGTACATCATGAAATGTACCATCATCAATGTCAATGTAACCTTTCCCACATTTAGTCATAACAATTTTGTTCCCCATCAAAATGTGTGGAGTAGGAGAAGCGTGCTTAGATCTAGGAGCAATTTTTTTTGCCTTACCTGTCAATTGTGTCCAAATTGGACAAATTTTATATGAAAATAGGAGTTTTGACATCTTCTGAATCCAACCGTGATGTTCGTTTGGACTCAAAGAGCTCCAAATTTTAGAGACCACCCTATTTGCACAAAAAAAAAAGCTAGATTTGTTCTGTCAAACCCTCATTCTTCTTTTTCTTCAAGCAAAAATAGGTAGTCGCAGGTAAGGCTCTGATACCATGTAGAATTTGATGATGAACAAATTCATAGATCCCTGGATATCCTACATGCAAATAACCTATTACAAGGAAGAAAGAAAGGCAAAGAGAGAAGGATTTGCTCGATAAACAAGAAGATTGAAATTACTTGTTCAAAAAATAGAGTGAATGAAATTACAACTGATCAATCCTTATGAAGGAGATCAAAACCCTAAAAAGCAAGCCGTAAGAGGCAAAAGCCATTTAATAATTATTAATTAATTATTAAATGTGAATGCAAAAAAGCATAAAGGAGAAATCTTAAGAAGGGAGAAAAGGTAATTTAATAAATTAAATTAAATTAACCTTTTTCTCTAATAAAACTAACATAGATTAGATTTACAGTGATTTGTTGGCACTTTATGAAGACTCATTTAGTAGAGGATCCTTGGGCAAAAGCATTAATAAAGGCATGATCAAATTGATCCCAAAGAATGGTGACAGAGCTGAATTAAAAAATTGGAGGCCAATAACATTTTATGAACATCTCCTATAAGATCATTGCTAAATTGTTAGCTAAAAGAATTGAGAACTTGCTCAATAGGTTTATCTTAGTTACACAGATAGGTTTCATTAAGGGTAGGTATTTATTGGAAAATTTAATAATTAGTTGAGAAGTGATGTATTGGGCCAAGAAGAGCAAGCAGAATGTGGCTATGGTATTACTTGATTTTGAAAAAGTCTATGATAGAATTGAATGGCCTTTTGTTGTTGGGATGTTGCAAGCTTTTGGATTTCTTGAGTATTTTTGCAGATGGATAAAGGTGTTGTTCAGGGACTCTTCCACTGTCATAGATGTGAATGGAAATCTTTCCAACCCTATTCCTCTTGGGAGATCAACTAGACAAGGTTATCCCATTGCCCCTTCCTTATTTGTGATTATTGTTGATGCTCTATTTTATTTTCTCAGAGCTCCCTCTCTTGGACCTCTTGTTAAAGGTTTTCTCCTTCCTAATAATGGTACTCTTCTCAATTCTTAGTTTCTTGATGACACTTCTTTGTTCTTGGAATTTGAGGAGATGAATTTTTGTAACACCTTGGATAGACTTGAGTTCTTCTATTTAGCCTTAGGTGCCAAAATTGCTCCCCATAAATCTTCAGTTGTAGGTTGGTCTGAATCTCCTCCTAATTGGGTTCAGCTGATGTCTTGGCAATGGAAAGGTCCTAATGAGATTGTCAGATATCTTGGCATCCCTTTTGTTGTTAATCCTTCTACTGAAGATATGTGGGAGTGGGTCTTTGATAAAATTCAAAAGAAACATGTTAAATGGCAGACTCACTATCTCCCTTTGGTAGGAAAGGTACAAGTTGTGCATAAAGTTTTGTCGTCTCATTGATGAGATCAAAATATGGTCTATTTTATCATTTCATTTATAGTTGAATTTGCAAACTTTCTAAAGACTTTGATGTTTAGGAACATGATGTTTATGATAATCTTAGATAGATGTGTGCGTAATTACTTTCCAGGACTAAAATGAATATGTTATGAAATGATATGTCATTTGATTACAAAATAGTGAGAATGATGTTTTTCTTCTTTAGCTAAGTTGGGTAGTTCTCTTGTAGCAATGTGACATAGGATAAACTAATTTAGATGACATATTTTGAATAAGTCTTGATGTATGTTATTACTTTGGAGGTATTAATATTATGTAGACTTAAGGCAAAGTCAACTCAGCTAAGAGGAATTAGCAACCTAAGCAAATGATGGTAGAGATCATTAATAACTTTCCACATCATCAATCGTTTCATCCATAACAGCCGGTACCTATTTTTAGGAAAGTAGGAGTCAAAGTGGTTGCTCGCGTTAATTGACAGCCTTAAGCGGTGAAAATTCGGGGGTCGTGAACTCCTAAGTTCCTATTTTATTTAATGCCAGAGTTAATTCTATTGTAATATTAAATGTCTTCATTTTTTTCGATAGTTGATGGAGTCTTGAATCTAGAAATTTTGTTCCTAGTTTGTGTATAAATAACTGGAAGTCTGTGATCTAGAGAGTTAGTTAATCAATTGTTTTTAGTAGAGAAGTTTCTGAGTTTTGAGTACTGAATATAATCTACTGTTTATCAGTATGTATGTATGTTACTGTTGTTATGAATCAGAAGATCATTTCAGGTTTCCATCTTTGAGCCATCTTACTTCACTTCTCTGTGGGGGCCCACATAGAGAGTGAACTAATTAGTTAGTATAGGATTTACCTTTAGTTTGTAGAACTAGTATAGACTTTGTTGTTCCTATAGCCATTGATAGCAGAATTGGTGGACTGTTCCTATAGCATAGGCAGTTGAAGTAGTTCTCAACTGTATTTTCATGCTTTGTTAAAATAAGATTTGATTCTCAGCTTTAACATAGATTTCCTATAGCATAAACATTTGAATTCCTGTAGAGTAGTTTGTAAGTCAAGAGAAGTTTGAAGCATATACTTTGCAGACACCATTTCAAGTTTACCTCTCTAGTTCATAGATTAAATGAGTCCAAATGAGTTGGGTTAGACCCACTTGAGATGTCTAATCCTGAGTTAAGCAGTCCATTGCTATAGGATTTTGATCCCTTTCTTTGGTTGAACACTCATCATCTTTACTTTGCCTCTACTTGGTTAATGACTAATCAACAAATGGATAAAATTGAAAGAATTTTGAGGGACTTTCTATGGTCGAATGGGATGAGAAACAAAAAGAGACACTATGTAAATTGGCAATGGTGCTATGAACCCAAGCAATATGGTGGACTGGGTTTGAAGGACCTAAAAAAACATGTTATTGCTCTTGCTTCTAAGTGGATTCTTAAGGCCATATATGGTAATGAACCTTGGAAAGTTTTAATCAGAAATAACATTCAATGTTCTACTATCTCCAAAGGTAAAAGTTGGATGAACATTCCATTATGTTATTTGCTTTTAGGTGACTTCAAGATCAAGGTCTTTGGTTCTAATGTTTTTAATACTCTCTAGAAGGCTTGGACCCATTCAAGGATACTCTTACCAGTTAGAGGTATTGTTGGCTCTTCCCCATCTTATGTTGTCATAGACAGATCAATTTGGTGGGGGCTGTACCTAAATGAAAATCTTTGGTACTTACACAAAGTTGCTCCACAAAATATTGGAATGTGTTGGGAGTGACTTTAATCAATGACTTAATGATTAATGATTAGATGGATACTTGGGATGAACTTAGAATTAGATATGGTATCACACAAACTCAGAGGAAAACTTATACATTAATTTGCAAGGCACTTGGTTCATGTAACTTATCCAAGGCTATTGACTCGAACAATTTTTTCAAACAACTATTGTGGAAGGATGGAACAATGCTTAATGAAGTAACAATAAAGCAGTTATATAATATGCTTGTGTCTAATCTTGAAATTTTTCAAAGAGTGATCCAAGTGTGGGGATTGTGTTCTCCCTTTTCTAAATGGTCTTTCTTTTTTTAGTACTTATGGCAGTCAAAAGTGGAACCCAAAAAAGTTTGTTTTAAATGGTTGTTATTGCTCAAAAAACTTTCCTTAGGATCTAACTTGTAGTCTTTAGGTCTTACTCCTAGACATTACAAAGTTTGTGATACAATTGAGTCTTTTGAACATTTTTTCTTTCAGTGTGATTTTGCTATTATTATTTGGTCAATTTTTTTGGGCAATCCTATTTTATGGAATTCAAAACCAGGTCTTTCCTGGAGTGAAATCTTAGCTGGTTATGTTGATGCTTTTGACTTTAAGCTTAACTCTTTTTGGTCAGTTCTTACATGTGAGATTTTATGGTTCCTTTGGAAAGTGAGAAATAAAGAGGTATTTCAATAGAAGGATAGAGGACTTACTAAGTTTACTTGTAAACTCACACATTTTTCTATTATGTCTCAAGTGTCACTTTCTTTGGAAATCTCTATTTGTTCAATTTATGACATTGGTTAGGGATGGAATGCTACTTATTCATTAAGATGAGGTCAAGGCTTTCAAATACATTGATCAGTTCAAGGATATGATGGACCTGAATGACATTAAACAAATTGAAAGAATGATGGAGGATCTGTACATTTCCACTAGTACCCAGCATGCAACTCCAAATGTGTCTACTGGTGAAAAGGTTAAGCTAACAAATGATTTTGTTCTAGCAAGATGGAATGATGATTTCTTTGATGCAACTTTCTTGCAAGCTCTAGACTCTAATGATGGATGGGGCCCGAATATCAATAGCATGTTTAATTTTGATAATCAACACTATGTACAACTTTTTTGATAGTCAACACTATATAAATCTTTTGGATATGTAGTATAAATTTGACACTGTTTGATACTTGCTCAAGTGAAACAAATGGGTTGACTACCCTGTAAGTCATGTTTAGTGGTGATATGGTAGCTTTAAAAGTATGATACTCAGGTAGCTTATGCTGAATAGTTCATGATGAACCTGATGTATTCAATTTTTACTCTATTATAATATAATTATAAATTAATATTATAATAATAAATAACTATGATTATATTTATTATAATATTAATAATTAATTAACAAATAGACATGTCTGGACATGTCTATTAATGTCTTACTCTTATTTATATGAGGAGAGTTTCTTTTGGAAAATACATACCAGATATCATGGGAGTGCTTAATACATTTGCAGCAGATCCTCTTGGAGAAATCTAACATGGTATTAGAGGAGGCGACTTTGAGGCCTGTTAATACAAAGACATTTGTAATAAAAATAAAAGATAAATCAAATGAAAACTATTTGTTGATACTCAACCTATAATAGAGAAGAAAATCCAACTCAACATTAGAAGAGGAAATGTGGTGAACAAGGAGTTGACTCGATATCATTAACCGAGCGGAGTACAAAGGAGGAAAACTACAGGAGAATATCCATCAAACTCTGGCTCATAGTCCATTCACAGTGACTTACAAATTTATGGAAGACAACAGTCACAGTGGTAATTTAACTAAGCCAAATAATGGACCCCCTATCTTGTAGTCATTCATCACCTTGGAGAAACGTGATTTCATGGGGAATCATGAATTTCAAAGTCTGCATACAGTGAAACGTTATCAGCTATTGAAAAGCTAGATTCCACCTCCTTATGCTAGATTGGAAGCCATGCAATAGTCCATCAATAACCCTTAACACACGGAGGAGGATTTTCATCAGATATTGCATTCGTAAATACTAGATATGAGGATGAGACTTTAGAAACATTCAATCAAATGCGATTATACTACCAATGTCACTATACTCCCCAACTGCGCCAAAATTGTGGAAGGATACTGCCAAAACAGATTAGTAAACAATGTTAATCCTTCAACAAATATTGTAACAGATGTAGAAACTAAATCTTCAACTGTCGACAGTCTCCTATTTGTGGATATGTAAGGTAGAGAAAGAAGAATCAATGATGAAGAGACATTGGAACCCATGCATCCAATAAGGGAAAAGAAGACTAGCATCTACGCAGTGTAAAAGTGTCATAAGTTATTAGTCTACACAGAACTATAGAGGCAAGAACGATGCCCAGATTTAATGTGATCTTCATTCCCTTCGTCACCATCCTCATTGAAAATTATACAATATGGATGGTGATAGATTCAGATATGGAAAGGGAGAAATCTTATCATGATCGTAAAGTGAGGAGAGAAGAATAATAACAGTAAGTCAGAATTGAGAGGGACTTCATATTCACAGGTCACGATGAGAAATAGTGCATGAAAGGATAAACATGAATCAAATATAACAACGATCATGTTACCCAACTGACAGTTCAAATACATTAATAATTTGGCTACAAATTGATGCATGGGGAGCTCCAAATTGGGGATTTTCTGCAAAAGGTTGCCATTGATAGAAGTGTGAATGTGCTTGTGGGTTTTATTTTGTAAATGAAAGAACCAAAAGAAGAAATCTAAAAATTTATATGGGAAAGTGAGCATTGAATATTGATGACATCCATGGCATCTAGTAAATGGATTAAAATGGTCCCATGACATTACCAACTTATATAAGGTGAGGGGTAATATTTAAACCAATGTCCCACAATTTATAAAAAGAAAGAAAAAGAAAGTATTATAAATGGTAGTATATGAGATGGAACTTTCCCATTTTTTGTCCACATAATCTTGAAAACATACTACCAAGGGTTCGTTTGGCAGTAGGAATATGAGTGGAATAGGCATAAGTAAATTCTTAAAATTTCAAATTTTCTATTTGGGTGTGCCAAATCAAAATTGTGAATAGGAATACATATTCCAATTTTGGCCCAAAAATGAGCATTTGCAATTCCACTTAAATAGGTGAAATTGGAATACATATTCCTATTCCAGTTTTATTTATTTTAGAAAATATAAATTTTTGGGTTCATGAATTCCCCATCAAATTTCCAATTTTGGCCCAGAAATGAGCATTTGCAATTGGAATATGTATTCCTATTCTAGTTTTATTTATTTTAGAAAATATAAATTTTTGGGTTCGTGAATTCCCCGTCAAATTTTGACTGAACCAAACAAGAATAGGAATATGTATTCTTATTTTTTATTCTAGAATAATAATTCTAGAATACGTATTCCTATTCCCATAGCCAAACGGACCCAATGGAAATCATGAATGGACCGTACAAATTATGGGGCCCTACTTGTTTGCATCTTATATATATGTAGTGGTTTAGTGACGCCAACAAAGGTGAAGGAGGTATGTTAGAAGAGAATCATATAAGAAATAATTAAACTTTTGAGATAATGAGAGATAAGTTTTTTTTTTTTTAATATCTTGAGAATTACCTTTATTTATTAATTTCTTATTTGTATTCTTATATATACTATTAAGAGTTATGTACCTTGATATTTTCCTCTGAGAATGTTATTGCAGGAAAAAGAGGGAGATTGAGACTTAGAGGGAGGTTGATATTTCAGGCAACCTTGAAAGAGAGGGAGAAAATAGATGATATGATTCAGTCAACCTTCGGTGATCTCAATCATATTGATTCATAGGAAATAAACCACATTGTGATGGATTCTCTAGTGATCAATAAATTGTAGTAGTCAAGAGGATTGTGATTCATGAATATACATTGTGACCATGTGATTTTAATGGGCCTAGCCCCTGTGTACATCATGAGTGTACATCATGAGGAAGTCACAACTTCCAAATGATCATGACTTGTATTTGGAGAAGTTGTTGTAAGGTGATGATCTTACAATAACTTGTATTATGAGATCAAACAATTAAGTATATGGTGAATGTCTTGCATCTCAACATTCTAGGAGGCCATTACTAAAAGGGTACTTGGTGAATATCATTGATATTCTAGAAGGCCAATACTATTGATATCATATGTGATATCAAACCTTATTTTGAGTACTTGGTGAATATCATTGATATTCTGGGAGACCAATACTCTTGATATCAAATGTGATATCAAACATTTTTGAGTAATTGGTGAATATTGAATGTCAATATTCTGGGAGGCCAATACTCTTGATATCAAATGTGATATCAAACCTTATTGAGTATTTGGTGAATATCATTGATAATCTGGGACGCCAATAATCTTGATATCAAACTTTTTGAGTACTTGGTGGATATCGAATTTTGATACTCTGAGAGACTAAGACTCGTGATATCAAAATATTGAATATCTTCGGATCAAAGATATTCTTATATTGTGGTGATATATGATCTTGTGTTTATCCTCCCTAGCTAAGAGGGAGTGTTGATGTGTGGTAGTATCAGCTGGATTAACCTATGAGATATAGTTATACATGTGTTTATTATTATATGAGATAAATTAATATAATAATAATATATATAACTATGGTTATATATTAATTATAAATTAATATAATAATAAAAAATAACTATGGTTATATTTATTATAATATTAATAATTAATTAACAAATAGACATGGCCCTTAAAGGGACATGTCTATTCATGTCTTACTCTTATTTATATGAGGAGAGCTTCTTTTGGAAAATACATACCAAACATCATGGCAGTGCTTAATACATTTGTAGTAGATCCTCTCAAAGATAACTAACAGATTTTCCAATTTGGCGTACTTCTCTTTCTAACTCCATTTAATATTATATGTGAATCTCCTTCTATTATTAGTCTTTTTATACCTTAATCAAAACTATTATGAAGACCTTCAATTAGAGCCTTTAACTTTGTGAAGTTATTCGTAGACACCCCTAAATACTTGGCTCTTTTCACCTTCCATTTAATATTATTTGTAAATCTCCTTCTATTATTAGTCTTTTTATACCTTAATCCAAACTATTATGAATACCTTCAATCAGAGCCTTTAACTCTGTGAAGTTATTCATAGACACCCCTAAATACTTGGCTCTTTTCACCTTCCAGGATCCATCTTCCAGATGAATGATACATCATATTCTTGTCTCTCCTGGATTGCCTAGAGAAGCTCCATCAAAATTTAATTTTGTCCATCCTGATGGGGGAGGTTCCCATTTACACTCTTCTCTTTCTTTTTTATTAGCTTTTAGATAGGTCATCATTAGATTAATAAGATTCTTCCAATTTTATGCATGGTTGCTCCCCAATCTAAGAAGGTACCTTCTTCAATGAGCATATTCCTTAAATTAGTATTTGATTATCTCTACTATATTGGCTTCAACTTTTTTTAGTAAGGAGGAGATTATCATTTTTTCATTAGCAAATATTCATTTGTTTCTTTCCTTCCAAATTTCTCATAAAATGATAGAAGGGGAGATTTTTCATAAGTTGTTGTAATTATTAGATTTCTCATTTTTGGGCCAACTTTTTAGATGATTCAAAAGATTGTTATATAGCGTTGTTGACCAATTGAGTTTCTGGCCTAGCCAATACCAACACTAAGTGGCAAGTGAACATTGAAACAACAGATGATCCATTTTCTTTATTCATTTTCACATAATGGACATCTAGAGGGCCCCTTGAATCTCATCTTTGTAAATTTGTCCACTGAAAAGATTATATTTTGCAATGCAGGCCAATGAAATATACTTGCTTTAGGTAAGCATGATGAATCCCAACATAGATTTAGGGGAATATCAATCTTTTCCCATTTTTGTGAGTTTATAATCAATTCATAGCCCCTTTTAACACTTAATATCCCATTTTTGGAAGCTCCCCAAATCAATCTATTCCTTCTTTCTTTATGATTGACTTTCCTTTGATTTAGAAATTACTTGAAGATTTATTTTCCCTACTCTATGAAATTTGTCTCCTCTATAGACTTCCACTTCCATCCTCCAATATGATTGTGACTTATTACTTGTTTATAGTCACTTACATATTTACCCCAAGTATTTGTTAGAGTAGTTTTGATGTTATTTGGTAGGTTATAACTACCTAAATATGGGAGGCCATCCCATAAATCTTCCCAAAATAATGCTTTCATGCCTACTCCAGTATCCCATGTTAAATTGTTGTTGATTAAGGGTCAACATTGTATCATAAAGTTCCATGTTTTTGAACCTTTAAGTGGGTTTTTGGTTTGGAATAAAGACAAGGGATTAGAGCTATTTAGATATTTATGATATAGAATTTTGGCCCATTTATTTTGTGTTCATTATACATTATCCAAACTATTTTTTCTCCTAATGCTTCATTTCACCATTTCAGATTCTTAATTCCTAATCCACCAAACTCTTTTGGTCTGCTAATTTTGTCCCATTTAATCATTGCTTGTTTTTTTCTTATCTTTTGTTCCTTTCCAAATGAAACTCCTTAATTTGTTGTCTAGATTTCTTTTAATACCTTTTGGAGTGGTAAACATGATATTTGATAGGTTGGAATGACAAGGTACTGATTATATCATAGTTGCTTGGCCAACCTTTGTAAGCCATTTACCTTTCCAGCTTTCTATTTTTTTATTTAGTTTTTAAATTTTTTTTTCCAAGATTTGTTGTCTCTTGCTCCTTTTTTCAACTAGATACCTAGATATTTGCAAGGGAAAGCACCTTTTCTATATCTCATTAAGTTGTAGATGCCTATTTTCATGTCTAGATGAGTGTTTAAGAAGAAAATTTCTAAGTTTTCACCATTTATTTTCTACCACAAGGCTTCAATATATGTTTCATGGCTCTTCACAATCTCTTCCACTGTCCTTTCTCCTGGGATAATAATATTATCTACAAATTGTTGGTGTGTTATTTCTGGCACACCTTCTGTTGCTAAAACACCTTTGATTATATCTTTTGCTTGAGCCATCTTTATAGCTTTTGTTAAAAGCATCTGCCATAATGATGAATAGGAAAGGTGATAACAGATCTCCTTACCTTATCCCTTGTGATATATTGAAGAATCCTTATAGTGTTCCATTAATGAGTAGTGATATTTTGGGTATTAAGATACAATTGAAAATAAGATTTATCCATTGACGAGAGAATCCAAAGGCTTTCATTGTCTTGCATAAGAATCTCTAGTCCACTTTATCGTATGCCTTTTATATATCTAGTTTCATTAGTATACAAGGTTCCTTGTCGATTTGTCTTGAATGGATGATTTCTTGAATTATAATTATTCCATCAAGAGTCTACCTGTCAGGTACGAAACCTGTTTGTTCCTCAAAGATGATTTTAGGAAGTACTATTTTGATTATGTTAGCTAATTTTGTTATAATTTTGTTATATTTTGATTTTGTTATAATTTTATAAATGGTATTACATAACGCAATAGGAAAAAAGTCCCTAGGTTCCTCATAGTTATATTTTTTAGGAATTAATACTAGAAAGGTATTATTGATTTTTGTAAGTAGAGATCATGAGTTTCTAGTAGTCATAATTAGAGTTTTTAGGAATTAATACTAGAAAGGTATCATTGATTTTTGTAAGTAGAGATCATAAGTTTCTAGTAGCCTCAATTTATTTCCATAAATCATAACCTAAGATATCCAAACATTTCTAGAAGAAGAAGGCTTGAAATCCATCCAGACCTGGAGATTATCTGGGTTAATATCGAAGAGGGTTGCTTTTATTTCTTCTAATGAGAATTTTGGTTAAGAATTTTATTGTCTTCTTATGTTACTAATTTAGGTATAGAACTTTTCATTATATTTTGACCTGAAAGATTATAATATTCAATTTCTGCTTTTGGGTAAGATTGTGTGTGAGTTTATCAACATCAATGTTTCGGATCATACTCAATGATCCATCATCAGGATGAGAGAGCTCAGAAGGTGAATAATAGGTTGCAGAACCAAGCTAAATAAAAAGAAGAGGAGAGGGGGCCAAGGAAGGCAACAGGCAGGCCAAGGAGGCAAGAATTAAAAGACAACAAATTAAGTTAATTTAACAAGAAGTAAAAGCGAACATCAATAACTAAATAAAAGATATTCAATAAGAGTAAAAACAAATAATAAGAATTATAAATAAATAGAAAAATCAAAGAGGAGAAAGAAGAGGAAATTATAAAAATAACGAAATAACAATTAAAAATTAAAAAATACATTTAATAAATAAATAAATAAATTAATTAAAAAAAGTTTTAAAAATAAATAATAATAATAATAATATATTTTTTAATTATTATTTGTTTGTGTATTTATTACACACACACACACACACACACACACACACACACACACACATTTATATTTGTAAGCTAATTGAAAATTGTTTTATTTTGCTTTTTGTTGTCCCCTTTTTTGTTGAGTTCCTTTTTTCTTATGTGTGTTAATATTGAGCTTAATTTAATGTAATTTATTAATTCTTTTATTGTTATTATGACTTTAGTCGTTATTATTATATCTTTATATATATATATAATAATAATAATAATAATAATAATATTTTATTTTTAAAACTTATTTTAAAATTAATTAATTAATTTTTTTAAAAAAATATATTTTTTATTTTTTATTTTTTATTTCGTTATTTTTATAATTTCCTCTTCTTTCTCCTCTTTGATTTTGCTATTTATTTATTTATTTATAATTATTATTATTTGTTTTTACTCTTATTGAATATCTTTTATTTAGTTATTGATGTTCCCTTTTACTTCTTGTTAAATTAACTTAATTTATTGTTTTTTATTCTTGCCTCCTTGGTCTGCGTGTTGCCTTCCTTGGCCCCCTCTCCAATTCTTTTTATTTAGCTTGGGTTTGCAACCTATTATTCACCTTCTGAGCTCTCTCATCCTGATGATGGATCATTGAGTATGATCCAAAATGTTGATGTTGATAAACTCACACACAATCTTACCCAGAAGCAGAAATTGAATATCATGGATTGTGGAAATCTGTTATGATTATACTATTCATAACTGTTGAAAAAGTTCTTAATATATTGCACAAAACTTCTACTATTTGATCTAGGCTTTTCATTATATTTCCTTCATTATCCTTTATTTTTGTTATCCTATAAATGTTTCTATTATTTAGGGTGATGTTGTGAAAAAAATTATATTTCGATCTCCTCCTACTAGCAAAGTCTCTCGATATTTTGTGTTTCCAAAATAATTCTTCTTTTGCTAATATATTTTCTTGTTTCGCTAGTAGTTCTTTTTCTTTTGAATATTTTTCATTATCCATTCCATTTTTAATCACATCTTCATTTAGCTTTTTTAATTCATCTTCATTCTCTAGTTTCTCTTTAAATATATTATTGAAGTGATTTTTAATCCACTTTAATATGTTTTCCTTTGAAAGCTTTAGTTTAGATACAAATCAAAACATCTTGGATCCTTCAAATTTTCCTTCTTGCCACCATTATTTGATGTTATTCATGAAATTATAACGTAGAACCCACATTTTTTCATATTTGAAGGGATTTCTTGGGGGGTTTTGTTGTTCTACTATTTCTAGTCTGACTGGGAAATGATCTGGTCCAACATTAGGTAGGATTGAAGATTACATTGTATAATTGAAGATACTTAGATCTCTTTTAAATACAAATCTATCCAAGCTTTTCCCTATGTGACAAAACCCTGACCTTCTGTTATTCCATGTGTATAATGCATTAGTTGTGAAAATATCTATTAAGTTATTACTTGAGAACCATTCTCTGAAATCAATCATTACCTAAGTTATAATTTGTGATCCTTCATACTTTTCTTCCAAGTTTAGAAGGGCATTAAAATCCCCCCACCCACACTATACAAAATTGTTCTGTAGGATTATTTTCCATAAAATTATTGATGTCATTCCATAATGTCCTCTTAGCTATGGATGGGGTTGGTGCATATACATTTATAAGAATGAATTGAATACCACTTATGAAACTTTTAATTATGCCTCCCATCTAGTTGTTATTTGATACCATCCTACTGAAGTTTATCTTTCTAGGATCCCAAATAATGCCAATGCCTCCTAAGGCCCTTGTAGCTTCTATCATATTAGTTTTCTCCAAGTTGTTTTTACTTCGATTATCTCCTTCTTCTTTATTTAACTTAGTTTCCTATATTATAATAAATTTGGATTCAAATTGGGTTAAGTTGCACTTTACCAAGCGCTTCTTGTCAGGGGTATTTAATCTTCTAACATTCCATGTAGTAATCCTCATTGCATTGTGGGAAGTCTCTTCCCCTTCCCAGCTTTAAGTACATCTTGAATCTATTTTTGTTTCCTTGCTTTATCTAAGGTAGTTATGAGTTCAACTAATGATTTCCCGCCTCATTTAAAAAACCTATTCCCACAATTCAGAGTCTTTGATCCTTCCATGGTTGTGGCTAAGATTAATGTATCAATATTTTCATTTGTATTTTTTAGTATTGTTTGCAATTAATTTGTCTACCATATATTCACTTTATTCTCTCAGTTCTTGAATTATTTATTTACTAATGTTGATTTTCTCATCCTTTATTGCTTCCATTTGTTCATTATGCTTTTCTCCCCTGTTTTCCTTTATATTTACTTAATTTTGATCTAATTGGGCTATATTTTCTAAACTCCTCCTAGACTTTATTTGGGACTTTCTCATTTCCTTCTATATTGTCTATCTCCTTGGTATTGATTAATTCTTCTTGACTAAGTTTCAAGAGCTTACTTATAAAGGTCTCAACTTGAATCGGTATGAGCTTCCTCCTCTGGTCCCTTTGTTGTTTATTATTATTTTCAAATGGATCATTTCCATCTAATGAGGCTTTCCAAAATTTTACATGCTTTCTTTTTTGTTTCTTTTTCTTTTTCCCTTATTGTAATATTTCCCCATTGTTTTGATGATGCCAAAGGGATAGAACTATTCCTATTTTCATTACTATTTAGAGGTATCTATATTTTCATTGTTTCTTTTGTTTCATTGTTGCTTTTATGAGGAGTGTTTTATGATATTTTCATTCCTTCCTTTCCCTATTCTGGATTGCATCCACTATTTATGTCCAACCCTTCCTTCATATTTTCTAATTCTATTTGCTTGTTTGCATTTTCTAAACATCTTTTTTGATTCTTGGATGAAGCATTATCTTCCCTCTCAAATATATTTGTCTCTAGATCTAAATCCGCTATGTATTGAATGAGATTCTCATCTTTGTACATTTCTTCATTATTCTTTGTGTTGTTGAGACTTAAATTTATATCCTTTTCTTGGAATGTTGTTTTCATCTAATCCTCTTCCTAATCTGAATTGACTAATATTTACCTATTGAGTTCTTCCCCTGTTAACAAAACTATTGTCTTCTCCTTTCCTTTTCCTTTACTTAAATTCTCTATATCTTTTCTCATTTTTCCTTCTAAGGAGGCCTTCTCATTTATATCAATTTTATTTATCTTTGTTTCTAGTCATGTATTTAGATTACTATTGTTTTCATCATTGTCTACAAATTGTTGGTGTGTTACTTTTGGCATGCCTTCTATTGCTAAAATACCTTTAGTTTTATCTTCTCCTTGAGCTATTTTTATAGCTCTACCAAAAGCATCTGCCATAATGATGAATATGAAATTTGATAACAAATCTCCATGTCTTATCCCTCATGATATATTGAAGAATCCTTCTAGTGTTCCATTAATGAGTAGTGATATTTTGGGTGTTGAGATACAATTGAAAATAAGATTTATCGATTGACGGGAGAATCCAAAGGCTTCCATTTTCTTGCATAAGAATCTCTAGTCTGTTGGAATTTTTTAGAATAATTGAGAAGTGGAGGGGGTGAATCAGTTACCAAGGTCCAGATGTATAAATAAAAGTTTTCATAGCTTAGTGAACCCATAAAACATTTATACTCATGCATACATCCAAAAGATTATGCAATCATCTAAAACTTGTAGGTTATTGTCAAATCAACTTGTAGAAATGTAAAGCATGAAACATAACAGATTCATCAACACACATAACACAATGATTTACATGGAAATCCAATTTGGGAAAAACCACCAGTAACATGCTACTCTTTTCACTCTTCTGAAGTGAAAGGCCAACCCTGTTAAATGTTACAATATACATTGTTAAATGTGACCTTGTTAAAGGATTTCAATCACCTTGTTAGAAGTGAGCCTTGTTAGAGGACTTTAGACCATTCACTTAGAATGTCACCTGATTAAAGGATTTACAAATGACTTTTAGGTCAACCTTAATCCAAAGGATTTACCCTAGTCTGATACAATTGTTAGA
Organism: Cupressus sempervirens; assembly: GCA_028749045.1. Classification (NCBI taxonomy): domain Eukaryota; kingdom Viridiplantae; phylum Streptophyta; class Pinopsida; order Cupressales; family Cupressaceae; genus Cupressus; species Cupressus sempervirens. Next base: position 898,597,354 of record CM053783.1, on the reverse strand, counting down.
GAGTAATAGTAAGGCTTGATCTGATACAACTTACAACTCCATTTGCAGATTACAAATCTCTATTCAGTCCTCCATTCTTCTTGGCTTTCACTCATTACAGCTCTGATAGCTTGTTCACCCTTCAAGCATATATCTCCTTAAGCCTTCTTGCTCAACATGTTATTGCAGACTCTTCTCTTAGGTCACTTGATGAAGTAAAACCCTATGACTGTTTGTCTCCCTTAGGTTCTCACACATGACAACCTTGCTTCATAACCAACCATTCCTATTAATAGGAAATTAAGATATTTTGCCGCTCATTTTCTATTGTCCAATTTAGGGTTTGATGGATTAGGTAGGATAAAATGTATCTACCCCATATTCCATATCTATTCTAGAAACTTCCTCTAGAATCCACATTGAATTCGCCTAAAAAATGGTTTACCTAGAATTTTGTGCCACTAGCTCATCATCCTTATCTTCCACCTAGTTCACAAGATTGAAGAAAAGAAACTTGTCGACTCAGATTCATTGAATCCATGATCTTTAAAATAATACAGCAGCTTGACATTATCAATCTTTTGATGCTCGGCACACATTGTGTTACTCGACATCCTCTATGAAATCACTCGGTATCAACTAAAGTTTACTGGTGCTTGACATCAACTAAAATTTGCTCAGCATCAACTGTCTTGCTTGGCATCCACTAGAATTTGCATTTACTCAGCTCCAACTGATTCTCTACTCGGCTTGCATTGACTTTGCTCGACACCTACTATCCACTCGATCAAGCTTAGTAGACAAACTTTGTATCACATGTTCTTCTAATCTTTCTTAGTGTAGCCAACATTTGTAACCTTAAGTAGATTATCAATCAACATGTTACCACTGTCTTAACTGATCCTTGTACTTCATTACATAAGCATAACTCAACCTTTCCTCTAAGTGTTGTTGTTACATCTTTTGATCAAATCCTCCTCATCAATCAACTAAGTGATAGTACTTGAATCTTATAAGCAATTGTCTTACCAACAAATAGTAGGTTTAGCAAGTTTGACATCAGTGACAAAACAATGATTGAAACACATAGTTGTGTTCAACAATCTCTCTCAACAATGATCTCTTTCAATCTTTTTTCAATAATCTCCCTCTTTGGCATTGATGGCAAACCAAACTGATCAACTAAAACAATCAGATGATGAACATCTTGTTCAACCAAACTGACTAGGTTAAAAACAGTAAGACAATACCAAAAAGAAAACTTGTATCAAAATTGCTCCCTCTATCAGCAACTTCCATCTTCTGATTAGGTTACAATACATTGTCTTATAAATCTCTATGAGTTCCTTCTTGTAGCTCCCTCTTTCTAGGTAGATTAGTATTACTCCCTCTTTCTTGTATTCTTCTTTATTTCTATATCAGCAACATCAACAATCTTTGGATGTCTCCCTCTGATATACTTTCTCCTCTTTGAGTAATACTTTCTCCCTAATGATCAGTTAATAAACTTTCTCCCTCTTTGACAACAATGCCAAAGACTCATCTTTTCATGTAGATATAAGCATTTTTCAGTTTCTCCCTTTGTCACCTGGCTTGTGACTGATTTGGAAATTTCAGCTCTTTGATTACTTTAGGCAGCTCCTAAAGTAAGATCCTCTACATCAATTTGTAACATATGAACATCAGCTTGTTTGATGCAGGGCACTCCTCTTGTTACTTAAATAGCCTTTGATAGTGGCATCACCCTTAGTTTACCTCTTAGATACTCATGAGCATCCTTAGGTAATGCTTTTGTGAAGATATCAACAATTTTCTCCTTTGTATTAACATATTCCGTCCTCACCTCTTTATCTTGAACTAATACTCTCAAGTAATGATACTTGATTGCAATGTGCTTAGTCTTTGTGTGCATCACTAGATTCTTTGATATATTGATAGCACTTGTATTATCACAATAAAGTGTCATAGGTTCTATGATCCCCTCCTTCATTCCTTTGAGTAGCTATTTGATCCACACAATGTTTGTACAATTTACAGCAACAATAACATATTCAGCTTCAGCAGTAGATTATGACGTTCAATTTTGTTTCTTACTAGTCCATGTAACTAGTCTCTTGCCTAAGAAAAATGCTCCTCCACTAGTGCTCTTTCTATCATCAATGTTTCCAACCCAGTCAGCATCAGTGTAGGTTCTCAATTCAAATATCTCATTCTTCTTGTAGTATAGACCAAACTCTTATGTTCCTTTCAGATATCTCATTATTCTCTTCATAACCATTAAATGTTCTCCCTGGGGATTAGCAGAGAACCTTTCAACTATCCCTACTAATAATGCAATGTCAAGTCTACTATGTACTACATATTGCAATTTGCCAATCATAGACCTATACAATGTTTGATTCACCTCAATTGAATCATCACTATTTGATAACTTGTGTGCTCTCACCGTAGGTGTACTTACTGGTTTGGAATCCTCCAATCCAAAAAATTTCAATATTTCCTTCACATACTTTGACTGAGTGGTGTATATACCATATTTCATCTGATATACTTGCAAACCCACAAAAAATTTGATCTCTCCAAACATAGACATCTCAAATTCTTGCTTCATCTGATTTGCAAAATCCTTACATTGAGCATCTTGACCTCCAAATATGATATTATCAACAAATATTTTAGATAAAAAAATACCTTTTCCTTTCTTTGTCTTCATATATAGATTGTTGTTATCATCAATCCTTTCAAATCCAATCTTCACAAGATAATTATGAAGTCTCTCATACCATGCTCTTGGTGCTTGCTTTAAACCATCTAGAGCTTTGTGTAATCTACATACCATGTTTGAAATGTCCCTTTTCTTATTTTATGTGATATTTCCAACCTCTAATCAGATTTTCAAGATCAAACAACTAATATCACAAAGATCCACCAAATTTCTCAAGAAACCCCAAATCGAGTATGCCAGAAATTGTGCCAAAAGCTTCACAGCTTCACCTATTATTAATAAATCTGAAAGTGGACATTTTTACAAAAATTTCAGCAGCATAACAGCCTAAAAAATGACATTTCTAGATCCGTATAGCCTTTACACAACAGTTCTCAAATGTAGGACAAAAACTATGCTCATCGGGCTCCCGAAATTAACACAAAAATGCTCGGAAACACCACAAAAATACTAATAATCTATCTCAGAAGTTTAATCACATCCCAATACATATATTCAGCTCTATTTTAACACCTTAAAGTTTGAAATACAGCAGAAACCCAAAATGATATGAAATACTCAACTGAAAACACTAAACTCATACAAAAAGCACACCCCAAAACCACAAATCTGCACTGTTCAGCACAAAGGCAAACTCTGTATGAGCATGCACATGGAATGGCTTCAAACTCCTGTCCTTAGCCTTCTTGGAAACCTACAAACTCCCGTTCTTGGGTCTCCTTGGAAACCTGTAAACTTCCGTTCTTGGGTCTCCTTCTCCACAGGTTTGGCAGCCTTTGAAGAATAACAAAAAAATGAGCAAAATCAAGTTCTGGAATCCGCCCAAAATGCCTCCAAACCCCTTAAAAGAGGGCATAACCATAACTCACGTCCAAGAGAGGTTAATGAAACATATTTTAATAATAATTTTTATTTATTAGTCCAACGATTTCCAAAGATTAACCCCCTTTTTCCGAAACTTCACTTTCTTGGGCCTGCCTGCCTTAGCAAAGATTATTATTTTTTAATTATTTGAAAAGGGGACATGACAAGTCCTCCCCTCCCAAACATTTCTTGTCCTCAAGAAATGGCTGAACAATAAACCAATCAATCCACCTGGATCCCAAATGTAGTCATGAACTATACTACTACCAATTAACATAAGCTCCTGCAATATCCTTTGCAATATGACCAAGAGGAATCCATAATCAAACTGACAATTATAGCTCAACCAAACTCCAAAATCACCACTACCACAATCAAAAACCCATGAGACACAAACTCTTAAAATATCAAAACCCAAGTAAAGTGGACAAATCAAACTACCAACATAGTAAATACCATCAACGCATCCCACTGGCCTATACGGAATGTACAATCCAACTCTGCAACAATGGTGAATGCTCTCGAATGAAACTGTACCAAGTATGGAGAATCCACACACTGCACAACTCCGGCAGGCAACACAACTCTGCAAATCACCGGCCATTATCTCATAACCATAGCTCCCATGCACTGCTGATGGTGAAAAGACATTACAAGATAAAGAGTAAGAAATGGAATCCAAACCAAATTTTCCTCCCATCAACTCCTCAAAACAAGGATCAAATGCTAACTGATGTACATACCCTGCAATATAATGTTGATTAAAAAAACCAACCTCAGTCAACAGCTCACCATGAACAAGTGATACAACCCACTGTGACTGATCACTAGCTAAGTCAGGGGATGTCATAGCCAAAGGAGTAGAATCAATAACAACACCCACTGAAGCATCACTCCCAAACTCCTGCTCTAAGTCACATATTATCAAGTTGTCAACTGCAGAACCTATCACCATGTCATGCCCATCACAACTCTCATTTTGAGGCATCAAACTGTCCCATAACTGATGATAAGCACTAGGAACCAAAGTACATCTTTGTATCATCATCTCATCAACATGGTCATCAAAGGTAAATTGATGAGCGTACCTCATAGTGTAATGCCGATAGAATTCACCAATCTCAGTCAGTGGCTCAGACTGTAATCTAGATGAAACTAACTGCAATTGATCATTAACCATGTTGGAACTGACTACTACATCCGAAGATATCACCAAGGGAGTAGTATTACTAGCCGAAACCATGCCAACTACCGACTCACCAACATCACACATGATCTTTGATACATCTCTAGTCTCCGTGCCATCAGTACTAGAGGCCATCACCATGTCAGGCATACAACAATCTGCTACAACACCCAACTCAACTGAACCTGACTCTAGTGGGAATGAACCTGATATGCCAATGTTAGTATCAAGGATGGATGCATCCCTATCTCCATTGTCTCTGACAATCTCAACCATGGACATCCTCGAATCACTAAACACCACAGCTTGTGATTGTATAGAATCAGGTAAAGACTGTAGTCGCTCTAACTCCATGGTCACCTTAGCCAAATGAAACTGTGACTCCTTGAAAGCTAACTGTGTACTCTCAAGAATCTCAGAAGTCACCTCAAGCTGCTCAGTAAGCTCACTCACCTCATCTTCCTTGGCCAACAATGCATCATATGTTGTACTGCCCCACTCCATAAGATAATCTCTGTCGGCTACCAACTACATATAATTCTGTCTCAAAATCTGAATAGCCTCCCATAAAGAGTGGAACTCTGTCAAGGAAAGATAACTGCCTCCCTGCTCATCACTAGTAGGAGAACCCCATCCATAAACTACTAACAACTGACGAGCAGCATCGAAATGCTGGCAAGTGATAGCAATGTCTCAGTCACTAACTCTCAACTGATTAGAAACATGATGGCATTGGCTTGACTGTCTCCTACAAACCTCCTCTGATGCACTGTCTAAAGGAGTATCCTCAAAGTTACTAGTCTCTAGAGTATTACCATCCATATCCTGTGAATCAAATCTAAAGCTCATATCAACATATAGAGTATCAAAAACATTAGCATTGTTGTCCAACTCCTCTATACCCAAGGAAACTAAGTCTTCAAAATTGCCCACTGCATCCTCCTGGATGTCATCAATGCCAATATGATCCTGGGACTCATCTATACACACTGCCAAATATGAAATATCATCAACACATTCCAGCAAGTATGGTTGACTGGATATATGAACAAAGCCCAACATCGGTGTATAAAAACTAATACCAACATCAGACAAGATAATGGCACAAGAAAAGACAACACCATGTAATCTGCTAATCAAATCCATGATAGCACCCAAACAAACACTACTACCAAAAAGTGTTAAAGATCTCCAGTCAACTAAATCCCAAACACCAATATAACAATCTCGAGTCCATATCCGTAAACTAGAATCAACTGGTAACTCAAGCAAACTCCTCACCTGAGTAATATGACCAATACCAACTAACTCCACATACCTGTCATGATGAGATAATGAAGTCACAATACTATCTTTGTTCACCTTCAGCTGGTTGGACAAATCATGTGAAGTACTACCAGCCTCAACCTCATGTGATGAAGCATCTAACTGTGCCTGGTACTCTTTCTCAGCAAAGTCATGAATGCTCAATGTTTGCTCATCTCTACCGGGTATCTCACCATCTTGCACAACAACATCCTCATAATCATCATTTGAACCCACTACACTGTAGTCACTGCCTGTTGTAACTATAGCATCCTGAATACTTGTGGCATCACCCTTTGATGACCTGTAAACAATTGTCTCAATTTGAGTATCAAGTTGACCGTTACTATCAATCTGTGTAATATCCTTTCCCACCACCTCCTGTGGCAGAGTAGAATCTGAGACCTCTACCTGGCTATCAGCTAGTTTCTCAAACTCCTCATGCAAGTTCTTGGGAATTGTGTCATCTGTCCTGTGAGAAAATCTGCCAAATAGAAATCCAGTCAACTTATCCACCTTAGCTGGGTCGGACAACATGTCATTCACTATACGGTGGTGCTCAATCAACTGTTCAGACATGTCATGGCTTATTTTCATAAGTTTATCTCGAATATCTAAATAACCATCCTTTCTACTGTTTTGACTCTGGATATCAATTGTCCAAGATCGTGTCCTCTGAGACTCTCTACTATACCTGTCCATTCTGGATAAAGTAGAGTGTAACCCCAATAGGATATAACTTCTTCAAACACCAAGAACTAACATGCAAATGATTAGAAGTAGCATGCAACCATAGATTTTGACATGCAACTGATTAGAAGCAACATGCAACCACCAAATTCACCAAGAACTAACATGAAAATGATTAGAAGTAGCATGCAACCATAAATTTTGACATGCATCTGATTAGAAACAACATGCAATCATAAATTATGACATGCAAGATCTGGGTAGTTGTCAAAACTGACATGCAAGATCTGTGTAGTTGTCAAAACTGACATGCAAACTTCTACAACCACCAAATTCACTAAGAACTAACATGAAAATGATTAGAAGTAGCATGCAACCATAAATTTTTACATGCATCTGATTAGAAGCAACATGCAATCATAAATTATGACATGCAAGATCTGGGTAGTTGTCAAAACTGACATGCAAGATCTGGGTAGTTGTCAAAACTGACATGCAAGCTTCTACAAACCCTCAGGCTGGCAAGATCATGGCTCTGATACCATTGAAATTTCTCTTTTCTGATTTTATGTGATATTTCCAACCTCTAATCAGATTTTCAAGATCAAACAACTAATATCACAAAGATCCACCAAATTTCTCAAGAAACCCCAAATCGGGTATGCCAGAAATTGTGCCAAAAGCTTCACAACTTCACCTATTATTAATAAATCTGAAAGTGGACATTTTTACAAAAATTTCAATAGAATAACAGCCTACAAAATGAAATTTCCAGATCCGTATAGCCTTTACACAACAGTTCTCAAATGTAGGACAAAAACTATGCTCATCGGGCTCCCGAAATTAACACAAAAATCCCCGGAAACACCACAAAAATACTAATAATCTATCTCAAAAGTTTAATCATGTCCCAATACATATATTCAGCTCTATTTTAACACCTTAAAGTCTGAAAGACAGCAGCAACCCAAAATGATATGAAATACTCAACTGAAAACACTAAACTCATACAAAAAGCACACCCCAAAACCACAAATCTGCACTGTTGAGCACAAAGGCAAACTCTGTATGAGCATGCACATGGAATGGCTTCAAACTCCCATACTTAGCCTTCCTAGAAACCTACAAACTCCCGTTCTTGGGTCTCCTTGGAAACCTGTAAACTCCCGTTCTTGGGTCTCCTTCTCCACAGGTTTGGCAGCCTCTGAAGAATAACAAAAAAATGAGCAAAATCAAGTTCTGGACCCCACGTCCAAGAGAGGTTAATGAAACATATTTTAATAATAATTTTCATTTATTAGTCCAACGGTTTCCAAAGATTAACCCCCTTTTTCCGAAACTTCACTTTCTTGGGCCTGCCTGCCTTAGCAAAGATTATTATTTTTTTAATTATTTGAAAAGGGGACATGAAAATTTTCTTATTGTTAACATCAAAAAATCCTTCTGACTATTCTATGTAATCTTCTTCCTCTAATATGCCATTCAGAAATGCAGATTTAACATCCATTTGATAAACCTTGAAACCTTTGTATGCAGAATAAGCAAGTAGAGTTCTTACTCCTTCCAATCTTGCAATAGGGAAAAATGTCTCTCCATAGTCAATTCATTCTTCTTGTGCATATCCTTTGCAAACTAATCTTGCTTTGTTTCTTATGACTTCACCATTTTTATCTAGCTTGTTTCTAAACACCCACTTGGTGCTAATCACATTTTTGTCTTCTGGTCTAGGAACTAGACTCCATGTTATGTTCTTCTCAATTTGTTCAATCTCTTCTTCCATGGCTTTACTCGAGTCCACATCTTCTAATCCATCTCTTACTAATTTGGGCTCCTTCATGCTTAGCAAACATGTATTACTTCTCAATCTGTTTCTTGTCATTGGCCTAACATCTTTATCTCCAATGATTTGAGTAGCAGGATGATGTCTTTTGACATATTTAGACAATCTTGGCTCTGCTCTTGTTTCTTCATTCTGTCTTTCAGCTTCAGAATCACTATGTGCATCTCTATAAGGTATCTCAGCATTATGTGCATTCACTTCATTCTATAACTCGACATCTAAATGTGGCTTAGTTCCTAAATGTAACTCGACATTCATAGGATGTGACTCAACAGTCACTGAAACTTGTTGTTGGATTGTAGCTTGATTTGTAGCATCTTCTTCAGCAGACATACCTTCATAAAAATATACAAATGATTTGTATTCTTCTGGTTCTTTCATAGGTTTAGCCTCCTGTGCTTCTATATATTCATCAAAGTCCACATTTGCACTTTCCACAACTTTTTTAGTGTTAGCATTCAAACACTTATAAGCTTTACTTCTTGTGGAATATCCAAGGAATATACCTTCTTCGCTTTTTGCATCAAGTTTACCATTCCTAAAATCTTTAAGAATGTAACATTTGCTTCTGAATACCTTAAAATATTTTACATTGGGTGAGTGTCCATACCATAGTTCAAAAGGTGTAGAATGAGTACCTTTCTTGACTTGCACACAATTCAAAGTATAGACAACTATACTTACAACTTCTCTACAGTATTTCAAAGCAACATTCTTCTCCATCATGAGTATTCTAGCATAGTCCATTATAGACCGGTTTCTCCTTTCAACAATAAAAAATTTCACATCTTAGTGAACCCATAAAACATTTATACTCATGCATACATCCATAAGATTATGCAATCACTCAAAACTTGTAGGTTACTATCAAATCAACTTGCAGAAATGTAAAACATGAAACATAACAGATTCATCAACACACATAACACAATGATTAATATGGAAACCCAATTTGGGAAAAACCACTAATAACATGCTACTCTTTTCACTCTTCTGAAGTGATGCCCTGTGAAAGGCCAACCCTATTAAAGGTTACAATACACACTGTTAAATGTGACCCTGTTAAAGGATTTCATTCACCCTGTTAGAAGTGAGCCTTGTTAGAGGACTTTAGACCATTCACTTGGAATGTTACCTAGTTAAAGGATTTACAATTGACTATTAGGTCAACCTTAATCCAAAGGATTTACCCTAGACTGAGACAATTGTTAGAGAGTAACAGTAAGGCTTGATCTAATACAATTTACAACTTACAACTTCATTTGTAGATTACATATCTCTATTCAGTCCTCCATTCTACTTGGCTTTCACTCATTGCAGCTCTAATAACTTGTTCACCCTTCAAGCATATATCTCCTTAAGCCTTCTTTCTTAACATGGCATTACAAACTCTTCTCTTAGGTCACTTGATGAAGAAAAACCCTATGACTCCTTGTCTCCCTTAGGTTCTCGCACATGACAACCTTGCTTCATGAACAACCATTCCTATTAATAGGAAATTAAGATATTTTGCTGCTCATTCTCTATTGTCCAATTTAGGGTTTGACGGATTAGGTAGGATATAATGTATCTAACTCATATTCCATATCTATTCTAGAAACTTCCTCTTTGAATCCACTTTGAATTCACCTCAAAAATGGTTTACCTAGAATTTTGTGCCACCAGCTCATTATCCTTATCTTCCATCTATTCACAAAATTGAAGAAAACAAACTTGTCGGCTTAGATTCATCAAATCCATGATCTTTAAGATAATGCAGCAGCTCGACATTATCAATCTTCTAATGCTCAACAAACACTGTGTTACTCGACATCCTCTATGAAATCACTCAGCATCAACTAAAGTTTATTGGTGCTTGACATTAACTAAACTTTTCTCAGCATCAATTGTCTTCTTTGGCATCCACTAGAATTTGCATTTACTTGGCTCCAATTGATTTTTTGCTTAGCTAGCACCGACTTTGCTCAGCACCTACTATCCACTCGGTCAAGCTTAGTCGACAAAATTTGTATCACGTGTTCTTCTAATCTTTCTTAGTGTAGCCAACATTTGTAACCTTAAGTAGCTTATCAATCAACATGTTACCACTGTCTTAACTGATCCTTGTACTTCATTACATAAGCATAATAACTCAACCTTTCCTCTAGGTGTTGTTGTTACATCTTTTGATCAAATCCTCTTCATCAATCAACTAAGTGATAGTACTTGAATCTTATAAGCAATCGTCTTACCAGCAAATAGTAGGTTTGACATCAGTGACAAAACAATGATTGAAACACATAGTCTTGTTCAACAATCTCTCTCAACAATGATCTCTTTCAATCTGTTTTCAACATAGTCTACTTTATTGTATGCCTTTTGTATATCTAGTTCATTAGCATACAAGGTTCCTTGTCAATTTGTCTTGAGTGGATGATTTCTTGAATTATAATTATTCCATCAAGAATTTACCTAGTAGGTATGAAACCTATTTGTTCCTCAAAGATGATTTTAGGAAGTACTATTTTGATTATGCTAGCTAAAGCTTTTGTTATAATTTTATAAATGGTATTACATAACATAATAGTATGAAAGTCCCCAGGTTCCTCATAATTAGATTTTTTAGGAATTAATACTAGAAAAGTATAATTAATTTATGTAATTAGAGATCATGAATTTATAGTAGCTTGGGAATGAATGATACGCTACGCCGACGAATGGAAAACCACGCAGGATGGGCTGGTTCAGTCTGCTAGGGCCTGCATGCCCTAGCCAGATCTGTTTCGCCGTGCTTTTTTTGGTGCTGGGCATTTATGGATCATGTCTGCAGGATTTTTGCTGGGGTGTGTTGTGTCGGGGCTCGCCTTTGGCCGCGGGAGTTGGTCTGTTGCAGGGCATCAGGCCATTCTTGCTGTGTGGTGCGTTTGAGCTCACGGCGGTAGGTGTTTAGGGGGCTTTGCCCTTGCTAGTTTGCCAAGCCCAAACTCGAGCTTAATGAGAGATCTAGGGCTCACCTCTCCCAGGCCTTCGAGTGATGATTTGGAGATGGGAGAGTTTGTTTTGGGGATGTAGGACAGTAGTAAGGGTATGAAGGATAAATCCAAATCAAAGGAAGGAGAGTCCTCTTCAAATTGACAAATTTGACTTCAAAAAATTAATGGGTGTCTACAGAAAGCCGAGGTTCGTCCTATTCTCATAGTCCAACTTGAATAGGTTTTGGAGGATGTTGAGTACTGGAGTAACCATGCTATTATATGCAAATTTTTGGGCCTTCGCCTTTCATTGTCGGTGTTGGACACTTGGGCCCGTTGAGTGTGGAATCCATAAGGAGATATGGAGATTCTGCTAGCAGCTACTAATTACTTTATGGTTATATTCTCTTGCATGTCAGATAGGATTAAGGCTTTTGAAGGAGGCCCTTATTTCTTTAACCAGGTGGGGCTTTTCATCAAGCCTTGGCACACAGGCTTTAACTCTGATGAGGAGATCCCCTCTCGGGTTCTGGTCTGGGTTCGCCTGCCAAGACTTCCTTTGGAATTCTGGAGGGAGGATGTCCTTCACTCAATTTCGATGCTTCTTGGAAAACTTGTGGGATCCTCTACACAGATGCAGGATCGTAAGGTAATTTCTTTTGCTCGCATATGTGTTGAAGTTGATTTGAATAATCCATTGCTAGACTCTATGGAGATTTGTATGGGCTCTGTTTCCTGGATCCAACAGTTGGATTACGAGACTCTCCCATTCAGATGCAAAATTTTCCATGAGTATGGACACCTACTATGCTGATGCCCCAGATATAAGAACCCATCCCTGGATGCTCCAGTTCCCCCTAGGGAGGACAAAGGAAAGGCAAAAGCTTCTAGTGGACCTATTGATAGTGAGGGATTTACCCAGGTTAAATATCGCAACAAGGGCAAAGGAAAGAAGAGAACCTGGGTAGAAAGGCAGAAAAATGACACTTTTAATAGGTTTGATGCTCTTGAGAGCATGGATCAAGAGGTGGGTATCCCAGTCAAGATTTCCCCGGAGGCCATTATTCAACAGGAGAATCATGAAGGTGATATGCAGAGGGAGGATCAACTTGTTTGTATAGGGGACCTACAGGGTGAGCATTTGGATAATGATGGACCTCCTCTTTTTTAGGCTACTGGGGATCTTGGTGGAGCTCAAGGTTTACAGGGACCAATAGAGGTGTCCAATGTATCTCACAAACACAAAGGGGCCTCTGATCCAGTTAAGGGTAATAAGGCCTCTCTTGTTCTAGGCATTCAATAGAAGTCTTTCAAAAAGGGGCCTCTGGATAAACCAATAAAAAGTGGTAGGAAGACTGATCAGGAGAAAGTTAAGATAATGGGTGAAAATTTGGTGGAGTCTGGGTTAGTACATCCCATTGATATTCATTTATCCCAACCCCATAAATGATTGTGCTTTCATGGAATGTAAGGGGGTTGAACGACATCCCTAGACAAAAGGTTGTTCGTACATTAATTGAGTCTCAGTCTCCTGATGTGGTTTTTATTCAGGAAACTAAGCTTTCTTTGGATGGTTTGGCTAAGTGTGCTGCGTATATTTGGCCCTGTGGCTCTTGGCAGGGGGTGGGTGCCTTGAATAGTTCTGGAGGGGTGGCTTTCTTCTAGGACCCTCGAAAAGTCTCCCCTTTATGGTGGTTTTCCAGTCAGTCATCCATCTCTTTGATAGCCACCAGCTTTGAGAATGGTGAAAGGTGCTTCTTATCCAACATTTATGCTCTAACAGACTTTGCAGGTAAAGTTCAGTTATGGGCCCATATTAGATTCATTCGATCCTTGGAATCTCTTCTTCCATGGATTATGACGGGAGACTTCAATGCTATCATTAGCCTGGAGGAAAAAAGGGGAGGGCTAGCAAAGTTGGACCAATCGTCTAACTTGTTTAGAGATATGATTGGCTTATTATTTCTCATTGATGTGAAGCCAAATAATGGAGTCTTTACGTGGAATAATTAGAGATGTGGTGGAGAGGCTATCTCGAAAAGGCTTGATAGATTTCTGGTTTCTTGCTACTAGATGGACAACAGGTGAGTTACCAGTTCTGAAATTCTTGACTGGAGGGGATCGGATCATTGGCCTGTTAAGCTTTCCATCTTTTCATACAAGATCACCAAGAATCCCTCTTTCAAATTCCAGTTGATGTGGTTATGGGATTCCTCTTTATCTGATCTAATGGCTAACTGGTGGTATGAGGGAATGCCTGATCACAGTACAACCATGTATACCTTCAGTAAGAGACTGTAGCATGTAAAGTACAAGCTTAAGAGGTGGAACAAACAGTGTTTTGGTTATCTACATGATTAGAAGATTGCTGCTCAAACCAAGCTAGATAGTATTACTCAACAGATTCGGGACCATGGGTTGAGCTCTGAGATGAGTGATGCTGAGACCCTAGCCCTTAAAGAGCTGGATGAATGGGAGCTTTGGTAGGAGATTTACTGGAAGCAAAAATCCCGTATTGATTGGCTTCAAGAGGCAGATAGGAACACTGCTTTTTTCCACAACTCAGTTAAGGCACGCCGGCATGGGAACTCTCTTTCCTCTCTTGTATTACCAGATGGAACTCAGATCTATTCTTGTGATGCTATCTCTAGGGAAGCTATCAAGTACTTCTCTAACCTCTTTTCTAGGGAGGAGCTAGGATTCAGACAAGAGGAGCAAAACATTTTGGATTGCATCCCTCATCTTGTCTCTGCTGAAATGAATGAAGCCCTGTTATATCCTATCTTGCTTACAGAACTGGAGAAAATTGTGCTTAATATGAAGAAGGGTAAGGCCCCTGGTCCAGATGGGTTTCCAATTGAATTTTTCCAAGAATTCTGGGAGGTAATAAAGTATGATCTTCTAGACGTGGTCCAAGAATCACACAGGAACAAACAGATGTTGAAGTCTCTGAACTTGACCTTCTTGGCCCTTATACCTATGAAGGAGGGTGCTGATAGGTTGGATCAGTTTAGGCCCATAGCTTTGTGTAATGTGGTCTATAAGATCATCACCAAGCTGATTGTAGAGAGGCTCAAACCATTCCTCGCTCCTTTGATCTCTGCGGAATAGGGTGGCTTTGTGGATGGAAGACAAATTTTGGATGGAGTTGTGATAGCAACGGAGGCTGTCCATTCTATGGCCAATTCTAAGGAGAAATCCATGTTCATAAAACTTGACATGGCCAAGGTGTATGATTGGGTGAGCAGGGAGTTCTTACAAAAAATTCTTTTGAAGTTTGGGTTTGCGGTGGAATGGGTTGAATGGGTTCTTAACTGCGTGACCTCGCCCTCCTTCTCTGTTCTCATTAATGGAGAACCTTCTGAGCTGTTTAGTGCCTCTCGAGGACTTCGGAAAGGCAACCCTTTATCTCCCTACTTATTCATTATCATGGCAGAAGGGCTTGGTAGATTTTTAAAAGCTCAGGTTCAGCAGGGGCTGATCCAGGGATGGAGCTGGAGTAATGACCTCCCTTCGTTTTCCCATCTCCAATTTGTGGATGATACCAGACTTCTGGGCAGGGCTAGAATCAGCGAGGTAGTTAATATTAGGAAAGCTTTGGATATCTATTTGCAAACCTTAGGTCAGAAAATTAATGATGATAAGTCTTCTATCTATTTTTTTAACACTCCTAGGCTTATTCAGAACAAGATTGCTAGAATTCTAAGGTTCCAGATTGGCTCTCTCCCCTTGATGTATCTTGCAGTCCCTTTGTACTTGGGTGCTTAGCGGAGGGAATATTGGCAGGGGATTTTGGATAAATTCAGAAGTAAGGTTAGTCACTGGACTTATAGATGGCTATCTTCTACTGGGAGATTGGTTTTGCTTAAGACGATGGTACAGTCTCTTCCCATTTATAGGTGTGGGGTCCAGATCCCTCCTTCTAGTTTTGTGAGAGATTTGGATGTGTTATCTCGGTAATTCCTTTGGTCTGGCAACCTTCTGTCCTCGAAGTGGAGTCTAGTCAAGTGGGAGACTGTGTGTAGGCCAAAGCATGTTGGTGGTCTCGGACTTCGTTCGATGAATCTTGTTGTCACTGCTTTGGCTACCAAATTATATTGGCATTGGTGTAAAAATCAAGATCATGAGTGGGCCAAGATTCTTATTCACAAGTACTTTCCTGGTGCTGATGGATCTGAGGTACCACGGCTTCCTTTGGTGGGTAAAGGCTCCTGTATTTGGAATACTCTCAAGAGGGGTGCACAAATTGTTAAGGAAGGGCTCTTCTGGATTTGTAACAGAGGCTCGGAAACTCTATTTTGGAAAGACTCATGGGATGGCCATCCTCCTATTCTTTCTAGCTTCCCCCAACTTATCCCTCTCTCCCAAATCTTTTCTAATGCTAGTTGGAGTAAGGTGGAGCACTTTAAGACAGTTAAGAGCCTTGGATAGGTTGAGATAACTTGCTGGAAGGAACCCCAGGAGTGGCCAATGGGTGGCTCTATTACGGACCAGGCTCTCCTCTCTCATGTTCTTGAGGGTAGGTTCTGCAATTCTCTCAATGAGAGGGACATCTTAGCTTGGAATCCAAGTCCTAAGGGTAAATTTATAGTGGCCCAAGGCTATGCTGTCCTTGACAAGAATCTTCATGGGAAGACTGAAGTGCATTGGTGGAAGAAAGTTTGGAGTAGCTTCTCATGGCCCAAGTGTAACTTTTTCTTATGGGTGTTGGCTTAGAAGAAGTGTCTTACTTGGGAGAATCTCTGCAAACGAGGTTTTCAGGGCCCCTCGATTTACGTTCTTTGTTTGCATAATGAGGAATGTGTCTCACACTTGTTTTTTCTCTGCCCCTTCTCAAGAGAGATATGGCATAGATGGTGGGAGGCATGGGGTCATGGCTGCTTTCATGGTAATTCTCTTATCGAATTTTGGGATAGCTTGGGTAGACCTCCTGCAAAGACTCCTTTCTTATAGGTTGCCTAGTTGGTTGGTCCAGTCTTCATTCTCTGGAACCTCTGGCTAGAAAGGAATTGCAAGATTTTTGGTGATGCCAAACTTAGTAGTCCCCAATTTTGGAAGTTGATTCTTAATAGGATTCAGGAGATGATATGTGCTAAGTATGATATGTTTGTTAATATTGATCTTGGGGATCAAGTTACTGTGAAGAATTTGAACCTAAGGGATAGCAGGGGGGAGGCAGTCCCAACAGCAAACCAAGACATGGGAAGCAGCGAGTGTGTAGAGATGGGAGGTGGTCCCCTCCCCTGACTGGGTTCTTGAAGATCAATATGAATGGGTCTTCTCAGGGGAATCCTGGGCATGCAGGTATTGGGGCTATTGGCAGGAGCGATGTTGGAGGTGTAGTTTTTCTCCTCTCTATTTACAAGGGGAAGCATTCTAACAACCTGATGGAGGCACTGGCCATTAAGGTTGCTATTGAGAGTGGCTACTCGTTAGGATGGCGGAATTTCATTTGTGAGTCTGACTCACAGATTGTTGTGGACATGTTGAACAACTAGAGGTTGGATAATGTTAGTTGGCAACTTGCTTCTTTAGCCAGACAAATCCTCTGTCTTTGTCAGTTGGTGGACTCAGTCTGCTTTCGCTATATTCCTCGCGAGTTGAATAGAGTAGCTGATTTTTTGGCTAAGTGGGCTTCAGAGAATGTGGATAAGTGGAATATTAATGGTAGGGATGAGTTATCCAATGAGTACTGTGAGATCATTGATCAGATGCTATTGGAGGACAAGAGTTTGTAACTTTGTGTTGGGCCTTTGGCCTTTGTTTTGTACCTGGGCTTTTTAGTGAATAAAATTTTACCCCTTTTCCCCAAAAAAAAAATTTATAGTAGCCTCGATTTCTTTCCATAAATCATAACCTAAGATATCCAAACATTTATGGAAGAAGAAGGCTTGAAATCCACCCAGACCTAGAGATTTATTTGGGTTAATATTGAAGAAGGTTGCTTTTATTTCTTCTAATGAGAATTTTTGGTTAAGAATTTTATTATCTTCTTATGTTATTAATTTAGGTATAGAACTTTTCATTATATTTTGAGTTGAAAGATTAGAATATTCATAATTGTTGAAAATATCCTTAAAATATTGCACAAAAACTTCTACTATTTGATCTAGGTTTTTCATTAAATTTCCTTCATTATCCTTTATTTTATTATATATTTTTTATCGATAAACAACTGAAGCCTTATAGATTATATTAATAAAATAGAGAAAAATTACAAATATCTCCGTTCAAAAGGGCACTGATAGGAAAGAACAAAGAAGAAAACCTCCAGTCTTGCCTGGGACCTTTAGTCCTATTCAAATTACATAAATAAAAGGGGCATACCCTAGTTTCAAATCTTTTTGAAGGGAAAAACCCTTCTTTACTACATTGTCATTTTATGTTCCATTCCATACTAATTTCTATTTGAATGATATACTTATGCCTTTAATAAAATGAGTTTTTATAGAAACAATCTTCCTTTGCTTCTCTGGTTGAAAGTTTAGAAGGGTTTTGATAAGCTGTTCCTGCTTTGAATTTCCAAACTGAAGTCGAGAATGTTGTCTCTCACCATATTCATAACAAGTTTGATTCTTTTGAAGATAAGTTCTTATTTGATTCCTTGCATCTTAAAAAACTTCCTACTCATTTTTAGACATTAGTTGTTAGAATCCAATGAGTGTTCTATTATCTCTTAAGAAATTGATATCTATATTTCCAACAAATTTGAATGGATATTGTACTAAATATCCTAAATAGAGATATGAAAAAAGTATAAATTAAATAGATGAAAAAAGGAAGAAACTCCATCCAAGATCTTATGTCTTGGGCTAAAAAATTACCCCACCAAAAGATAGAGCTCTGGGTGAATAGTCTGAACAAGAGAGTCATTGTATCTGTCCCTATACCTTCTTTGATAAAATTATTTTAAAATTTTCATGTTTAAGGTCAAGGTTAATCTTGGTGAAAGTCTAAATTAATTATCCTTGAAATTAATGCCCTCTAAGGGTAAGCATGAAAAATATTCCTTAAATAGTCTCCCAGAATGATAACTTACTGTTATTTGCCTCAAATGGGAGAATTGAAAAAAGGCTAAAGAAACTAGGATTAAAGTTTGAAGTCATAAAAATTTACCAATCCACAAAGATTGGTAACAAAAAGCTTCAAGAATTATTAGCAAAATAAGTGTTGAGAAAATGTTGAGATGAGGATTAAAAGGACAGCAATCTCTGATAAGAAAATGAGTTAGTCGAAATAGAGTATATTATAATTTTCCTTAAAAATGCCAACTTTGATTGAGTCTGTATTAGAGGTTAATAAAGGATTTGATATAGAGTCGAGACCAGAGCTTCAAACAATTTGATTACTGATCATCCAAATATGATAAGAACTACCTAATCATCCATGCTTCCTTAATACCAATACAATGATGGTCCTGAATTAACCATGAGAGATATTAGGAAGTTATGAACATCACTATGTAAGCAGAAAAAATGAGCAAATCCACAATTCATGCATAAATCTCCAAGTACTCTCTGATCAAGAATAATAGATGTAATATGACAGATCATAAAATCGAGAATTTTCTTACAAGTTCCTTTATATTAATTATCAAGAATTACATAGATATTTCATGATAAAGATAACATATAAGAATCAATAGATCTGAATAAAACAAGCACCTTGGCTAAATATACAAAAACCAAGGAACTAGGGGAACTACATTGAAGTAAACAGAGCCCAGATCCAGTATGACCATCTAGGGGATGCCCAAAAGAACATCTGATTACCAAGGGAAAAGTAGAAAGAAAAAGACCAATCAAATACAACCACTAGAGAGGCAGTGGAACAAAAAGAAGCTCAAAAACTACACCCATCAGCCAAAAAATATTGAACCAACCAAGGCAAACAGGGACTTATAAAATGAAAACCCCAAACAAAGGATTCCTGTGAATATTGGTATCAACTACAAAAAATGAGGCTAGAAACATTACATATCTTCCTTAAGCTTCCAATAAACCATGATCATATCATCCACTTCCTCCAAGTCCACTACCATGGCACCCGAAGCAAGAACATACATCATCTTCTCCCTATTAGATTTATGCAGATTCAGAAGAGAGAAGTCAAGCTTGTTAAGGTCATCAAATTCTACCCCTAGCTCAATGTAGGAGTCAAAGATGAGTAGATAATGAAGAAAGCATGCATTATCCTGGGCCTCAATAATACCCCTCCAACGAAGCAAAAAATTTATACTAGCCTCCATCTTATGCCATATCAGGTTGTAATGATTAACGTCTCTGATCTATAAAATGGGATGCCTAATTACATTAGCTTGCTCCAAACTTCCTGGGGGATTTTCCATGTATTTTTTGCAAATGGAATTTCTAAATTCCTATTTACACTTAGGATTACTTCTTGTAGGCCCTCTAACTAGATAGGATCAAATATATTATGGCAGAGTCGAATGATCTCTCACTAATCTATAGTAGCCCTAAACATGTAGGCTATGAAGGACCCTATGACATTGCTATTGGTACGTTAAGTATACCCATAATCAAAGGACCTTGCTCCTAAATCCCTACACACAATGACCCTAGTCATATCATCAACAGGATTAAGAATCCTATTCCAACACTCTGGTTTTACTGTACCTAGAAATGCCATAGTTCTAGCTTTTGACACATGATAAAAAGATATAGCTGATTCCATTTTAACTTGTGCTGCAAAAAATAGAGCAATAGTGACAAAAGAATGGATGGGAAGTCTTTAAATAGTCCAATTAATTAACTCAACCTTCATTAGGGATCTAGATGTTTCTAGATTGATAATCATGAACTAAACTGCAACACTTAGATCCATGCTTTATCATGATAACACTTCAATCAAGGGATTCATTAGGATTAGTAATATATTTATTAATTTTATTGATCTTGTAGTATTTTATAATCTGTTTATTATTATATGTTAGGATATTATAAAAGAAGAAAAAAGAGTCAATTATAATCCTCGGGAAATATGAATAAAAGTTAGAAAGAAGATCAAAACAAAGAAGTGGTATTGAGTCTACTAAGGATGTTTTTAGAATAGAGAAAAAACTTATATTATCAAATGTTTTTTGACGCTAGAAGAGTAATGTCCTCTCCATCCGCACCCCTATTTTCTAGGTGATATGCTTTTTTATTTCCCTCTTGATAAATATGACAGAATCTTGTTTCCTCAAGCTTATCTATAAGATTAAGAACTATCTCAAGTTTTGAGTTAATGATCCAATTCAGAGTCATCCTTTTTCTTAAGGTGTTGATGATGATTTGAGAATCCCCTTCGATGATTAATCTTCTTATTCCTAATTTTAGACTTTGATTGAGCCCTTCCTATAACACTTTTAATTTCGCTATATTATTCGTTGCAATGCCTATTGGTTTATCTCTCTTAAGTATCCATTCACCTGAATATGAGAAAATGATACATACAATCATTGCTTCCCTTGGATTTCCTCTTGATGCTTCATCAAAATTTAGTTTTGTCCATCCCATTGGTGGAAGTTCCCATATACAATCTTTACGAGCTTGGAGGTTTTTATTATGATAAGTTAAAGGAGGGTTGATTAAATTAATCCAATTCTTCTTCATTTATGCATCCCAATCTGAAAAGGACCCTTCTTCTTTTACCACTTTTATTAAGTGACTATTGATAACCTTTATTATATTGGTTTCCATTTTATTGAGAAGGGAGGAGATGTTAAGTTCTGAATGATTAAATAAATGTTTATTTCTTTTCTTCCATATTTACCATAGGAGAATGAAAGGAGATATATTCACAATTTACTATATACCTTACATTTACTATATTCACATTGTATAATTGAAAATACTTAGATATATTTTGAATAAAAATCTATCTAAGCTTTTTACTGTGTGACAAAACCTTGACCTTCTATTATTCCAGATGTATAATGCATTAGTTGTCAAAATATCTATTAAGTTATTACTTGCAAACCATTCTCTGAAATCTATCATTACCTAAGTTATAATTTGTGATCCTTCATATTTTTCTTCCAAGTCTAGAAGGGCATTAAACCCCCACAAAATAATTGATTTTGTTCCATAATGCCCTCTTATCTAATGTTGGGGTTAGTCCATATACATTTATAAGTATGAATTGAATATCACTTTTAAACGTTTGATTCTCCCTCCCATCTAGTTCTTATTTGATACCATCCTACTAAAGTTTATCTTTCTAGGATCCCAAATAATGTCAATACCTCCTGAGGCCTTGTAGCTTCTATTATATCATCTTTCTCCAAGTTTTTTTTTACTTAGATTATCTCCTTCTTCTTTATTTAGCTTAGTTTCCTATATTATAATAATTTTGGATTCAAAGAGGGTTAAGTTGCTCTTTAGCAAGTGCTTCTTGTTAGGGGCATTTAATCCCCTAACATTCCATTAGTAATCCTCATTGCATTGTGGGAAGGTTCTTCCCCTTCCTAGCTTTAAAAACATCTTGAATCTTTTTTTGATTCCCTTCTTTATTTGAGGCACTTATGAGTTCAACTAATGTTTTCCTGCCTCATTTTTTGATTTGTCTTCCACAGTTTGGAGTTTCTGATCCTTCCATGGTTGTGGCTAAGCTCAATGTATCAATATTTTCATTTATATTTTGAGCATTGTTTGCAATTGATTCATCTACCATATATTCACTTTCTTCTCTCCATTCTTGAATTATTTGTTTACTAATGTTGATTTTCTCATCCTCTATTGCTTCCTTTTGTTCATTATGCTTTTCTTCCTTGATTTCCTTTATATTTACTTAATTTAGATCTAATTCGGCTATATTTTCCAAAATCCTCCCAAAATTTATTTGGGACTTTCTCATTCCCTTCTATATTGTCTATCTCCCCGGTATTGATTAATTCTTCTTGACCAACTTCCAAGAGCTTACTTATAAAGGTCTCAACTTGAATTGGTATGAGCTTCTTGCTTTGGTTCCTTTATTGTATATTACTATTTTTAAATTGATCATTTCCATCTAATGGGGTTTGCCAAAATTTATATGCTTTCTTTTTCATTTCTTTTTACTTTTCCCCCTTATTGTAATATTTCCCCATTGTTCTGATGATGCCAGAGGGATATAATTATTCCCAATTTCATTACTATTTAGAGGTATCTCTATTTACATTGTTTCTTTTGTTTCATTATTGCTTTTGTGAGGATTATTTTCTGATATTTCCATTCCTTCCTTTCCTTATTATGGATTGCATCCACTATTTATGTCCAACCCTTCCTTCATATTTTCTAATTATATTTTCTTGTTTGCACTTTCTAAACATCTTTTTTAATTCTTTGATGAAGCATTATCTTCCTTCTCAAATATATTTGTCTCTAGATCTAAATCCACTATGCATTAAATGAGATTCTCATATTTTTCATTTCTTCATTATTCTCTATATTGTTGAGACTTACATTTATGTCTTTTTCTTGTGATGTTGTTTTCATCTAATCCTCTTCCTAATTTGAATTGACTAATATTTACCTATTGAGTTCTTCCCATGTTAATAAAACTCTTGTCTTCTCCTTTCCTACTCCTTTACTCAAATTCTCTATATCTTTTCTCATTTTTCCTTCTAAGGAGGCCTTCTCATTTATATCCATTTTATTTGTCTTTTTTTCTAGATATGCTTTTAGATTAGTATTGTTTTCATCATTGTATATTTGATTCTTAGTTGTTTTTGAGTGTTTATGTTCTTTATGATCTTCCTCCCATAGAACTAGTTGATCACATAAGTCATTCTCAACAAATAAAAAATTATGTACCAGTTCTCTATATTAGGTTAAGTTTTCTATGGTGTCTTCAAAATATGTGTTATTTATCCTACATTATTTACACATATGGAGCATGTTTATATTATCCTCAACTTTCTTGATTTTTTAAAATTTCAATCTCCACTTTATCCCGATTGTTATCTATATTTTCTTCTTGTTTTGTATTCCTTACTTGAAAGTTTCCTTGAGTGGAGTTTAAATTGTTGTTTGGGCACCCCTTGATAACCAAATTCGTGCCTATGATTTCCCCTTCCTCAAACCCCATATCTGGTCTACAGATCAAACGTTCTAGGAAATCCCTTTGATTGCTATATCTAACCTATTTTGAAGAAATTATTGTTGGATTATGCATATGCTCTGTGGCCTTTGGTGTATGGTCCATAATCTTATTCCTAGTCCTCTTAGTTAGATGTGGAAATATCTTTCATAAATTTGTACTTCTGTCCACATATTTAAAACTTTCCTGCACTGAACCCCACTTACTTTTAGTTTCTAGAAGGACAATTTCATTTAGATGTTTGTCATATTTTTCACAATTCAAATGATAAATGGATCTATTGGTTATAATTTTTTTTTAAAAAAAATTGAGTTGTTTTGGTTTTAGGTTTATTAAAAATACGATTTCATTAGAGATTCTATAGTTAGCCTTGATGCCTATGAATTTGCCTATAGATTATTCTATTCGTTTTAATGTCTGCAAATTTATGAGTTGTATTGGTATATCCTTAATCACAACCCATGAAGGCATCTTTAAAGTCTTTGTGAGATCTTCATTAAAAATTGGTCTCTAGTGAAAAAAGTCTACACTATAGCCTTTTAAAAAATAAACTGAGCAAAAAGATGAGTTATTTTGATTTCTTTACTTTTATAATGTAAATATATTAGATGATAGGAGAGATATACTTATGTATTCATTGCGAAATTTATACAACCATTTGACCAATCTTGGGTCCTTTGCTTCTGGCCCATTCTAGTATACAGAAACTCCTTGATTGTAGCATTCAATCCACTAGTTTTTATTAAACTGATTGCTTATGATTATTGTGTCAAAGTTTTGCAACTGCTTACACTGATTTTACTTTCAACTAATTGAGTTTTTGCCCCTATTCTCTTTTTTGTTTTGTTGATAATTGGATTACCTTCTTGAATCCCCTAGGCCCTAGATCCAATTATATTTAGTTTAGGGTTTCAGTCAATATTAACTGTTACCCATATTTCCAATTGGATTAGGGTTTGTAGGTAATCCATGTAGCGAAATGTATGCCTTGGCTACTGCCTGCTTTTCCACTTGATTTGGCACAATCTTCTATTTTGATATAAGGGATTTACTATTTGTTTATGCCCTTGTATTTATAATGCTTACTACACTAATTGGAACCCTATTAGATTCCAAAATTTGTGTTGGGCGTTGATTACTTTTGTTTTGGGATCTATATTGGATTGAAGTTTTTGATCGATCTTTTTTGTTTATTATTGTAACCCATTCTTCCTTATTTAGCTCATGACCTGAAATAGAGCTATTAGGGACTCTTGAGTTACTCACCTTTATCTTATGTTCAAAGTGATGATATTTCTTTTTCCCTTCAGAATGATGATTGGTCTGAGAGACTTGTATCCTGTTTGATGCTTTCCAATCTTTCTTTGCATATTTTGTTGTTGAGAAATAACCCTGGCTTTTTACAAATGATGAAGCTTAAGGGACCTTGGCAAGACTGGTATTACTATTAATTTATGGTTAACTATTCCTATAAGAACCCTTGTCTACTGGATTTGAGGCTTTGATATTCATATTTTGTGTTTGAGGGATTTGTCTTTCATGTTTAGGTTGCCCTGGTGGAACTACATTTGCACTCATGGTTTGGGAATACTTAGGTTTATTACCCCTCCATGCCCTAGCAATTTTTTTTTCTAACAAACTTTCATCCCTTATCTTGGTCGCTATTTTGCTCATTTTCTCCCAAAAAGTGGTTATGAACATTATGCTGCTAATTGTATGCATGCATCCATTTAATTTCATTTTCTCTCCTTTTATCTTGGCAGAGAGTTGGTTGAGGGTTGTATTTCTGTTTCAATGTGCGTTCTAATCCTACTTCACTTTGTGTCATTGCTAGGGCATCAAAATAATTTGAAATGTTTAGTGCATACTTTGTATTATAAAAGTAGTTTTCATTTTTGCTTGAGTGTGCCATTGAATTCTTATATGTCTGGTAGTTGTGAATAGCTTCCCAGAGACCATCATCATTTGCAAAGCCACTTCGAGGAGAAGATAAACAATAATTTCCTTCATTTCTTTGTAAAACGTTTGCCCTAGCTACCTACGAAGTAGAATTTAGGAAATCAAAATGATTTGGAGCTTGTTCTACATCTTTTGATTTGTGAAAGTAATATTTATTACTACCTTTTGCAATGTGTGAATAAGAGTTTTCCAACTTAGTTGGATGCTACTTTTTTCACTGGTTTCGAGCCATTTTAAAAAATAATGTATTATTATTACACAATTCTATATTGTACAAAATTCGTACTAAATATTTTTTTATATAAAAAATATAGTACATTTACTAATATCTTATATAAATAACTATTCTAATTCAAAAAATATTTTATTCAAATAAAATAAAAACTTAAATATTATTAAATTATTATCTTTTATTAAAATTGTCTATTATTATCCTTAATTAAATTATATACAATATTATAATTGTAATTATTGGCAAATACTTGTCACTACATGACACTTGTTATGAAATGTCTTCGTTTTAATATGTGGATATATTAGAAATAATTAATTTATGATAAGTAAAAAATTGTGCATTTTTTTAGGTCTGCCCTATTTAGGTGCAAACATTATTCTTTTGCTCATTCATTCATATATTGAGACTACAAATTAGTGAAACAATGTATGATCTCTAATCTAGAAATTCCATATAATTTATATCTTAAAAAATCAATAATATCTATTAGATTTGTTGGAATGTATAATATTAGTTTGCATTTACCTAGATTGGAATAAATCTACATTTACTAACAATAGGAAATACAAATTGAAATTTGATTCCTTTTTGGGTTAATGTATTTTTTCTTTCTTTTTTGATAAGAAAGAGGCCGAGGTCATTGATTAATTTGAAAAATAATAAAACCCAACTCAAGGGGCACTAAGAGGAGAGAGTTGGGCAATAGTCCTTTAGTTTAGCCTCAATAGATACATTATAATCTTTCCAAAGGTTATTTGAAATCCTCTAAGGTTAATAGAAAACCTTAGCCTCTTCATCTTGCAATATCTCATTTCCTTTGTTCTACCTTACCATCAATCCAATCTGAAAAATAATAACACAATCACTCAAATACTCTATGCTAATTGTTAGGAGGTTAGCGAAAAAATAATTCAGAGAAAGTTACTGAGAAGGAAGACCTAATTTAGTGATATAGAACAAAGATGCTAAAATATGAAAATTAAGAAGCCAAGACCAAAATCATATAACCAAAAAAGTAGATAACAAATGAAAATGGAATTTAGAATTTCAGGCGATTCTTTCTATCACATCATGTCACAAAATATTTCAAAGGGAGCATGAGTTAGAATCAAAGGACCAAAGTTTTATAAGACATTAGGGGATGGATTATCAATCCCCTTATTCGCAAGCTCATTTTCTCTCTTGTTACCTCCTCGGTATATGTGATTAAATAAAAGCTTATCAAATGATTTACAATGTTCCATAGCTTCTGCAAGCTTCACATTTAAATTTTGATTCATAAAGGAGCCTTTTCTTAGAGCATTAATTATGTTAGTCGGTTCACCTTCTATTTCGAGCTTCTTAAGTCTTAGCTCTTTACATAGAGCAAGTTATTCCACCAAAGCTAAAACTTCTACCCAATTTTTAGTAGCTTCATCAATATCTTTTTCTATTGTTTCAAGCTCCTTCCCTACATCATCATAAATACTGCACCCAATTCCTTCTTTACCTGCATTCCCGCTGAAGGCACTATCAAACTTTAACTTATACCATCCCTTCTTTAGCACTTTCCATATACAATATTTTCTTTTTTATGATCCTTAAGCATTCCTCTTACCACTAAAGGGAGGAATTTTGAGGCCCATCCATTTAACTCGCGTCTTCTCATCCCAGTGAGACACAACTACTAGTTTGATATTCAAATTTGACAGTTTGGTGTTGGTCAATTCAATAATGGAGGCCTCTATTTTTTTGACGAGTTGTTTGACCTCCATCTTCCTATCATGGAAGATTCTTTTATTCCTCTCCTTGCATAGTTCCCATAGAGCTATGGAGGGAGATGAAATCCATATGTAGTGAAAGACACCATCAGATTCTAAGAAGGACCAAGCCATGATCGCACTAATAATAGAATTTGGGAGAGTCGAGCTCCAACCTAACTGGAAACACAACCATTGCTAGTAGTGGTTGGAGTAAGGACAATTAATGAAGAGATGATCTATTTTCTTCTCCTTTGACTCACATAGAGGACATCTACTCAGTCCCTGGAAGCCCATTCTTCTAAGTCATTCTATTGTGAGGGCTCTCTTATGGAGGACAATCCAAGTAAACACACCAGCTTTGGGTAGGAAAAAATTGTCCCTACATAATTTTGATGGAAGAGGGTTCTTTACATGAGCCCAAGAGGAATCTAAAAATTGTAACTTTGCTTGGAACTATATTACCCACTATTACCGCCATCACAGATAAGCACATCCTTAATACCCCTGAATGAGACTTTCCTAGAATGAAGGAATTTCAATAAAAGTTCCCTATCTCTTGAGGGGATATCCTCTTCATCTAAATCTATCCAATGCCATCTAAGTTTATCAACATCAAAAAACACATAATATTTAACCTTTGATCCCCATATTTCTTCTAAATACTCCACAAAATTGGTGACAAAAGGGAATTTAAATAAAACCTTATAACACCCTTAGAATCATGCCAGAAGGAGGCATCCTCCCCTTTTCCCAAGTTCCAAGTGAGTTTATCTTGGATGATAGATCTACATTTTATCATAAAATCCTAGAATCTCAAACCCCTTGGAGGATTGGCCTCCCTAAAGAAATTAATTTTAGTTGAAGACATGTATTTGTGGGTTAAAATCTTGACCCACTTTAGATGAGGGTATTTCAACATTCTCTAAACTAAATAGGCTCCTAAAGTCAACCCTTGTAGTTTAATATTATTGATACCTACCACCCCTAAATCCTTAGATCTATAGACGTAATCCCAAGTTGAAAGAGGGAACTTTCTTTTCTCAACACTACCTCGCCAAAAGGATGTTCTCAAGTGTCCATTAATTTTGTTAAGTTGACAACTCAGAAGGTCAATACAAGAAAGTTGGTAAATAGGTTGGGCATATAGATTTGATTGAACCAAGGTCTTCCTCCCATCTATAGAGATCCATTTCCCTTTCCAAAATGTGGTTTGTTTCTTCAATTTATCTATAATTGGGTCCCAAAGATTGGTAATTTCTTTCCCAACATCTAAAGGTAACCCCTAACATTTACAAGGAAGAGAACCTTTATTGAAATTGAAAATTGTGCAGATAAGCTCTTCCATGATAGGTTGGGTATAAAAGAAGAAGATATTTGATTTATCTTTATTGATTTCTTGACCCAAAGCCAGAGTGTATTGTGTCAAAATGTTACACAGAGTGGTGGCCTCATCAATTGTACTCTGTCCATAAAGCATAGTATCATCTACAAAATGTTGGTCTGTAGTAAGATCAAGAGTGCTAGTAATGGGAATGCTTTTAACAAATCCTAAGGATCTAGCTCTAGAGATAGATCTCCTAAGAGAATCTTCCATTAAGATAAAGAGGAAGGGGAAGATTGGATCTCCTTGTCTTAATTCTCTTGAGATATTAAAAAATTCTATTAGAGCACTATTGACTAAGATAAAGAGTTTCAGAGTTGGGATACATTCAAAGATCAGATTAATTTATTGCTTAAAAAATCCATAGGCTTCTAGACATTTGCATAAAAATCTCCAATCTACCCTCTCATAAGCTTTCTTAATGTCTAATTTGATGAGCATGCTTGGTGTCTTGTTATTTTGGACTGAATGTATGGCCTCTTGATGTATGATAATCCCATCATATATAGAACACCTTGGGACAAATCATGTATGTTCCTCACTAATAAGGTTTGGTGAGATCAATTGAAGTCTAATAGCTAGGATCTTGGTAAAAAGATTATACAAGGTACTATAGAGAGCTATAGGTCTTTAGTCATTAAAGGTTGTTGGTTTATCTATTTTAGGAATTAGAGAAATAAAAGTATTATTAACTTCCTTTAGAATTTTACCAAATTCATAACACCTTCTAAGGCTCTAGTTATGTCATCTCCTATGAAATCCCAACACTTCTATAAAAAAAGGTGGAAAACCATCTGGGATTGGGGATTTATTTGGATTCATTTGGAATAGAGCTACTTCAACCTCCTACTTAGAAAGTTTTTGTAGAAGGAACTTATTTTGATCTTGAGAGATACGTTTGGGGATATTTACTAGGACATCTTGTTGAGCCTTGAGGTTAGAACTCACTGAGTTATTGCAAATATCTACAAAGTAAGATATGGCCTCTAAATCATTTTTTTCTGGGGATTCTTTTAGAATACCATTGACTCCTCTAATGGAAGTTACATGATTAATTATTCTTCTTTTCTTAGAGTAATTATGGAAACACTTTGTATTTTTGTCACCTGCTTCTAGCCATGTTTCCCTCCATTTTTGTTTCCAAAAAATATCTTCCTTGGCAAGGATTTCTTCGTATTGTTGCATTAGCTTTTTTTCTTCTAAGAAATGGATTTCACCCATCCCATGTTCTATAACTTCATTATTGAGAGATGCTAATTTTCTTCTATATCTAGCTTATCTTTGAAGATATTTCCAAAAAAGTTTGAGTTCCATTCTTTCAATTTTTGTTTAATAATTTTCAATTTGCTAACTACTTGGAAAAGTTTAGATCCTGATATCTTGATCTCCTCCCACCATTGCTTTATCAGCTTCAGGAAGCTATCAACTTTGAGCCACATATGTTCAAACTTGAAAGGGAAGTTGTTAGGGCATTTATCCTCCAAGATTTTAAGTTCCACCAAGAAATGATTAGACCTTGAAATAGGTCTTACTTCATAATAGAAATAGATCAAAAGGGATGATAGATCCCCGTGGATGAGGAATCTATCCAATTTTTTCACTATATTATTGAACCCCTTCCTTTTGTTGTTCCAATTAAAGGAATCATATGAGTAATCTGTTTCCATAAGATCCATCCTATTGACCCAATCAACAAATTCCTTAGAAGCAAAGGAAAGGGACCTGGTTCCCCCCCTCTTTTTTGATGGATGAAGGATTGCATTGAGATTTTCTCCTAGGATGGAAATTCCTTCTTCTCCTCCACCAATCCTCTCTTCAAGTTCCTTCCATGACTTAGATTTCTCATGGTTACTAATTGGACCTTAAATATTAAAAAGATTATAATGAATCTTAGATCTTATACCATTAACTAATCCATAGATCTAGTTTTTATGAAATTCCAAAGAAGAGATTGACACATTCCTAGTGATGCAGGAGCATCCAGAGGTATAAGGGCAATCCTGTGTCACCCAAAAAAAAATGTACTTAGACTTAGTTTCTGTTTCATGTCTTTACATTTTTGGATATCCATTTGGGTCAAATAAAGGTTCCAACTCTCATAGTTCCACTATCAGTGTGTTTGAGAATCCCAAAAAAATAGGAGCATGCAATTTGGCCATCATTTTGGTGACCTAGAAGGTGTGAATTGGCCAGATGAATGTAATTGTGATTTAGAGCATTCCAGAAAAAGAATCAGGTCAAAAGGCCCCATGGTTTGAAAGTTATTGCAGTTTTTCGGGTTTTGGAGACCTCTTAAGAATGCTTCAAAGTCAGGTTTGGGGCATTAAATGACCTCAAAAAGGGTCAAAAAATGGGGGACAAGCAAAGCTTGTCCATTGGGCTATAGAGCGCTTCGAGAGCTTTTCAAAAATGTAAACAGTTCGTCAATCGGAGCTACGGTTCAAAAGTTATGCCTCTCGGAAGTTCGGCTACTATTTCTGGATTCTTCTAGATTGCACTGACTTCTAATGCAGCTTATGGAACCTTCTATTTTGTCGGTGGATGCCTACTAACCCTTTCTAGAATGTACTCCTAGTCCTTAACCCTCTGAGGTCTATTTAAGGAGATTTCTGGCAATGTAAAAGGCAGTTCGGAGTGGAGTTTGAGAGGGGGTGCTAAAAGGAGATATATTCTCCAGATTTATGCTATTGTAAGCCCTTACGGCATGTTTTGAAGTTAATTTTCTTTGCACTATTTGTACTAGCTTATTTTCTCCGTTAATATAATTTTCCCTTTCTATTGGTTCCATTCTATTCTTGGGTCGTATCCCCATCAAGTGGTATCAGAGCGGGTTTTCCTGAGTGTGTAGACAGAGCGCCGATTGTGAGGCAGTTTGCACCAGGACTGTGTGGTTGTGGGTTCGAGTTAGAAGATGCCTCCACGAAGAGAGCGTGGTGGAAGGGCCAAATCTATTGATCCTAAGGAGGTTAGAGCCCTCCAGAGGCAAGTACAAGCATTGCAAAAGGAGCTTCCTAGAGGAGCAAATGTTGCCGCAGGTGACAATAGTGAGGATGACAATGAAGAGGAAGTAATGGGACCAGAAGAGGAAGCTGACGGGGAAGTTCTGAATCCTACAGAGGAAAGGCTTTTTAGGGACATTACTAAGTTTGGGAAAAGACCTACAATTGAAGTGGGTATATTTTCAGGAAATCTGAAACCAGATGAGTTGATCGATTGGATCAATGAACTGGAAGAATACTTTGAGTATGAGGATATAAGGGACCCAGATAGGGTTAAGTTTGCAAAGGCCAAACTAAAAGGCCATGCCAAAATTTGGTGGCAAGATGTTCAACTGGAAAGACTTAGAAGAGGAAAGGAGAAGATCACAAGATGGGATCGCATGGTGGACAAATTGAAGAAGCAGTTCATTCCTGTGGACTACGAGCTTGATCTATTTAAGAAGATGCATGGGTTAAAGCAAGCAGGAAGATCAGTCCAAGAATATATAGAGGAGTTTTATCGACTCTTGATTAGAGTGGGGCATGTAGAAGCAAATAAGGAGAAGGTTGCTCGTTATATCAGTGGGTTGCGACCTAGCATCCAGGAGGAATTAAGTCTGGTAAGAATGACCAGCGTTGAAGAGGCATACTAGTTTGCCCTATGAGTTGAAGAGAAGCTGAATAAAAGGTTTGAAGGAAGACAAAGAGGGCGCGGTCAAGGAGGAAGGGGAAGCGGTAGATCATCTGGAGGTCGCAATGAAACCCAAAACAAAAATGAAGATGTGGGTACTAGTAGAAACCAGAGGAATGAGGGTTTCAACCGCTCCCATGATCAAGACTTTGGAAATCAAAGAGGAAGAGGTAGAGGACATGGAAAAGGAAGAGGAGGCTTTCATGGTACTTGTTTCCATTGCAATGAAGAAGGTCATCGTGCCTTTGAATGCCCTCAACGACAAGGAAGGACAAATAGGAGAGCTGAGGGCCAAGCTAGGGTTGCTCATGTGGATGAGGATGCACAATCATCACATTCAGAGGATGCAGAAAGAGGAGAGACCTTGGTAAATGAAAGAGTCCTACTAAGTGGTGAGAATGAACCAGGACAACGAAGGAGTTTGTTTCGTACCAGATGCAAGTGTGAGGATAAATGTTATGATGTGATCATTGATGGTGGTAGCATTGATAACCTAGTATCAGAAGAGATGGTCTCTAAGCTAAAGCTCAAGAGGGAGAAACATCCCCAACCCTATCAAATTTCTTGGGTAAAAGATGATCATAAGGTCCTGGTAAGTGAACAATGTTTAGTAAAATTCAAAATTGGGAGTTACCATGGTGAAGTTCTTTGTGATGTTATTTCGATGGATGTTTGCCATCTATTATTGGGTAGACCATGGCAGTTTGATAGACATGCAATACATGATGGACATGCAAACACATACTCTCTGACGAAGGATGGAGTTCACCACAAATTGAAGCCCATGAAAAAAGAAGGTGAAAAGGTATGTAACAGTGCTAGGATTTGTCTTGTTGATGGAAGGAAGTTTTTAGATGGCATGAAACATCAGCGTATGTGCTATGCTTTGATTCCTAGGAAAGATAAAGAAGGTAGTAGTGAAATACCATTTGAAGTTTCAAATTTACTAGGGGAATTTGGAGATATTATCTCTGATAATGTTCCAGATGGATTGCCACCAGTAAGGCAAATCAGTCATCAGATAGATCTGATTCCAGGAGCTAGTTTGCCTAACAAGGCTGCTCACAGAATGACTCCTACTGAAACAGAGGAGCTAAATAGACAGGTTCAGGAGCTGTTGAGGAAGGGCTTGATTCGAGAGAGCCTGAGTCCATGTGCAGTACCTGTAGTACTTGCACCAAAGAAGGATGGAGAGTGGAGGATGTGTACAGATTCTTGAGCTATAAATAGGATAACCATCAAGTACCGGTTTCCTTTACCAAGGATGGACGATCTTATGGATTGCTTGAGTGGAGCTCAGTACTTCACAAAGATAGATATGAAGAGTGGCTATCATTAGATACAGATTCGAGAAGGAGATGAGTGGAAAATAGCCTTCAAGACCAAGGAGGGTCTTTATGAGTGGTTAGTCATGCCCTTTGGATTGACGAACACCCCAAGCACCTTCATGCAGCTCATGAATGAGGTACTTAAGAAGTTCTTGGGAAAATTTGTTATTGTCTATTTGGATGATATTTTAATTTTCAGCAAGACTTTGGAAGAACATTTACTGCATATTCGTAGTGTCCTTGAAAGGCTAAGGGAAGAGAAACTGTTAATTAATCTAAAGAAGTGTGTCTTTGCAAAAAGGGAATCAGTCTATTTGGGGTTTGTTATATCACCTGAAGGTCTCAAAATGGATCCAGAGAAGGTAAAAGCCATCTTGGAATGGCCTACTCCGAGGTCTGCTACTAAGGTAAGATCATTTCATGGTCTGGTTAGTTTTTACAGGAAGTTTATTAAGAATTTCAGTGGCATATGTGCACCCCTAACTGATACAATAAGAGGGGATAGAAAAGAGTTCAAATGGACTGCAACAGCTATGAGAAGTTTTGAATTGCTGAAGAAGAAGGTGACTGAACAGCCTGTGTTGGCACTTCCAGATTTTAGAAAAGTATTCCAGGTGGATTGTGATGCTAGTGGTAGCGCTATTGGGGCTGTATTAAGCCAAGAAGGTAAGCCTATTGCATATTTTAGTGAAAAATTGAATGATGCAAAGAAGAAGTATTCTGTTTATGATCAAGAGTTCTATGCAATAGTTCAGGCCTTAAAGAAATGGAGGCATTATTTATTGCCAAAGGAATTTGTTTTGTATACTGATCATCAGGCATTACAGTACCTAAATAGCCAAGGTAAATTGAATCAGAGGCATATGAAGTGGGTAGAATTCTTGCAGAGTTATACATTTGTGTTGAAGCATAGAAGTGGAAGATCTAACAAGGTTGCAGATGCACTAAGTAGGAGACAGTTGTTGCTTACAACAATGCAGGTTAAAGTAGTTGGGTTTGATGAACTCAAGAATTTGTACCCCGAGGATCCTGATTTTGCTGAAGCATGGAAAGCTTGTAAAGAACCTGTTGCTATAGATAGAACCAAGTGGTTAGACTATTTGATTCAGGGTGGCATGTTGTTCAAAGGTAGTCAATTGTGCATTCCAAGAGTTCCATGAGGGAAAATCTGATTAAGGAGAAACACAGTGGAGGGATGGCAGGACATTTTGGTCGGGATAAGACCATTGCCATTCTTAGAGAACATTATTTTTGGCCTCAAATTACACAGGATGTGAAGAAGTTTGTATAGAATTGCCAGGTTTGTCAAGTTGCCAAGGGGTTTAGTCAAAATACTGGCCTATATCAGCCATTGCCTGTTCCATCAAGGCCATGGGAGGACATAAGTATGGGTTTTGTTCTTGGATTGCCAAGGACACAAAGGGGTAATGACTCAGTATTCGTGGTGGTTGATAGGTTCTCCAAAATGGCACATTTTATTCCATGCCACAAAACTCATGATGCTGTCCATATTGCAGACTTGTTTTTCAAAGAGGTGGTAAGACTACATGGTCTTCCAAGGAGTATAGTTTCTAACAGAGATACTAAATTTGTGGGGTATTTCTGGAGGACATTGTGGAAAAAGTTGAGAACAGACTTGAAATTCAGTTCCACGCATCACCCATAGACTGATGGCCAAACACAAGTGGTAAACAGAAGTCTAGGAAATTTGCTGAGATGTTTAGTTGGGGATAAGCCCAAGGGATGGGATTTGATTCTACCATAGGTAGAATTTGCTTATAATAACTCTATAAATAGGAGTACTGGAAAATCACCATTCCAAATTGTATATGGGAATAGCCCAAGGACTGCACCAGAGCTGACGAAGATAGAACAAGGGGAGAGGACAAGTGCTGAAGCTGAGGAATTTGCTGAACATATCAAGTGTCTACATGAGGAGGTTCAGGCACACATGACCAAGATGAATCAAGAGTATAAAGCTAGGGCTGATCAAAGGAGAAGACATAAGGAATTCCAAGTAGGAGATTTGGTCATGGTACACTTACAAAAAGAAATATTTCTAGCCGGTACTTACAACAAGCTGAAAATGAAGAAATTTGGCCCCTGCAAAATTTTGAAGAAACATGACTCAGGAAATGCATATGAAGTGGAGCTGACAGATGGTATTCAAATTTCTCCCATTTTCAACGTTGCAGATTTAACAGAGTATCATGATGATGGTGCAGATGAGGAGCTGGTGTTAGAGCCATGTCCAATTCCTGCTTCTAAGAAGGAGGAGATAGAAGATATTCTAGATCATCGTGTGGGTAGGAGTACCAGAAACAGGCAGTATGAAGAGTATTTGGTCAAATGGAAAGGACGGCCAATTGAGGACTCAACTTGGATTTCAACAGCTGAGGTTTCCCATTTGGGATTTCCTCTACCATCCATAAAGTGACAGGGTCACTTTTCAATCTACCTTGGGTGTCTGATGCAAGAGCATCTAGAGGTATAAGGGCAATCCTGTGTCACCCAAAAAAAAATGTACTTATACTTAGTTTCTGTTTCATGTCTTTACATTTTTGGATACCCATTTGGGTCAAATAAAGGTTCCAACTGTCACAGTTCCACTATTAGTGTGTTTGAAAATCTTGAAAAAACAGGAGCATGCAATTTGGCCATCATTTTGGTGACCTAGAAGGTGTGAATTGGCTAGATGAATGTAATTGTGATTTAGAGCATTCCAAAAAAAGAATCAAGTCAAAAGGCCCCACGGTTTGAAAGTTATTGCAGTTTTTCGAGTTTTGGAGACCTCCTAAGAATGCTTCAAAGTCAGTTTTGGGGCATTAAATGACCTCAAAAAGGGTCAAAAAATGGGGGACGAGCGCAGCTGGTCCATAGGGCTATAGAGCGCTTCGAGAGCTTTCCGAAAATGTAAATAGTTCGTCAATCGGAGCTACGGTTCAAAAGTTATGCCTCCCGAAAGTTCGGCTACCGTTTCTAGATTCTTCTAGATTTGCACCGACTTCTAACGCAGCTTCTGGAACCTTCTATTTTGTCGGTGGATGCCTACTAGCCCTTTCTAGAATGTACTCCTAGTCCTTAACCCTCCGAGGTCTATTTAAGGAGATTTCTGGCAATGTAAAAGGCAGTTCGGAGTGGAGTTTGAGAGGGGGTGCTAAAAGGAGATATATTCTCCAGATTTATGCTATTGTAAGCCCTTAGGGCATGTTTTGAAGTTAATTTTCTCTGCACTGTTTGTACTAGCTTATTTTCTCAGTTAATATAATTTTCCCTTTCTGTTGGTTCCATTCTGTTCTTGGGTTGTGTTCCCATCACCTAAGGTCCCATAAAATAACAAGACCCCCTAAAGCTCCCTCCTAATATCTCTCCATCCTAAAGATTCTAAATTTATCCATCTCCTCTTTAGCTAATTTAGTTTCTTGAAGAATAATAATATCTGCTTTAGTGGAAGAGATGCAACGCTTTAGAAGTTGCTGCTAGTTAGGGGCATTGAGGGCCCTAATATTCCATGTTAGGACATTCATGTTGCTAAGCGAAGGACCTTCCCCTTTCCAAAATCAAATAAATCAGTAAGATTTTCTTACCCTTTGGTTGCTCCATCCCTAGCCCTAAGATCTTAGAGGGATTTGTGTCCTCTTTTCCTAGAGGACTTATCACAGTCTAGATATGGCCTTCTCGAGAGAGAGGCTTTGAGACCTAGGGAACCTGTTGCATCATCCAATAATAGTTCCTAATTAAAATTGCCCTTATCTTCATATGAAGTTGAGGGGGAATCTTCATCTTCCTCTTCTTCATCCTCAAGAATCAAATTGATCAAGGTTGATTTATGTCTCAAGACTTCTTCTTCATTACAAATTTTATCTCAAAACTAGTTCATGAGATCATCCACCACCATATTATTTAGGGGTTCCACCATAATATTAAAATATACCTCAACTTTGTTAGGGGAGTCACATGTTTCTACATGTTGATTATTTTCTCTATTTTTAAAATTGCATATGTTATATTTATTTCAAAATCTTATGACTATGTTTATGTCATTTTATATAGGTGTAGTATTTTGTTTGTTTAATTGATTTTTAATGCAATATTTCTTGCACTATTTGTGTATAGTGCTAATTACTTTTTCAAATATTCTATTCCAATAAACAAATCAATAAAAAATAAGTAATAGAAAAATAACAACTATTTTTTGTCTAATTGTATGACATTCAAATAAATATATACACTTTTTAAATAAAATTAGTGAATGCAAACACATTTGTACAATAATAACTATCCAAAATATCTTCAGTTGTAGGTGTTAGTCATTATTTTTGCATTCTCCATAATTTTTACTTAATAAACAAATCCATTAAAAAGGAAATTGGATCTAAACAACATACAACACTATATAATTGTCAATGGAAAAGTAGGACGCATACAAATTTAACAAGTGGATTTCCACATTTAGTTTGAGAGGACAAAAAGTATTGATTGGATATAAACATATTCTATGTATTATCTTCTTCTTGACTATTTATGTAAACACAAGTAATTGGTAGATATTGATCACTTATTAGTCCCACCTATAAATAGGCAGAGACTAAAGTTTTCATATCATTCTTATCAATTAATTCATTTCTAGAACACTTGTGCAGTTCTTTTATCCTAAGTTTTGTAAAAATATTTTATTTAAATAAAATTTTGTTATTTAATTCTTATATTGTGATTGGTCAGTGCTGATTTTTTCGGTGATCTTTTTGCTTTTTTTTTTTTCAAAAATTATAAGAAAATTTATTTACTTACATTTGAATAACTATTTGACAAGTGGTAACGTTTTGCTAATTCCTTTGTTTGATATTATTAAAAAACAAAGATAGTGCATATAGTTGAATTCATGAATAGGTGGGAACTTATAACACTAATTTTTTCACCTGACTTCTTCCATTAAATCTTTGCTGGAAAATTGTGAAGACATGAAAACAATCCCGCCAAAGTATGCACTCTGTCATTTTCTATTTAAAAAATAATTCTTTTTAACTTTCCTGCCCCCTCATTGGTTCATAGTCATTTTCGTGGCAATCTTTTTTGTTTTCTCTACACAAAATTTGGCATTAATTTGAAGGGTTGTGGCAATGCACAGCCACATCCAGTTGGAAAATAGCATGTTAGCACAAATGGTAGTACCCTTGGGACATGTTTCTTTTACAGATTAATACTACCACTTGTTGCTAGGCCCAAATAATATACTATATTGATTGTTCAACTTATTTGCAAATGTACAGGCATGACTGCTCAATTGTCCATTTACTTTCCTTGTTGTCTTGGTTATTGGGGGCATGCAGATTCCAGCAGAAGCGCGAGACTGAAAAAGGTATAATTCGTAGAAATTCTTCTGGATATGGAAAGTGCAGACAAATTTGAGGGAGTGCAAGCTCCAATATTGCCCTTCATAGGTCTGCAAACACATAACTGGATCGAGACTAAATTGGCTTTGTTATCTTTAATAATTTTCTCCATTCAATTTTGATAGAATTCATATGTGCAGACAAGAATCACAAAGGTGGTTTCAGAGGCTTGTGTATGTGCACACAGCTTTCGCTATGCAGAGAACCCTCAAAATAAATAATTGAAGGATGCCATAATTTTTTGGTAAAAACCGCTGTAATATATAGGCATTTGCACGGAGCAAAAGTACTGCAGATGGCATTTCAAATGAAAGCTTAATGGTCCTGTACATTAGAGAGGCTAGAGTATTCTGTTGTAAGTTTTTTTCAATTTGATTAATATCATTTTTATTTGGATTGAAAGAATCCACCACAATTTGTAATTAAAGTTCTTACAGATATACTTTTTCTGGAAATCTAGAAAGATGTGTGGTCAATGTAAAATGTTAATGTACTATAATGTTGTAGAGACTATTCTAGAAATTTCCATCTATGTAGGGAATTGGTAATTTTTAAAATTGTATCTTTTATAGACTATTAATTTGGGTGACATAGAGTCCAAAATGAGGGCTTTGGAGTATGAGAGTCAAGTGGCCAAAGAACTGTTCATTCTTGTCTTCTAATTTCTATTTTAATGAAGCTTGAATGAAAAATTGTTAGAAAACTTATACTCATGCATTCAGAATTTTATAGGATTTAAGAGATGCATCATTCTATTAACATTTTTTTCATTGTAGGAGACGATCTTCCAGATAAGTGTGAATAGTCGGATGTACTATTTTTGTTCAAAGCTTTTAAAAAGGAAATATCAAGATTCGAATGTTTAATTGCACGATTTGTGGAAAACAGACATTAAAATACTCAAACAAATGCTATTAATTTTTTAAAAATCAAGTTCCATTGACTTTACCATCCTTCTCCCTCCCTTCGTGTACTAGTATAGAAACATTGAATAGAGTAAAGGCATCCTGTAGTGCCTGCCCCTAAGTCGCATTTCAGTCATCCTTGCCAAACTCTTTTAGGCCAATTTTATGTTTGATGATTAGTATTATTATTTTAGAGATTATCAGTTGTTGTTTTACACTCAGTTTATTATATGATGAGATTACTTGGTAATCTATATTTCATGCATGTATGATGATTATTCAATGTTTTCAGTTATCGATGATGATTAGTTAGATGGTTTATTATCACATGTGCTTTCTTATGGATACTTACCCCATACTGCATGTGTATGGTGCGCGTGTTTGTTTTCTTTATGAATGGTGTTTCTGATGTGGTTAAGGAAGGGAGTCGTAGTCACCTGCTAGTCAGGATCTACACGATGCACCACTTCCTGCCATTGTCTGTTTATCTTAGAGTATTGTGTTTGTACATGTGTGGATTTTATGCAAGTTGCAGGTATCAGGGATCGACTTCTCTGAATTGCCAAGATGAGCGTACCCTATCG
This sequence comes from Cupressus sempervirens, assembly GCA_028749045.1. NCBI lineage: Eukaryota > Viridiplantae > Streptophyta > Pinopsida > Cupressales > Cupressaceae > Cupressus > Cupressus sempervirens. The sequence goes on along the minus strand of CM053783.1, from coordinate 898,556,537 downwards.
CATTATCTCAATGGTAAGAGAGGGGAGATAAACTCTTAAGTCCAAATCCTAAACTCTTTAGCCAATTGTCCTAATTGATAATTAGGACAAGTATATGAGTTAAGTACCCTCCGAATGCATCAAATGATGTAATTTCATGATTATAACTCTTTTTTTTGATTTAGTATGTGTTTTTCTATGATGGGTTTTTGTATGTTGCCTTATGAGTCCTTGATGTGTTTTCTATTAATTAATTCTAATTAAAAAGATTAATTAATGATTTAATTTAATAGAAAATTATTATGATATTTTAATATTTAATTATATTTAATTAATTAAGAAATTAATTAAATAAAAAGAATTGAATTTGGAGATAAAAGTTTTAAGTATAAATTTAGAACGTGATAATATTTATTTAATTTAATAATAATATATTTAAAGTTCATTTTTAAATAAATGCTAAATATTATTATTAATTGAATTAATAAATATTTTATCAATTAAAGTTTCTAAAATAAATTAAAACTGGAAAAGATATTAAATTATTAAAGGTTTCTAGATCGCATGATCTAAGCATGAGTTTAAATATGAGAAATTAATTAAAAGATAAAATAATAGAAAATAATAAAAGTGCACATGAGATTAAAGTAATAAATTAATTTAAAATAGAAATCAAGTGGAATATTAAATAAAGTTATTTAATTCAACTTAATGTGCATGAAAAGATTAATGCAAAATAAGCAAAGATAAAGAAAGTTAATTTTAGAGTTAACTCAGTTGAGCAAAGAGTCATCTCGGGTGAACACACAATTAGTTCTCCGATTTGAGGAGAAAACTCCTTATTACAACTTTGGGGTTCATTTTTGGGGGACACGAATTTGGACGGTGAATTTTGGGGAGACAGAAATTTTGGGAGACAACTTTTGGAAGCGAATTTCAAAAGGCTAATTCTAAGAAAGATTTTCGAAAGAAGGTTATTGAAGAGGAGCGAATTCTCTTATAGTTCCTAGGGATTGCATAATAGCATCAGGCTCAGGTAGGGTCTTGTGTTTTGATCATCGATTAAATACGCAATTATCCTTTCCTGTCTTCTTCGTGCCTGTGGATTGTATATCTAAATTCTCTGTGATGAAAGTTTAAATATTTCGATATTGTAAATTATTAAATGCTTGTCAATATATTCGGTATACGTAAAAATTAGAAGAGTGATCAGACATCCTTGTTTGATAGATTAAAGAAATATGGATTTAATCGAGGAAGGGTTGAATTTTAAATTTAAAAAAAAAATGATGAAAATTGTAGATTGAAATATGAATGGTTAATATTATTTTCTCTATCAGAGTATATTTGTGAATATTTATAAAAAAAAAATAAAGAGTTGGCATTGATTTTAAAAGTATTATAAAAACAAAACAAAATAAAATAGTTACAACTTTATTGGGAGGAGAATTTAATTTAAAACTTAATTAATAAAATGTAAATTAAACAAAACATATTATTCTTTTGTTAAGAACATAATAATAAAACTTAAATAAATAAATTAAAAAAGTTAAATTGAATTACGAATGTTGGGAGGTACATACACGTACCTGCAGTCGCAGGCGGCTGCTGTACGCAGTCATACGACTGCGACAACAGCAGTTGTGCGCTGCCTTAAGCGCCAACGATTTCCAAATCGCATGGCATAAATATATAAACATATTGTGCCAAGTTTCATTTAATTATTATAAAGGGTTAAGAATTATGAAACTTAAATGTATTTAGATTCATTATTAATAAGATTATTATTATGTTATTTAATATTAATTTTTATTAATACATTTTACTATTTAATTTATTAATATTTTAATTTGATTATATTTAAATTTAGTTAAACATAAATTAATGAATTTTATTAATAAGACTTGTAAATATTTATTTTTATTGATAAATAAATTTTATTATTATTAATTAGTTAAAAAATTATTAACTAATATTAATATGAATATATTAGGAGAAGTAATTATTAAATTAATTTAGTTAAATTTTAATTAACTAGAGTTAATTAATAATGAAAGACGGTCGACAAAGTATTAAATTTATTTAACACTGATTTTTAGTAAAGTCATAAATTATTTCATTGAAATCAATGAGTATTATAATTTAAATAAATAGATTACCCTTAGATTATTTTAGGAAATTCTTTCTAACTAAATAGGGGTAATTCTATAAATGAAAGGGGTTTGACTTGTAGGACAAACTGGGAAAACTTATGTATTCGAAAAACATACAATGAAATTATACTGAAAATGGAAGAATTGAAACCCTACAATATTTCAACAATATATTATCCTGTTTTCCACGTGTTCTTTGTGTTTTGGGGTTTTGGGGTTTGTCCTAGTGTTGACCAGTTTAGGTTGTTACCAGAGGCTTGGGGATTATGCGATTGTGGTATTATGATGATTTGTTCTTGATCTTTTAAAAACCAACCATGATGATGTGATTAGAGTGCTCTATGATGGATGTTTTTATTGTTTGTTATTGCTTTCCAGTTTCCTTGTGTGAAGCTGAGGTGTTTTAAAGTGATTTGTTCTTGATGATGTCATGTTGTGACATTTTTTGACTTGACCATTCTGGAGTCTTTGATCAGTATTGTGATCTATTATTGGGATACTTGTTGGTTGTTCGTTGGAGAACCATTAGATATTGTGACTTATCATTGATGCCTTCAGTTGCTGATAGAGAAATGTTGTGATCATTATGATTATCATTTGATGCTTTCCAGTTGCTTGTATAGGGCTGAGGTGATATTGTGTGTTTTGTGATTTCATGAGCCTAGGGTAGGTTATCTATGTGTAGTGTCGAGAAGTGGCTTGCAATGAGGGATGGGAGACCCGAAGTGGCTCTGGGGATGACTCATTGTAAGTTGTTTATTTTAATAAGTGAAAACATCTCACCTAAATACTGACTTAAATGAACCTAATAAGATAACTGTATGTTCTCTCCCATGCCTTGAGTGCTAGTACAGACTAGGATGGGGTAGAGGGAATGCTTGGTTGCGACCTTGCATTCCATAGTATGCCTCGTCAGTACGAGAGGATACTAATGACCGCAGGGTTACTGGGGACCCGAGATTCCTAAGGGATTGCTCGGGTAACTTCCAATGTGATTCATGTGATGACACTTTCCCACTTGCATAGCAGGTTTCCTATGTGTCTTGTGTGCCTTTGGGTCTAGATGTCTATCTATGTTGGAACCTTTGAGTTAGTGTACTTTTAGGATTTCCCAGACTTAGAGAGTACTTGTGCTTTGTGTAATGTGATTTTTTATCTTGTTTGGGACTTGAGACTATCTCCTCAGCGTGATGGGAGTGGGCCATTTAGTTTCCATGCAGTCGGGTGGTAGTGCTTTTATTCTTACCATTGAGATCCGTCCGTAGTTGCTGTGGCTGGAGCTTTCTTGGTTGGCATTTACCTTCATTCTATTTACATCTATTATGATGGATGGTTAGATTTTATGATGGATGTTTTATCATTATGGATGTATGGATGTATCATGTATGGTGAATGATTTCATTTATTTTACTGTACCTTGTATATATGAATTTGAAGATGATGTATATCTATTTTTACATATGTATATTCTTTTAAGCCTTTCATACCCTGTGACATGTACAGTGGATGATTGAGCATTCCGAATTAATTTGCCAAGAGACATTCAGAACAAATGTATATTATATGGACATTGGACTTTCTTATTATTCTTTCATGCGGATGTGGTAGTTGTTAGACTTAGAATTAATTAAATTTAAAAGTGACTCAACGTCTTGGGATCCTTAAGGAATGTAACCTGTTATGTATGTTTGTTGATGATTACATGTTATTGCTTCCGCTACTATGTGTTTGATGTGTATGTTATACATTCTTACTTTAAAAAAAAAAAATGTTTAGCAAACTTAGTAAAACTTTAGGTTAATTCTTCTAGATCCCTTGGCGGGGCGTTACACATCCATTAATGCAAAAATTGTAGAGGGTTTTATTTGATGATGTAGTTGCAACGAACGTACTCGCTGAAACTAAGGAAGTCAATGGAATTTTTTAGATCAATTTTGATTGAAAGCAGGGGGGAACACAAGGATGGGGAATTCCCCAACATACTAAGTTAGCAAAACACTCTTGAAATGAACACACTGGTTGTTCAGTTAAGGGAGCAAGGGCTCAAAAATTTGAGCACCTATATTTGATATGGTGTCTTAAAGAAATGTATTCTCAAGGGAAAGATTGAAGTTTTCCTTGTGCAAACAAAAATGGTCTTTGATAGTGGTGTGCAAATTTAGAGGTGGATTTTGTTATATCTGAAAGCCAAGAAGTTTATATGTCATTATTGAAAACATTGGTGCTTTTGTATAGTCAAATGCCTCTATTTATCTAGTATTATTATGGTTTCTTTTCCCGTGAGTTTCTTAATTCCCATTTGCTAAATTATCATCAAATTGGAATGGATTTGTGTCAAAAATCACTTGAAGTTCCTTACATTGAGAAACAAGCAACATTTGGAAGTTTTGCAAGATAGAATGTCATAGATGTTGAGACTAATATTGGGCTAGGTTTTGACGATTTTTGTTAGAGATAAATTGAAATTTCTTCCAAAACAATGAAATAGTTGAAATAGTTAGTACTAGTTTCTATCAAAAAGACTAGACATCATGCTTTATAACAAAAAAAAAACAAAAAAAAATTAGACTAACTTTTACTACATATTATTTTCCCTTCTTTCACACTCCCTTCCTACACCCCTACAGTAGGCAAGGACTTGAGCTCCTCAAGCAACCCTTGTTATTTTTATTTTTTATAGAAATTGAATAGGTCTCTCATTACATTGTAATCTCCCTTGTTGCCATGACATACTAGCTGCAGGTTGCTAGGAACGATATACAATGGCTACCCTATATAATAATTTAGGTTTTGGCTACCCTATATAATGATTTAGGTTTTTGCAAAGTATAATTTCATTATTAATGTTTTTTTTTATTAGATTGTGTAAAAAAATTAATTGATGAAGAAAGCAATCAAATTATTTATCTAATATAATTTTAAGAGGTAAATTTTGTTTTAGTATTCTTGTATGATTATGAGAGTTGTTTTTAGATTAAATTATTTATCTAATGTAATTTAAAGAGCTAAGTTTTATTTAGTATTCTTGTATGATTATGAGAGTTGTTTTCAGATTAAATTGTGTGGTAGTTTTTTTTAATCAATATTTTAGATCTCTTTCCATGATACATCCTCTAATCCATAATAACTTCCATAATAACTAACAATTGAAAAATAAAAAAATTCTTATATATATATATATATATATATATATATAACATTTAATATAATTATTCAAAAAAATTGTATTATCATTGTCAATATTGAATATATATTATTATCATTCATAAAATTCACAAAACTATTATATAAGGCGGGACTCTAGTTGTATCACAACTCTTGTTTTATTTTGTTTTGTGGTTTTGATACTCCTAAAGATTTTAGGTTTTTACCTCAGGAAGAATACCAATGTAATCGCTCCAATCAATTAAATATCAAAGTATCAACCAATTAGCATGCACAATCAAAATATTCTCACCAAATTTTCTAAAGTTACAGTTTTCAAAATAAATAAATTAAACAACATAAATTATTTTTATTTATTATTCTATTGGATAATAAATCATATTAATCACGTTTTAAAAGGTCAAAGCATCCACGAATAAGGAACAAGAATTAAAATATATTGGTTGGATTTCTTAATATTTGTGTTTATATTTATATTTGCATCTACAATGATTTCATTGTTACATAATAGTGACTAGTTTTGTCCTATTTATTTTGACAATATGTGGATGATAAAATCACATTATTTTTTAATAATAATAATTTAATAAATATCTACAGCTTTTTCTATCAACATAAAAAAAAGTGTTATTTTAATAAACTCATTTAAGACCATTGTTTCTTATTTAATATTATCTAATAATTATCATTATCAAATAATAACATCATGTTTAATAAATAAGAATGTAATATACTTTATACATAATAGTAAAATAATTAAATATAATTGCATAATTTATAGTTTCTATTAAGAATATATATTATTTATAATAAATAGTAAAATCATGTCCATTAATGGGCCTTAGAGGGCTAAACTTCTTTCGAAAGATGCTTAGACTTGTTGTTGGGAACCACCTGAGAGAGGTTAGATGAAGGTTAGTTTTGATGGGGCCTCGAGAGGCAACCTAGGCTCGTCAAGAGAGGGATATATAACTCATTATGATGATATTGTGGCACTTGATGCTAAAAGGCTTACAAATGGGACAAACAACGAGTTTGGGTGCTTGGTGGTTGTTGGTAATGTTTTTATGGCTAAGAAATTGAGGATTAGGAAACTTCATTTGGAGGGTCACTTTCAGCTTACTATTAATGGGATTGCAAAAGGACAAATGGATACCTGGTATCTAAATAAACAGATTGGGAAGATATAGGCATTACTTAAGGAATTTGATGATTTTAAGGTGACTCATGTCCTTAGGAAAGAAAAATCCCTTTCTGACCATCTTTCCAAATTTGGAGTGGATGGGTTCTTGTCCAACAATTTTGAACTTTTTGAAGATCTACAAGACATGCTTTCCCTAGAGCCTTCTTGTACTTTCCATTTCTTTAGGATCAACTTTTGGAAAGAAAATGCAAAAATGTGCCAAAGAGTTGGAAGGAATTTTAATTTAGTTGAAATAGTTAGGGGACACTAATATAAGCCCTCCTCGTGCATTATGCATGGTTGGATGCTTTAGTTTGCAAAATTGAATATTGAAAAGCTTGACAATTTACTGTAAAATTGTGTACAATCTCTTTGGAGCTTGTGCATCTTGTATGATATGGATTGAAATTGACAACTTTACATTGTGGATAAATAGTTTATACTTTCTTCTCTTGTATTGTGTCTTTGTGTGCATTTTTATCTAGTTTTACTGTGTGCAATAAAAATCCAAAGTTCATTGGCTGTCTTTAGACTATTTTAGAGCTTGGAGCAAAAAATGCCTATTTCTTGATTTTCCATTGTTGAATCTTAATTACCTTTTGAGGGTTGATAAAGAGGTCTACGTACTATATTTTGGTGTTGGTTTCAACCCAAAATAGTTAAGCATGCATTTTTGAGGTCGTGCCCTGGGTGAGTTTGCTAATAACCTAACTAGGTTTAGACATATGACAATCAATTGATTCTTGTAGGGAGTGATTGAAAGAACCAATTCAATGGTTCTAATGTGTTTCTTGGAGTATAGAAAAGGTGTGAAATGAGTTAGAAGAATAGTTGAATCTATTTTATTGAGTTTTAAATCCTTAAATCAGTGATTGGAAGGAAGCTTTGAAATAGCCTAGAAACCCTCACTTTTGTGTTAAGCATGTGCAGAACTCATGGAGGAATGAAACATACAAAATATAACTTTAGGGTTTTGAAAAAGGGTATCTAAAATGGGCATTTATTTGGACAACCCTTTGGAATATTTGTGAGTTAAGCCCTAAAAACTAGAATCAAAGGGCTAATTGAGGCCTTAAAAGGCTAAAAGGCCTAATTGAAGGATTAAGGAGATCGATACGAAAAAAAAGGTTAGAAGTGATATTTTTGTACCTTTTTTAATGAACCATGTGGAATTTTATAACCTCCACACCCCTATAAGACACACTACATAACATGGGGGTAGGTTTTCTTGAAAGATAAGGTGAAGACTAAGTGTAAGACTGAAGGCATTCAAAACTTGGTAGAACATCCTATGAAGGGAGTTTGCATGGTTGAGTTAGCTTGATTCTTACAAGATAAAGAAGTCATCAAGAATAGTTGAGAACCTAAGACAATTGAGTTGTGGGAATGTCTATAGGATTCTATCAAATTGGTATCAAATCCCTAAAAGACTTGGGTTAGTCGGGGTATATGTCAAATCTAGAATTAACAAGAGAAACCAATATCGTGACTAATGTGGAGTTAGCCAAAATGGTCCATGAATTGGAAGTTGAAAAAAACTACTCAAGGAAAAGTTGGAAGATATTGAAAGGAAGTTGGGTGAAGTCCAAGTAAAGACTAATGAAGGCAGTGAGAAGGTGAAAGAAACCAAGGATAAGGGTATAGAAATTGTAGAGGAAGATAAAGTCCTTGAACCATAACCTAGATTGCTTGAAGAACCCTTCTTGAAGGATTTGAAGGCTTTAGGTGGAAACACCTTAGAAGGAATACCCCTATTTACTTGCAAGATGGAGCCAAATTTTGTGATGGAGTGGATAGAAAGGTTGGAAAACCATTTTGAGTGTGAGGGTGTTACTAAGGCGCAAAAAATTAACATTGTTGAGTCTGGGATGAGGGAAGGTGCTTTGACTTGGTGAAATTTTTTATAGTCAGAAAGGGAAAAGGAAGGTAAGAACTAGATTTCCACTTGGAAAGGTATGGTGAACAAGATCAGAGAAACCTATCTACAAGAGGTCTATGAGATTCAACTCCATTGGAAAAGACAAAACTTAAGATAAAAAGTTTTGGATGTGGATGCCTATGTAGAGAATGTTTCAAAAATCATGCTTAAGGATCAAGGTGTTGGAATATGAAAGTATCAAATTTGCAAGGTACCTCAATGGTTTGAGGTGGAATATACAAGAATAAATTAGTCTGTTGAGCCAAAATATAGTGCATTACTGTTATGAACTAGCACTTAGGATTGAAGAAAAGAACAAAATGAAGCATGAATCAGGTAGAAAAGGAAAAGATAGGGGAACAGATGAAAAATGCCATAGAGGAAGCTTTGGTGGAAGAAGTTGAGATCAGAGATCCCAAGGAGAATCCAAACTCATTGAGCAATTTGGGGATTCTAGTAGCATAGGTAGCTATAATAGAGGAAGGGGATCTAACAATAGTTAAAGAGGAAGATTTGGTGGACCAGGGAGAGGTTCCTACTTCCCCATAATGAAATGCTACAACTATAATTAGTTGGGACACCCTTCTTATAGATGATCTAAATCATCACAAGGAGGTGAGAAGAGAATCAACTATGTGTAAGAAGATGCAACAAGTAGCAAGTCACTAGAGGTAGCATTAGACTCTAAATTGGGAGATAACATAATGATAAGGAGGGCATTGGTCAAAGGACTAGTTAAAGAAGAGCCAAGCCAAAGGAGATAACCATTCATAATCAAGTGGAAGATTCTAGGTAATGTACACAAGGTTTAGAGGAAGGTGATATGATAGGGTTTACTCTTGTGTTTAAACCTACAGAGGAGAAGTCGAATAAGAAACCAAATATACCTGGAAAAGTCCATGAGTTATTAGAATAGTTTAAGGAGATTGTACGTGGTGGGAAACCTACCATATTGCCACCTAAGAGGTCCATAAGACACCAAATATATTTTATACCAGGAGATTCATTTCCCAATGAGGCTACATATAAGATGACTCCCCAACAGAATGAGGAAATTGCAAAACAAGTGTAGGAGCTCCTTGACAATTGTCTAATAAAAAAAAGTATCAGTCCATGTGCAGTTCCAACTATACTAGCACCCAAAAAAGTGTTGTGATGTGGAGCCTTATCAGACTCGTAAGTTAATTTTTTTCTACTTTATTCGATGCAATTTCGGGGCAACACCCCCAATGCCCTAGAGTTCACAGGGAAATGACCCTTGTAGGTTCCTAGGGCAGTGCCCTAGGTAGGGTCAAGGGTCAGTGCCCCTTGCAGGGTCTTGGGGTTAGGGATTTTATAATGTATGATGAGATTATAGCTTCTTGTGGTAGTATTGAGCTATAAGGATTACAAATTGTAATTAGGTTGTAATTATTGGACAATAAAAATATTGGACTCACTATTTTGTGGACATAATAGGGATTGGGTGAACCCCACTAATTATTTGTGTCTGGTGTTCTCTTCTATGTGATTTATTATTTTATGATATTGGTTATATTTGCATGTAATTTTTATTTATGTCCATTAATCCTAACAAGTGGTATCAGAGCAAGCTTGTTTTCAGTTATCCTTTGTAGGAAAGTCTCATGGTTGAGTGTGAGTGATGATAGACAATGGTAATTTGAAGGTTGAGAAGTTTAATGGGAAGAACTTTTAGTGATGGAAAATAAAAATGGAGGACTATCTTTATTAGAAGGATTTAAGATGACCATTGCAAGGAAAATCAAATAAACCAACCATTATGATAGACAAGGACTGGGATATTCTGGATTGAAAGGCCCTTGGAAGTATTTTTTTATGCCTGGTGCAATCTGTGGCATTTAATATCATGAAAGCTAAGACAAAAAAAGAGTTGATGCAAACCCTGGCAAAGCTGTATAAAAAGACCTCCACTTTAAACAAGGTATTTCTCATGAAGCGTTTATTTAATACGAAGGTGGCAGAAGGTAGATTTGTTGTAGATCATTAAAATTACTGATCAATTATCTTTTGTAAATGTTAATTTTGATGAAGAAATTAGGGCTCTCTTGATTTTGTGTTCTTTTCCTAAAAGATGGAATGACTTGGTAATGAATATGAGTTTTTATGTTTCTTGATCTAATACACTAAAATATGATGATGTGATTGGTGTTTTTCTGAGTGAAGAAACTCGTAGGAGAATCTCGGGTGGATTTACATCAGGAAGTATTTTGAACGCACAAAGTAGAGGGAGAGCGAATGAGGGAGGAAATAATTCCAGAAATCATGGGAAATCAAGAGGAAAATGGAAGGGAAAGAGGTGTAATCCATAGGACCATGAGATTGTTGGTACTGTGGGAAACCAAGGAACAAGAAGAAAGATTGTTGGACTCGAAAGAACAATGAAGAAGACAAAAAAGAATGAAACAAGAAGGAAAATGTGGTAAGTAATAATTGAAGAGGATGCTTTGTTTATTTCCTTATAAAGTTTTGTTGATTCATGGGTTTTAGATTTAGGGGCTTCATTTCATGCTACTCCCCATAGAGGTTATTTTCTTGATTAATCCCAAGGGGATTTTGGCCTTGTTTGTTTGGGGGATAATGAGCCCTATTAGATTGTTGGAAAGGGAAAAAAATAAGATTAAGTTGTAGAATGAGAATCACTGGCTACTACAAGAGGTAAGACATGTTCCAAGGCTAAGTAGGAATTTTAATTTCAGCAGGGCAACTAGGCGATGAGGGTTGCATAGTTACTTTTAATGATAAAAATTGGAAGGTTTCAAAAGGTTCCTTAGTAGTAGAAAAAGGTGTGAAATGAGGGACCTTATATCTTTGTATAGGTCATACTAAAAATGAATGTTTAGGAATAGTTGTTGCAGTTGAGTAGGGAGAACAAATGGTTTCTATAGATTCCAAAGTAACACTATGGCTCAACAGACTTGGGCACATGAGTGAGAAAGGTATGAAATTATTTCATTGAAAGAAAGTTTTACTAGGTCTAAAACGTGTCAACATAGATTTCTGTGAAAGTTGTGTGTATGAAAAACAAAAGAGATTTAGTTTTGTGGAGTGGGAAGGAAAAGAAAAATGAGAAATTCTAGAGCTTGTGCACACAGATGTATGTGAACCAACTCAAATATTTTTGCTTGATAGCTCTTATTATTATGTTACATTTATTGATGATGCAACTAGAAAAGTATAAGATTATTTCCTTAGATATAAATCTAATGTATCTCAAACTTTTAAGAAATGGAAATGCTTGGTTGAGAATAAGACTGGTAAAATATTAAAATGTCTTAGATCTGATAATGACGGTGAGTATTGTAGAAATGGTATTTGTAGGCAGAAAACTTTTCCAAGGACTCCACAAGAAAATAGAGTGGCTGAATGCATGAACAAGACAATAATGAAGAGTGCAAGGAGTGTGTAACTCCCTGCTCGGGAACCCAAAAGAAATAAACCTAATATGTTACAAAGTCTATTGAACTTTTTGTTTTTTAAAAGTTTAAACAACACCAAAGTAACAATAATGTGGAAGCAATATATACATGCACATCAAGAACATGCAATCAATTACAAATACAATTTTCAATTCCTTAAGGGTTCCTTCACATTGAGTCACATTTAATAAAGTTTTATTAATAATTTTAAGTCTCAATTACAATGTCTATAATCATAAAATGAATAAACACATACATAGTCATATAAGCAAATCAATAAGTGTAACTAATAATATGAAAGCACATCTAATGAATAACATCCACTGCACATGTCATAGGGTATGTGAAAATAGATACAAGTACATTAATATATAATACAATATCTCGTAGGATCTCAAAATGCATGATACATAGATACATCAAATGGATAGAAGTCTTCAAGATAAGAGGAAGAATGATAATGGTACCACTGTATCAAGGAGCATCCAACATCTGCCAATCTGAGGGGGACCCAAATGGTAAGAATACACTACCTCTCGACCGTGTGGTCACCTAATCAGGCTCCCACTCCCACTGTGCTAGAGAGATAATGTACAATCCACACATAGATAATCAAATCATAAAATAATCCTAGGCAAGGAATCCCGATAGCCAAAACTACCTCAAGGGTAACAAAAACTATTCAAGAAGAAGAGATAAACAAAATTGAAAGGACACTCATTCCAATACTAACATCTCATACCAAGTCAACATACAAATACCAAGACCAAAAATATACAACCACCTCGAAATCAATGTCAATTTTCACAAGCACAATGACCAACAAATAATAACTATCATCAATAAAAGTAAACTATCAATCACTAACTCCAACAATAAAAACACCACCAATGAATAATTGATCATTCATTAATAAAAGTCAACTGTCAACAATAAATGACATCTAATCAATGAGTAATAACTCACAATAAATGTACCATCAAAAGTAATATCCAACAAGTACACCACTAGAGGAAAATATAAAAAAACCATGAAGGATACTTAGGCTACATACTGTGGAGTGTCATCACATGATCCAACTCTAAGGTTACCCTAGCAATCTCTCAAGACCCCGGCCCCCTAGTGACTCTATGCAAAACTAGGATACCCTCTCGTAAAGACAAGGAAACTAGTCATACCTCTTAAGGTATCATCTCCATCTCATCCTTAGTCTATACAAGCACTGAAGGCATGGATGAGGAAAAATCTCTAACTTATCTTTTTAATGTATCTCAAGGAAAAGGGCTAGGCAAGATATTTTAATTACTATGTTATCACTTGTTACACAACTTACAATGAGTTACCCTGGTAGCCACTTTGGGCCCTGACCCCCATTGCAAGCCACTCCCATAGACATGCACCTAGACTACCTTACCAAAAAAATCACAAACCACAATATTGTACCATACCACAAGAGTAATATTGATCGAATTTGGTTCCTCAACAGGCAACCCAAAAAATAACATTGGTTCTCAAAACCCAAGTTTTCATAAATGCTCAATAGTATAAAGCTCATACAACGTAAATCTCAATTCAAATCATAAATTTCATCATGGTATCTAGTCAAATAATCATAAAATAAATCTCAAAAACTGCCTCTCATGCACATCCTAACTTGACCAACTGAACAACCCACAAAGAAAAACCATCATGAAAATAAACATCAAAAGACTATAAATAGAATATTAGAAAACACATAGTTTTCAACCATATGATTTAATTCCACCAATTTCTCTTGTTTAGTTTGGGTTATAAGGATGTGTTTAGAAATAAGGTAACGATATACATGTTAATATAAATTGATATGCTAATATACTTATTTAAATATCCAATCTCTTTGCATATAAAATATCATGCAATATTATTATGTTTTTAATTTAAATAATCTTAAATCATAAATGATCTAATTAACAACATAAATGTATATTATTAGATTACATACTAATATCAATTTCATTTGGAGACCTTTTTTGCGAACATAGTGAACATTGCGATTTTCTGCGGTGGCATTTTCCAACGAGTTTGAATGGGGTGGTGGGAGATAGCTGGAGGTCCCTGATCGCAATGATAGACCAGGTGTAGTCCTCTCCAACTCATAATTTATTATGTCTAATTTACCTAGTTCTCCTTCCTCCTTGCTCTATCACTCGACAGATCCCATACCCCCTAAACCCTCTCCCACTGTGTCGAAGGATGTTGATGGCATCTTTGTTATTACCCCCAACCCTACCACTAAAACCAAAACTTTCTTCGAAGTAGTAGCCAGCACTACTGGCATTATCGATAAGAAGGCCAAGTGTAACCTAGTAGGTGCCAGTGCCCACGATGTCGCCATTCTTGATAAGTGTTCTACGGTTACTTCGGCCCCTTTCTCCATCGCTCCTAATACTGAAATGATTGCTGATATTATTAAGGAGAAAAATAGGTTAAAAAACACTGTGATTTTCTTTTTTGCTGTTGAAATTGATAAGTGTCCTCCTCAAAAATTTCTTGATGATTGGTTTCATAATTTTTGGAATCTCAAAATGGGCTTTCACATCTCTTTTTGTTGGCAGATCCAGAAAGGTTTATTTGTGATCTTCTTTGTTAATCATGATTCTCAAGTTGAAGTCCTTAAAAAACAATATTGGACTGTTGGATCCACCTCCTTCCGTGCTTTGGCTTGGTCTCCTGAGGCTGTGCATGAGGAAGTTCTTTCCCTTTTGGCTCCTAGATGGATTATGGTAAAAAATGTCCCCTCCTTATGGCGATTCTTACCTCAGTTGCTTGAGCCATTGGGAAATACCATCTGAATGGATGATACTATTAGGTTAGTGCCGCATATGGATGCCATTGTCCTGATCTCTTTGCAACTAGGAAAGGAAATCCTTGCTGACATCTCTATTAACATCATGGAAGAAACTTTTGTTTTCCCTATTGAAATTTTGGAAGGTCTGAATGCTTGTTTCTTATGTCAAAAAGAGGGCCACCTTAGGAAGGACTGCCCCATTATTAAAAGGAATCTGAACTCTGCTAAAGACCCTCAACCTACTAAACTGGCCAACCCTAATTTACCTCCTTTGGTTAACAACTTCGCTCAAAAAGAATTTGCCTCCCAACCTCCTCCTACTTTTGCTTTGGCTTCTCCTACTTCCCCTTCCGCTCCTTTATCTTCCTCCTTATCGGACATGGCTATTGAAGAAGAAAACACTGTCGATGGCTTCCAAACCGTCAACAAAAAGAGAAGGTGAAAGGGTAATAATATTAACCATGTTAACTCTTCAAATCCTGCCTCCTCTGGTAATCCCCTTCCACAATGTCCTCCTGTTACTCCTCCTATGGTTGTTATTAGTGATGAAAATCCTCCTTGCTCCCCAGATGTTTGTTCCAATATTTCCAACATGGATATCCCTCTAGGAACATCTCAGAAGCTCTCACAAAAGCTTTTCAAGAACTAAGTGATGATTATACCTTTGTAATCATCCCTACTGATAACAACTCCCCTGGTATGCCCTCGATGGAAGTGGAATCTCAATCCAAAAATGAAAATGATCCTAAAATGGATACCCCTATTTTGAAATGTAAGGGAAGACCTATAGGATCTAAGAATAAAGCATCTAGTAACAAATTAGGGGATAGCTCTACTAAGTCTTTACCCTCAGCTGATAAAGTCGGTATTGCGTGCTCTACTCCTTCTAATGTTTCCTCATGAATTGTTTATTTTGCAATGTGAGGGGTCTTGAATCCCTAGATAGGAAATTTGTTATTAAGCGTTTTCTTAGTTCTTTTAGTTCTATGGATTTTCTCATGTTGCAAGAGGTTAAAGCCACCAGTTTCGTGCTTGAAACCAACCTTAACTTTATATGGAGCAATGTAGTCAAAATTTGCACTAATCATATTAGAGGCAGAGGTAGAACTGCACTCCTCATCAACCCAAAGTGGGGAATCTATATTACTGCCAATGGCACCTCACCTTGCCAGAGGGTTGTCTGGATCACCATTAATCATAATAATAACATCTTTGGAATTTTCTCTGTTTATGTCCCCAATGACTCTAAAGAGAGGACTAATATTTGGAAATGGATGACTACCCTCCTTGATATCCTCTAGCTGATTGGAGGAGATTTTAATATGGTTGAAGCTCAACAAGATAAGTCTAGAGGTAACCCTTTCATTTGGAAAGATAATGGAAAATTTCATCGGAACAGGTTAATAAATACTAAAAATTTATTTGATCCTTTAGCTAGCAATAAGGCCTCTAATCCTGGGATATGGCACACATGGTGCAACTTCCAGCAGGGCCACTCCCGGATCTATTCCAGACTTGACCGTTTTTATGGTAACAAGAATGTCTTCTCCTTCCTCCCCGACAACCATAATCGCATTTTCCTTGTCACTGCTACTACTCTCTCTGATCACCATCCCATTTTTACCCGAGTCAGCCTCAACTTTGCCCCTGTTCTCCCTAGGACTGTCAACCCCAAATTCATTCTAAATACTAGTCTCCTTCCTGATGAAGATATCCTTGCTGCCATCCAGATTATCCACAATATCAATAAGGTTAACTTTCCTAAATCTCCATGAATAATAGATGGAATATCAATCTCCCAGCTTGGCAATGTCTCCTTAAGACCATTGGTCAAAAGAAGGCTAAATATTATAGATTCATTGAAAAACATCTTTCTTTTGATCTCCAAGAGGCTGAGAGAAATATTTAGAATGACTCATCCAATATTGACCTTGTCTCCCAGGTGATGTCTGCTAAGGATGCCTTGAGAAACCATCAACAAGTTAGAATCCGTGGTGCTAAAATTATATCTAGTGCTATCTGGATCCAGAATGGGGATTGTGGTTCCAAATTATTTTTTAACCTTCTTAAGAAAAAGCAAACCAAGGAGTCTATAACCAAGATATCTTGGATCTTGTTATCATTAGCCAAGCTTTTGCTGATTACTATAGGAGCCTCTTCACCTCTGAGGACTCTAAGGAAGCTGTTGATCTTAGGAATAAATGTAGAACTCTTATCCTCAACAAGTTGGATAATGATGATATTAATATTTTATCCAAGGATATCTCTTTAGATGAGATTGAGAATGATATCAAGTCTCTCAATAATGATAAGGCCCCTGGCCCTGATGGGATCCCTTTTGAGTTTTATAAGGCCAATATCATTTGGATCTGCAAGGATTTACTTGACATTTATATGGAAGCCATAGCTAATGGTTCCCTTGGCCCTGAGATTAACAATGGCATCATTAAACTTCTTCCCAAAGATGGGGACAAAGCTCTCATTAAGAATTGGAGGCCTATAACTGTCCTCAATGTTTCCTATAAAATTTTGGCTAAGGTCTTGGCCCTCATACTTATTCATATCCTTCCTAATTTTTTTTGTCCTACTCAAACTGGTTTTATCAAATGTAGATATATTTTGGAAAACTTAATCACTAGCTAGGAAGCCATGGATTGGGCTAAATGTTCTCATTAAAACACTGTGATGTTACTCCTGGACTTCAAAAAATCCTATGATTGGGTTGAGTGGAATTTTATCATTATGATGCTTGAAACCTTTGGCTTCCCGACCTTCTTCTATAACTCAGTTTGGGTTCTGCTTATTGATGCCAATGCCCAAGTGGAGGTTAATGGTTCCCTCTCCAATCCCTTTACCCTTGGTCAGTCTATCAGACAAGGATGTCCTCTTGCCCTCATGTTGTTTTTCATAGCTTCTGAAGCCCTTCACTATATCCTTAGGTACAATATGCTTTCCCCTAATGTTAGAGGCCTTTATCTTCCTAACAATGATGAGCTTATTAACTGTCAGTTTGCTGATGAAACTACCTTATTTTTTGAGCTCTCCAACAACAAACTTGATACCTTGCAAACCGAGCTTAATATGTTCTGCTCTATTTCTGGCGCGCGTATCTTCTTATCCAAATCTATTTGCCTTGGGTGGGAAGAGCAACCTTCGAATTGGTTCAGTTAGTATAATTTCCAATGGGGCAGACTTGGTAAGATTGTTAGGTACTTAGGTATCCCCTTCTCTGTTGACCCTTCCCTCAAAGACATGTGGTCCTAGATTAAGAATTTTTTTGATAAAAAGCTGAATAAGTGGCATAACAGATCTCTGTCTCTTGCTGGCAGAATTCAGGCCTGTCAAAAAATGTTGTCTTCTTATAACATATACTACTCCTCTACTTAGATGTTTAGCAATTATCAAATTTTGGAAATTCAAAAGGCCATTAGGAACTTCCTCTGGTCTGATGGTAAAGGCAATAGAAAAATGCATACAGTCGAATGGGACTGGTGCCATACTGACAAACTCCTGGGGAGGCTGGGGCTTAAAGACCTTAAAAATTAGGGTATTGCTTTATCCGCCAAATGAATCTTTCATGCTATGGATGGGAATGATCCATGGAAAGTGTTGATTAGCCATAATATTGAAAGAGGCTTTCCTAAAAAAAGCTAGATCTTAGAAAAACCTCCCATTTTGTGACTTAATTATTGGCAACTTCCCTGTCACTATCCAAGGATCTATTTTTTTCAGATCCATCTAGAAATCCTAGGACCACATTAGGATGTTTATCACCTTTTGTATGGTGAAAGGTCCATTTGGTGGAACTTGCACCTAGCTGGTAAACCCCTAGCTCTCTCCCAAGGATGTTTTGCTAGGTTCTGGGCTAAACTGGGGATCTCCTAGCTTATTGATCTTTTCAAAAATAATAAACTCATTAATTGGGATGAACTCAACAACAGATTCAATATTCTGGATTCCCAAAAGAAGACTTACAATATGATTGTCAAGGCTACTAAGGACTTGCCTGCTAATTGTCACGTGGACTCTCACAGTTACTTGAGGTGTAAATGGCTGGATGGGGTCATCATGGCTAATCTTAAAGCCAATAATATCTATAAAATCATTGATCATAATGAGAATATTATTAATCATATCAATTTTGTTTGGTACTCTTCTCTTGATGCTGTGTCTTGGAAGAAGTATTTTGATACTCTTTGGAAAGGACTTGTTGAGCCTAAAATCAGATGTTTTAAGTGGTTGATTCTACTTGAGAGACTCCCTATTAGAAAAGATGGTAGTACTACTAATATTTGCAATCTCTATAGGCTTCCTGAAATTGGTAGACATATCCTCTTTGATTGCATATTTGCTAAAGAAATCTGGAACATGTTTGGTATTTGTTATCCTTTAAATGTGAGTATTCTAGAAATTGTCACTGGTCATATTGATGGGCTTAAAAAGGATGCTAATCTATTTTGGAATATGTTGTCTTCTAACATCCTCTGGCAGATCTAGAAATGCATGAATGAGCAAAGGTATCAAAGTAACCCTAGAACTCTTACTGAGTTTTTTTTCAAAAACTCACATTCTTTAAAATCTTTCTACAGGTCCACACTATAATGATGATGGAGAAAGACAAGCTGAAGAGGTTCTTGAAGGATGGGAACACCACTTTGTTCATTTACGAGCTAAAGCATGGTCATGCATGGAGGAGGACCTTCGATGACCTTCAAATGTTTGAACAAACTTGCAAAAGACTAGAAAAAGAAATTAGGAAGAACATTAACTCCAGGAAAGATGAGCTCTTCATGCTTACGCAAATCCAGGAACAGAAGAACATAGTTTGGATGGAGGGTCCTCTTGCTTGGACTGCTTGGGTTGATACCCATTACGATGTCTTACATTAAGCTTCTTCCTTGCTTCTTCTTTCTTGTTTACTATGTATACTTGATACTTTGAGTTCATGGTGAGGCCGAGCCTCTTTTTTTGATACTCTCAGTGGTTTTTGATGTTTCTTTTTTGGCCTACCGATATATAATTAAAAAAAAAAAATCAATTTCATTTCTAAAATATTAATTTGACTTCTATTTAAGTCCAATATTAATATTTACTTTTCCTTTAATTCATAATGCAACTAAAGATAAAATTATAAATTTAATTTAATTATTTATAATTTCTCTCATAAAGTCAAATAGTTATTAACTAAATGATTACAAAGTGAACTCTACCACAACTTCTCTTAAAATATAATAAAATTTTAAATATTTATTTATTAACTTCCCTCTTGCATTAATAATTATAAAATCATTTATATGCAACTAAGAGTTTAATTAAACTTAAATAATCACTAATACTAACATTCACTTTATAACTAAATGGATAATATTTATTTCATTTAAAAATTAATAAATTATTATTATTATTTTTTAAATAAATAAATATGAAATTAAATTATAGTTTTATAAAATAAAAATAAACATGCAATTAATATTTTTGCATGTCTTTGATCTCTCAAATCATGCAAGCATACTATACTTAGCTTTCTATTTTTAACATATTTGTTTTCACATGCATGTAACCTTACTATACTTAGCTTTCTATTTTTAGCATATTTGTTTTTACATGCATGTAACCATACTATACTTAGCTTTCTATTTTTAGCATATTTGTTTTCACATGCATGTATACGTTTAGTTACAACGTACTTTCCTCTCAATTAATCTTTTGCTTTCCAAATAAATATTGCAATTAAATTATTTTAGATGTAAGAATAATGTTCATCTATATTTAGAAAATTCATGATAATCACATAGTTTTAATGACAAATTTAAAGGTGAAACCCTAACTGTTCAATTTATTATTTTCTTCCAATTTTAAATAATCAAATTTTTGTTATATTAGAAAGGGGTTTATAAGAATATAGTCACAATAATTTTCTACAGTTTTTCTATAATTTTCCTCAGTCAAGTTTTCTTGATTAATAAGTTTATCTTTTTCAAAATCTACAACATAATTTTTTATTCAACAATCAATACAGTAAAATTTTAAGCAATATGCAAACACCCAAGAAGACACGAAGTAGACATATCTTTCAATAAAATTCTACAATGGGTTTTCAAACCCTACCTCAAAACCACAACTAAAATTTGAGACAATCTGTGAATGCATGCAAATCCAAACCCTCTGAAACTTTCAACAATTCTTTTGATCCAATTCCAAATTTTGCTCCCCAAAACCTGTGTAATTGCAAAATGAGCTCTCGATCTCTAATAAAGAGTTCTCCCCTAAATTGGGGCTCTGATTGTGCAATCACGAGAGGGAACTCACTGATCAATTACTGTTTATTACTTTATTACTTTTTACCTTTTCATGCACAACTCTTTTAGATATTTAATTACAAAATATCTTAATTTAAATAATTGGCTTTCTCTCTTTAATTAATTTTCGAAGCATTTTTAATAATATATTTATTAATTTAATTAATAACATTATTTAGAGTTTATTATTAAAATAAAACTCCTAAATAATTATCATTAAATTAAATAAATATAACTACGCCACAATTAGAACTATAACTTTATCTTTAAATTTCATTCTTTTATATTTTATTTTCCTCCAGTTTATTAATTAGTGCAAGCACTAATTAAAGCATAGTTTATTATTTAAATTAATAATAATAATCAAAGCTCATTGTTTAAATGCAACTCTAATTTAATTATTCTGAAATAAATAATTATAATAAAGCAATATTAAATCTTTCATATTTTAATATTTTAATTCTCTTTTTGTCCAATTTCTTAAATTAAAATTTTGAATTAAATCTTTTAAACTGAAGTACATATTTAATTAATTTATAATTAATTAAATATCATCATATTCTAATTTCTCTTTAACCAATTTTCTAAATTTAGACTTTTAAATTAAAGCACATATTTAATTAGTTTTTTAATTAATTAAATATTCTCATGCTTTAATATTTTCTTTTTAATCAAATAATATTTAATTATATGATTAATCTGAATATTATAATTAAATCATTTACCAAATAAATCACATAGTGAAATCCACATAAAAACAACATTACCAAAACATACCAAAACTCAAAATCAAACAACACAGACAAAGATAAACTCACAAGTTTTAAAAAGGGTGGAAAGTCAGTTACGAGTCCTCCTTGCAAGACAAGTATTTAGGCTATGGCTGGGATTGGACCTGAATATTATCTCCCTATTCTTACCATTGAGTTATTGTGATAGAGCATGCTCATCCTGACAATTCAGGGAAGTCGATGTCCGGTATCTACATTCTGCATAAAAGACGAGCATGTACATGTATATAAATATATCTAAACTAAACAAGCAATGGCAGAGAGTGGTACATTGTGCAGATCCCAACTAGTAGGTGACTATGACTCCCTCCCTTAACCACATCAAACATGACAAACAGAAAGATAAAATAGACACATGCACCATACACATGCAAGTATGGGGTAAGTACCATAATAATTATAAGTCAAACATCAAATGATCAAATAAAATAATGCATCGTTATGAATATGAAGTAATAATCATTAAAGCATCATTTGACATTGCTATGAAAGAAATCACATTTATTAACTACGAATCATTAAAGCATCATTAATGCACCAATAACCATAATCATTAAACAACACATGAAATATAGTCAACTAAGTAATCATTGTTGATATATCTCTAGTCCAAGTTATGAAATAATATCCTTGAAACTAACACATCCATGAAATAGGCATAAAAGAGTTTGGTAAATATAATGAAAAAATAAACTATAGGTGGGCACTCCAGAGTGTGAGGTTGCATGTTGGGCTAACCTTAAACATGTGGGTTGAGGCTGTCACTACTTTGCATATTTGATCAATAGAGGTCCCTATACTCCTTTGGGCTATGGTATTCTAGAGGAAGCATGGACTAGTAAGAAGGTGAGTTATTATTTTCTCAGAACCTTTAGTTGTGCAACTTTTGCACATATATATATTTTGAAAATAGAACCAAGATGGAAGCTAAGTAAAAGAAATGTGTATTTGTTGGATATGGCATTGATGAATTAGGTTATAGGCTTTACGATTTTAAAAATCAGAAAATTGTAAGAAGTAGGGATGTCATATTCAATGAGAAAGTGTTGTACAAAGATTAGTTGCAATAGCATGAGAAGAAAGAAAATAATTATGTAGTACTAGATGATACTCGAAAAGATGATATTCTAGTAGTTCCTTATGCTCAACAACAACAACAAATACCACATACCCCATTGAATGTTTGATGGTCAACAAGGCTAAGTAGACCTAGAAAGATTTTCTCCCTCTTTGTATTCTACTTTATTAATAGATGCTGGTGAACCTGAATGTTATGATGAAGTTGTGTAGGTATATACAAAGATTAAGTGGGAGTTTGAAATGACAAAAAAAATGGACTCCTTGCTGAAAAATTAGACTTGAGATTTATGTAAGTTACCTGTAGGTAAAAGAGCTTTATAGAATAAATGGGTTTATAGGCCGAAATAAGAGGATGGAGATAAGAAAAATTTAAATCCATATTAGTTGTAAAAGGATTTGCAAATAAAAAGGGCATATATTTTGATGAGATATTTTCTCATGTTGTTAAAATGACTTCTATTCTCATTATTTTAAGTATTGTGGCTACTGAAGATTTGCATTTGGAGCAGCTTGATGTTAAAACAACTTTTCTTCATGTGATTTGGATGAAGAGATATATATGGCACAACCACATGGATTTTAGGTCAAAGATAAGGAGAATTTAGTATGTAGATTGAAGAAAATTTTATGTGGCTTGAAGAAAGCACCTCGATAATGGTATCTTAAATTTGATAGTTTTATGCATGAGCCTGGATATACTAGGTGTCATTCAGATCATTGTGTTTATCTTAAGAGGTTAAATGATGACAACTACATTATTTATGTTTATATGTTGATGATGTGATTGTAGGTGGGTGCAACATGGATGTCATAAAGGGCTTAAAATGACACTTATCACATTCACTTGCTATGAAGGATTTGGGGGCAAAAAAACAAATCCTTGGTATGAAAATTTGTAGAGATAGGAAGAATGAAAAATTGACATTATCTTAGGCTGATTGTATTGAGAAGGTGTTGCAACATTTCTCCATGGATAATGTCAAAGCTGTCAACACACATTTGCTTGGTTATTTAAAATTGGTTAAGGAGATGTGTCCAAAGACACAAGAAAAGGAGGATAAGATATCCAAGTTACCTTATGCTTAAGCTATAGGGAGCTTGATGTATGTCATGGTATGTACTAGGCTAGATATTGCACATGCAATGGGAGTTTTTAGTAGGTATATGAGTCATCTTAAGATTGTGCATTGGAATGCAGTCAAATGGATTCTCAAATATTTCAGAGAAATATCTAGTAAGTTCTTACATTTTGGGGGCTCTAATACTAATTTACAAGGCTATGTTGACTCGAATTTGGCAGTAATCTTGATACAAAGTGGAGTACTATAGGTTATGTATTTATTATTGGTGGGACAACAATAATTTGAATTTCTTGGTTGCAAAAGGTTAATGCTTTATCCACTACATAGGTAGGGTATGTTTCTACTACAAAGGAAGCCAAGGAGATGATATGGCTTCAATTTATCATGGAAGAGTTTGGGTACCCTTAGATGGATAATTATTTGTTTATAGATATCCAGAGTGTCATTCATCTTGCAGAGAATTATGCTCTACATTTAAAGACATAACACATACAGTTGCAATACCATTTCATTTGATAAGTTTTGGATGATGGACAGTTAAAGTTGGAAAAGATAGATATAGATGATAATCCAACATATATGTTTACAAAGCTAGTAACAAAGGAGAAGTTGAACTCCTTTTAACTTTGGTTGGTCTTCTAGAATAAATAGAATAAAAGAATAGTAGAGTTTGGGTTGTTTTTACATTCCAGTGGGAGCTACAGGTTTAGTGGTGCTATGATCAATCTCCAAGTGAGTGGAGTCTAGTCAGTCTTCAAGTGTGATATTTGTGTGATGTGGAGCCTAATAAATCTCAGAGGTTAATTTTTCCACACCTTATCCAACGAAGTTTCTCCCTTAGATTTCACTATGGGGGTTTGGAGGTAGCGCCCCCATGCTCTAGGGGTCAAGGGGTAACTTCCCTTTTGGGTTCCTATGGCAGTGCCTTAGGTGGGGTCAAGGGGTAATGCCCCTTGCAGGGTCCTGGGTTCAGCAACTAGGATTGAGGGGCAATGTCCCCAAAGCCAAAAATGAATTTACGATTGTAAAAGGCATCATAAATTATATTTTTCTATTGGTCAGCTCATTCTATCCCTAATTTTGTAAGCAACAAAAAGCTTGTATAAAATGGCTTAGGGTTAGGAATTTTATAATGTATGATAAGGTTGTAGCTTCTTACAACAATATTGAGCTATAAGGGATTACATATTATAATTAGGTTGTAATCACTAGATAATAAGAATATTGGACTCATTGTTTGGTGGACGTAGCCCAGGGATTGGGTGAACCACATTAAATTTTTTTGTTTGGTGTTCTTTTCTGTGCGATTTATTATTTTATGATATTGGTTATATTTTCATGTAAGTGTTATTTCTGTCTTGTTAATCCTAACACAAAGGAGGAACTTGGAAGCTTTGTGCTAACTCTAGAGCCATAAACAAGATTATTATTAGTTATAATTTCCTATACCAAGAATTGAAGATCTGGTGGATTGTTTAGGAGGGGCTAAATATTTCACTAAGATAGATCTTAAAAGTGGTTACCATGAGATAAAGATCAAGGAGGGGAATAAATGGAAGATAACCTTCAAAACTACAGAAGGATTGTATGAATGACATGTAATGTCATTTGGGCTAACTAATTCTCCTAGCACCTTTATGAGGCTAATGCATGAGGTTCATAAGGACTTTATTGGTAAGTTTGTTATTTTTGCAAGTAGATTTCCACAGTCCATAAATAATAACAAACATTTCTGGGATTTGATTGTGTGTGAAAATTTCAATATCAACATTTCAAATCACACTTTGTGATCCATCATCGGGATGAGAAAAGATGAAAGAAAAAAAAGATAAGAAAGGTTGAAAAGTTTATTATTTTCTATCTGGATGAGATACTATTTTTTAGATAAACCAAGGCAGAACTCCTAAAGCATTTAGAAATTATTTTTAAAAGATTGTATGAAGAGCAACTAACCATAAATTTAGAGAAGTGCGAATACATGAAACATGAATTTGTGTATCTTGGATTTGTAATATCACAAGGAGACTTGAGGATGGATCCTAGTAAGGTGGAAGCAATTCTTAACTAGCCTATTCCTAAGGCTACCATTGTGGTAAGAAATTTTCATGGCTTGGCAGAATTTTATAGATAGTTTATCATATATTTTAGTGAGACTTGTGCACTAGTATTAGACATAATTAAGGGTGGAATGAAAGATAAGTTCAAATGGATAGAGCAAGCTAGCAAAGGGTGTGAAAAAATTAAGGAGAGAATAGCCAATCAACCAATCCTAATATTGCCAAGTTTTGAGAAGTTGTTCATACTGGAATTTGATGCCAGTAACATAGTAGTGCAGGAAGTACTAATCCAAGAGGATAGACTAGTGGCATTCCATAGTGAAAATCTCAGTGAAGCCAAGAAGAATTATTCTTCTTATGACTTGGGATAATCTGCATTAGTGCAGGCTTTGAGAAAATGGAGGCATTGCCTTCTCAATAAGGATTTTGTTGTCTATATTGACAACTAGACAATAGGCTTTTGAATTCACAAGACAAGTTGAGCTATCAACACATTAAGTGGGTGGAATACATCCAATCTTATACTTTCACTAGCAAGCACAAGAAAGGGTAGGCAAATGAATTTGCACATGCCTTGAGTAGAAGATTACTGATAGTGCAAGAGATTTAGTTGAGAATTATAGGCATAGACAACTTCAAAGACCTCTATCATGAAGATGAAGACTTATCTATTCCATAAAATGTATGTAAAGACTTTCAAAACTACTTTCATTATGAAGATGCATATTGTACTCTTCAAGAAGGCTTACTATTTAAGGGTAGTCAACTTTGTGTTCCTAGAGGTTCCATGAGGGAGAACCTTATTCAAGAGGAACATAATGGTAGTTTAAGTGGTCATTTGGGGTAGATAAAACTCTCTATCTAGTTCAAAGGTAATATGAACAAGGACATAAGTTGATATGTAGAAACTTGTACAATTTTCCAAAAATCCGAAGGCACTTCATCAAATGCAAGTCTCTATCAACCTCTTCACATTCCCAATAGGCCATGGGAGTGCATAAGCATGGAATTTTTGGTAGGCTTACCTAAGACTAAGAATGAATTCGATAGCATTTATGTGGTTTTAGATAGATTTAATAAAATGACCCATTTATACCTTGCAAAGTTACACATGATGCATGTCAGATTGCTAACTTTTTTTTCAAGGAAGTAATAAGAATTCATGGGCTACCAATTAGGATTTCTTTTGATATGGATTACAAGTTTAGGTGACACTTTTAGAAAACTTTGTGGCATAGACTAGGAGCAAACCAATCTTTTGGGTAAGCTTACCATACCCAAACAAATGGACACACAAAGGTAGTTAATAGGAGCTTGGGAAACCTCTTAAGATGTCTCACCAAATAATATGGTCAATCATGTAATCAAATAATTTGTCAAGATAAGTTTTCTTACAATGATATTGTCAATAGAATCATAGTGAAAAGTCCATTGAGGTAGTATATGGGTTGCTTTAAGAGAAATATGTGAACTTAGGGATTTAGGCAACATGAATAAGCAAAGTGGGTATATAGAGGAATTTGTACCATCCATGAAGGAGGTACATAACCAGGTAAAGAAATCCTTGATACAGAAAACCAATAAAATCAAACAAAAGGTAGATGAAAGGAGGAAGGACCTACAATTCCTAGTTTTAGATCTAGTTATGGTCTAGTTGAATAAATAAAGGTTGGAGAAAGGAGTATATAATAACTTGTAGATGAGAAGGCTGGGTCCTTGTAAAATTCTAGCCAAGTATGGAAATAATGGCTACAAAGTTGATTTGCTAGTTGACGTAGGTCTTTCACCAGATTTAAATGTAGTAGAATTAGTACTATATGTTGAGCTGCCGTTTTGCACGATGTTGAATGACAGGGATCCTTTCGAACCCCTCTCTTGAAAAGCTAATCAAGGACCAACTCCAAAGTTTCGGGTGGGTCTTTCAACCGACTGGGTAACTCAATTGAAGATAAATGTGCATGTTCATGAGGAGGCCTTTGCTGGTTCAAACCAATACATTCAATCTATTTTTGTCTGAAATATAACCACAAAAGAGATATATTTTTGTATTTTATATTTTATCATGAATGCAATTTATCAATGTGACTATATGAATTCCTAATTTAACCAAATATTTGAAAATAAAATAAAAAAGATAAAGTAATGAGAGATTTCAAGAAAATAACTAAAAGGGAAATTCCTAATGGACATAAGCCAATTGTAACAACACATCTGCGAATTAAATTATCAAAAGGATATGGGTAGGAAACTAATGAAATTAGGAGAAGCGCTTCCTCAACTCCATTGACACAATCATCGATGAGAACTCAATAATAATCAAAAGATGTTTCATGTTCAATCAAATCACAAGGTTGCAGAAAGTGTGCTCATGCGAGACAAGATGCTATGAAAGAAAAAAGATGATCCTTTCTCCAATTCGTCACAACAACATAATTCATTAACACAAGGCAAACACCAGAACTAAAAGATTGCACAATCATAACAACACAATAAAACCATTGGATCCATTATTATTCATGAACATACATTCACAAAATAACACACTCCGGCAAGAATAACTACACTCAGAATGAGAGCACTAATAACATATATTATTGCATCAAAATAACAACCTGAAGTACAAATTACATCCATGCATTTATAAGAAATCATCTCCTCCCTTTGTGTTTGGACTGAGAGCTCTTAAAATGCAAACTTATCCTAAAAACTAATAAAAAAAATTTAATATACAAACTGACTCTTTAAATGGTGCTAAGTAGGTCTCCACCCTTGTTTATATCTATTAATAGGTGCATGAGCCTTTACATGACACAAAAGAATGAAAGAATAAGAATATAAGAAGAAGTTGTAAGATGATCTGGAAGCTCTAAAAATGGAAGCTCAACCTTCTTTAGGCATTTCTAGGAGTTGAACTATCATCAAAATGCATTCTTAGTGCATGGAATGCTCTAAATTAGCAACTGGCAATTAACTATTAGTGCATTACTTCTTCTTCAAAAATGTTAGCACATCTCTGTGAAAAGTACACCTGCACACATGCACACCTTGATGACAAGTTCCAAAAAACCAAAAAATCTTCTAAGTGTCAAAACTAAATTTCCAGCATATGGGTTTTTCCCCTCTTTACACCAAAATGATGTTTGGATGTTTATTCTTAAATTTCTCTATCATCTCTACTACTTGATTAGCTTTTGGTAAATCTAAAGCCTCATACTTATCCTTTACTATTTGCCGGTAGTTATTGACTTCTATTTGACTCTCTACAAAATCCTCAAGCTTGGTGTCTAGCTCCAACAATATCTCTTCAGTTTTCAATGCCTGTCTTATATCATCGTCTAACGAAGCTTCTTTGAAAGTTCCTCTAAATTGTTGGATGACTGATTGCACTGTGAAAATCTTGGTCTTAGACTCATCCTCAAAAATATCAAGGCCAGCGGCATTATAATACCTTTCCGCTTCCAAAAATTGCTCTTGAGCTTTGTCCTTTATCCACTGGATTTCCTCATGTAATCCCCCCATTACTTTATTTCTTGTCAATATCTTCTCTATCCAATCACCGAGCTTATTGTTAGTAAATAGATTTTTCATCTTTGAAAATCATTCATAAACAACTCTGAAATGCCTGAATTAAAAGACAATTCTAAAACCAACAATTTGAGTCACTTGCAATTATTTTTTCAAGTGCTCTCTGAATTTTGAAATGAAGGTACAACTCCCTCCTTTTGATTTATAACAAATAATTTTCCAATATGCCTTTAACCAAAAGGCAAAGAAGGAACATTAACATCCATTCATAAGCATGATAGGAATGTGAAGTTTGATTTAAATAACTCTAAAAGAAAACCAAATCTATGACACACAGACCATCTAATCAATCTTCTCATCTACAGAGAAATGAAATGAAGATCTAATATTCATTTTGCATATTTGGATGAATAAAACCTCAAGATTCCACCACACACCAAAAATACTTAATAAATGAGAGCAAGATAATATTTGAAATCAGATTGGGATAACCAACATATCACACCCAACCAGAGAACTATAAGTCCAAACCAACATATCTGAATATGTATTTCCCTTTATTACAAATACACAAACAAAACAACCCTATGATCATTTTACCCTTGCATCATAAACAAGTTACAAAATAAATACAATTCCTTTCCTTCCTTTCTTTGTTACAATCTGAAAACTAAAATGCCTTCCCTTTCCTTCATAAATGCACATGCATTTGAAAACTGGCGAAGAACCCTTTACAATTGATTTTCCCCCATTAAATAATTTTCCCACAAGAATTTCAACCACCATAACTTCTTCTTACCGAACTAATTTGCATTTATCTCTTTGTTTATGTTCCTTCCCTTATGCTTTAATTTTTCATTATTAAGTGTGATAATTATTTGACACTTTTACAATAATGTTAATTCTTTAAAGAATTAACTTATCTATGTTTATCAACTTTCCTTTTTTACTTCTCTTACTTTCACTCTTGTATCATAATAATAATTCATTCTTTTTAGAATTAACTATGTGAGAAATCAATGTTAGTTTAAATTAATTCGATATTTAATTATTTTACATTTGAATGTGATAATATTTAATTCTTTAAAGAATTAAATATTATACAATGCAAAATAAATTTTAAATAATAATTTTTAAAAGATTACCTTGTTTTAACTGCTTACATAGTTGAGTGAAGAGGGGAAATACTTAGGGTTCTCTCTGGGGGCTATATTCTGTGCCAGGATATAGAGAACTCTAGAATCTCTTGCTACTATTGTCCAATGCCTTATCCATTTGGGTGTAAAGTCATCATTCCATTGTCCTTGTGTTTCTGATAAGATCTTTTTTGCGCAATTTCTCATCAAGTAGATTTTGCAAGAAGAGAACATAACATGGATCAAAAGTTGCTTCTGCCAAAACTATCAAAAATTTCTTAAGAACTCCAAAATCCAACCCACCTTTCCAAATTCATGGAGATCTAAACCCTCTGTTCGAATGCTAATACATGTAGAACAATCACTACCAAGGATCCCATGAGAGGAGTTTTGAACTTTGTTTTTTACTATTGCTTGAGCGAAATTCTCATTGTAAATAGCTACCTGTCCTAAATTTGATAGAGTTCCTAAGATGATTATTTTTATGTTGATAGAAATGTCCCTCAGCCTCAGTTATTGAAGAATGCGTGAGTGCTTATACTAAAGACACTGATTAACAAAGTGGTAATTTAGGTATGATTCCAATTCATCCAAATTTGTGTCCAAGACACTCGGATAGTTGAAAGAGCATCAAGATGCAATCTCTACTAATTTGTCTTCAATGCCAACTTCCATATTCATCCACCGCATGAAGTCAAGAGCTTCATTTACACGCCCTCCAATCAAATGTGCTCCAATCAGAGCCTCCACAACATCTGATATTTTTAAAAAATGAATCCATCTATGTCCATTGTCACAAACTATGCCCATTTGAAGAGTGTTAGGATCTCCTAGATTGCACGAGCACGGAACAATACTTTTATAGTATAACCCAAGAGCCATCCATTTTGACACATCAAATAAATCCTCTACTATGTATCCCTGCAAGTTAGGATCTAGTGTCCAGTCATGAAGAGTTCTATTGCTGTCTAGTCATGAAGAGTTCTATTGCTGACTGTGTTAGCTCTACGAATAGATAATTGTCCTTCATTCTCACTTTCATATTTCATAAATATATGCTGAATAATGGCATATTTTAGAAAGGAGTTGCTCAATAATTCCAGTCACTCATACGAGTAACCCTCTAAACATCCATGTGAAGTTATCATTTCCATTATTAATTGGATGGGTACAAGTGGATAATTTGGGCATTCTATTTTAATTGCTTTATTGAGTTGGCTTGCAAGCATTAAAGAATGGAGGTGGCGCATCACTGATGGAACCAGACACAATGATCTCATAAAAGAACTTGGAATATCCAAATTCAAACACAACTCTGGAGGAAGCTCCACGCATGTTCCAACACCATCCTCAGATGAACTTACTATTTTGATAAGAAATATTAGGGCAATTCTGAGCAATATCCATTATTGTCACAATCTTCTGACTGTAGGATTGATTCCTTGAATTGGTGGTGCACTGCCATATGCATTGGGCATCTTTGTGCTTGGTTTCAATAATTAGATTACTGATCATATAGTTTCAACTACTCTTGTGAAGCATCCTTTTATGTTTGTGCAAAGAGCATATCCATTAACACGAAGCTTGGCTTTGATAATGAGCTGTAAACCTTGGCTTACTCGGTGCCCACTTTACTTTAGACATGAATAGCTTCACATTCATCAATGCACATCACGTGTTGGCAACGTATGACTTGGTTCACAAGATGGGAGGGCATTTAGAACAGAAAGAATTGCTTACGCATTCAGAATGACCAGCTACAATACAAAGCAAGATTCAAATTTCCCATAGTTACAAAAGTGCTCACGACACCACCTCACTTGGCTCCTCCACGCTTTATGATTTTCGGGTAGCTCAGTGTTTGATTGTGACAACATCATATACCTTTCAATCATTGAGAGGATGATTCATGTCTTTGCCTAAACAACAAAATTTGTGGCACACAACCATTTCTTATCTCCATCGTAGGCTCTGAAGGTGCAATATTTCAAGTCACCACCACAACCTAATCTGTAAAGCAAAGACCACCACGATGCTGCTAGCAGTCACTCCTTGTGAATCTAGTCGAGGCTCAATAATTTATCATCCAACAACCAGATGGCATGAGTATTGGATGAACTTGAACCCGAGCTCAACCACTTCAACAACACAAAATGCATTATTGATATCACATTAATAATCATTAAATCCTTTAATACTCACACATAGGAAAATTTTAAACCAAGGATGAAAGAATGATCAACATTATTTGAGCTGGAAACCATGCTTTCAAAGAATTTAAAACTATTCACAAAAATTAGGGGTCTTCTGGATGAGAAAAATGTTATGTGAATACATAACTAATATCACAATTATTTTCAGCTTTCCAAAACAAACCACTTACTGCCATCTTCCTAATTTCATGATCATACTATATCTAGCTACATATGCCTCCTTAAGGGCACTCTAGAGGACTTTCCTCTCATTCACATATTCACCTCTGATATAAATGCGTGCAGCACAAGTGCCAATGCCAACTCTTTGCATTGATATCTCCAATGAAGAAAGGAGAACTCCATATTATTCGCATTAACACCAAACATTATTTTCAAGGATCTCAGTTCTAAACTATTCTTTATCTTTCTATGACGGGAGGGCTTCTGATCACAAACATCTCATCAAGGATTAACTTTTGTACTCTTTGGTCTATGCATCAACAGGTGACCATAACTCTAAAATAAAATCGCATGTCCATGCAGTGTGTTTGAAGTCCAAGCATCTATCTCTGATCCAACACCACTTACCCTCAAATTAAAAGGCATGATTATAACCAACTGTAGGTAAAATCTGATCCATGATCCATGATTTAATACAAAATACTTCCAAGTTTCCAACCAATAGAAATACTCCTTTTTCCAAATAATTGATTTTTTGACAATAGTCTAGCACCAAATATTTCTCTGCACATTTAGTCTTGATAGGGTTGTCAAACTATTACAAGTGTGAAATATTGAACAAGGCCTTTGGAAATAAAGAGTCCACATATTCACCAACTTCAAAAAAGAAATAAATGTAACTCCACCATATAGACTACCCATCAAAACAAAATTTGAAAACCTCAACCTTTGATAATACAATGCAAAAGAGAAACTCTAAAGCTTGTGCACCCATACGCCTATGCGCTCATCACATTGCAAAATATTTGACTGAAATCCGATGCTCGTGTATTTCTTCAACTTTCATTCTCCTTTTAATATACTTTCATTATATTTCTACATATGTCTCTCAGAAATATAAAAATTTGAATCTTGGAACTTTGTACATTGAAACTAGGTGAGGATAGGATTTTACCAATCAATTCAACATGACTTTAATCACATGAAATTTTTTAGAATATGGATTGAATCAAGGAAAGGGGAAGATTAAAAGATGATGCAACTTTATTGAAGGGAAACAACAACAAAACAAAATAGAAAACAAACTCAAGCCAAAATTGCAAAATGGGGCAGTTATTTACAATGGAGAGGGGAAAACCCTAAAAACTAATTGTGACCATTTACATGTTCAAAAACGTATGAGCCTTTTGGAATAAATTTTTGGAAAAATGAATGCATATTTGATTGAAGGGAAAGCAACGCGAGCAAAGTAAAATTCATCTCATCTATGAAAGATATATGCATGGAGGGGAAAATAAATACATAATTGCAATCTTCTTCTACATTTTTCAAATCAGCATCATCTTTCACAAAGGTAGATGAAATGTCAATAAAGGTTTCCATACCTTAAGTCTCTTGATATTTGGATTATTCATGTGATTTTTTCATTGTAATTTGCTGCACCAATTCTTCCAAAGGAAGAGGGGAAAATATTTACAAGGGGCTGAAAAATGCATGAATCCTTTTCTCCCTCTTGATTGTCACCTAATTGCTCTTCAAGATCCTTTTCTTGTTCATTGGCCATTCCTCCAATTTTTTTAACTTCACACATTTCCTCTACTTTTTCTGGCTCTTTCACTAGAGATCTCCTTTGGATGAGGATAACACCATAAAAAGACTTTAGAAATGCTACATTTTTTTCCAAATCCTCTGTGACTTTTTGGATTGGATTCTCTCTAAATGGAGGTATAAAAATAAAGATATTCACATCATTTTCATTTCTTGTAGGAATCCAATCCTTCAAGATTTTTGGATATCTTTGAAATACTTTATGGTATTCAACTGCAATAGCACTGCCAACCTGTACCTCAAAATTTTTACAAATCAACTATTCAAGGTACTTTGATTTGTTCCCCAGTAGAGTCACAAAAAATCTATTAGTAAATAGATTTGTCTTCTTTTAGAATCCTTCATAAACAACTCTGAAATGTCCGAACTAAAAGACAATTCTGAAACCAACAACTTGCAATTGTTTTGTCAAGTGCTCTCTAAATTTTGAAATGAAGGTACAACTCCCTCCTTTTGATTTATAGCAAATAATTTTCTGATATGCCTTTAACCAAAAGGAAAAGAAGGAACACTAACATCCATTCATAAACATGATATGAATGCAAAGTTTGATTTAAATAACTCTAAAAGAAAACCAAATCTATGGCACACAGACCATCTAATCAATCTTCCCATCTACAAAGAAATGAAATGAAGATCTAATATTCATTTTGCATATTTGAATGAATAAAACCTCAAGATTCCACCACACACCAAAAATACTTAATAAATGAGAGCAAGATAATATTTGAAATCAGATTGGGATAACCAAAAGATCACACCCAACCAAAGAACTATAAATCCAAACCAACAGATCTGAAAATGTATTTCCCTTTATTCCAAATACGCAAACAAAACAACCCTATGATCATTTTATTCTTGCATCATAAACAAGTTACAAAATAAATACAATTCCTTTCCTCCCTTTTCTTGTTACAATCTGAAAACTAAAATGCCTTCCCTTTCCTTTAGAAATGCACATGCACTTGAAAATCGGCGAAGAACCCTTTACAATTGATTTTCCCCCATTAAATAATTTTCCCACATGAAGTTCAACCACCACAACTTCTTACCAAACTAATTTGCATTTATCTCTTTGTTTATGTTCCTCCCCTTATGCTTTAATTTTTCATTATTAAGTGCGATAATTATTTGGCACTTCTACAATAATGTTAATTCTTTAAAGAATCAACTTATCTCATGTTTATCAACTTTCCCTTTTTACTTCTCTTACTTTCACCCTCATATTATAATAATAATTAATTCTTTTTAGAATTAACTATGTGAGAAATTAATGTTAGCTTAAATTAATTCAATATTTAATTATTTTACATTTGAACGTGATAATATTTAATTCTTTAAAGAATTAAATATTATACAATGAAAAATAATTTTTAAAAGATTACCTTGTTTTAACTTCTCACATAGTTGAGTGAAGAGGGGAAATACTTAGGGTTTCAAAACCCTAGGTAACACTTATCAAGCTCCTCTACAACATATACCTCCATGAGCATCTAGTACCTTTGACCCTTTATTGATCTAGGTGCTTGTAAATCCTTGGCTCAGGTACGTACTTCATCCATCAAACCCAAAATATTGGTTCACTATAGAAACCAACTTGTTGACACTTGACTGGATGTGGTGCAACAGGTTCAAATTTCCCTATATTATCTACACTCCTTTCTCCTCAAAACTATCACGCCATTGCTGACATGCTTCCAAAAATGAGTCCATCTATGACCCCATCTATTTTTTGCCCAATGCAGCTCCAAGAGTGATCTTTGGATTTTCTAGGTCAATAGGTTCCACTACTTCATTGAGGTAGCCTTCGAGTAGCTCATTCTTCTCACGCAGTGTTATTAGTTCAAATTCATCCTGATCCATGTGTTGGAATACCTCCTTTAGGCCCGTGGTAATCAATAATTTGGTCATGTCCACCATTGGCTTTCCCAACATGACCTCCTTGATTTGGTAATCTTTTGGAGTCAGTTCATTGGTGTTGGCATGAGGAGGAGGAATGGCGATATAAGCTAGAAGGTCCTATTCTTGATTCTTCATGATGAAGGAAAGTGTTCTAGCATCACCCTTAGGTGGTTCAGGCTTCTTTATCTCTTTAATCAATTCCTTCATTCCCTCCTCTTCTATCAGCTCCAACTACTTCTTCTATTGAAACATGACCTCCCTCTTCCGCCATGATGGTGTGGTGCCCATGGGTGACATGTACTAGGCTGAAGAGGTAGGTCCTGAAGTAGGCTCCTTTCCCTTATCACTTCTTTTTGGAGTCTTCTTGTGTCGAGGAAGATCTTCAAAGGGAGGTTCTAGGCTTTGTTGGGTTAAGGATCTAGCCTCTGTATCTTGAGGAGTTTGCTAATTTTTTTCTAGTATTTGTCCCTCCTGAGATACTTCATTGGCATGAAGCTATTGGAATTCCTCAATTTTTGGTTCTTCTGGCTCTGTTTGAATGACCGAAGGAGGTGGAGTTACTAATCCTTTATCTAGAATAGCCACATCCTGTGGTGGTGGGAGTGGAATGCGCTGAGGTCCTTGAGGTAGAGGAGGCAATTGATTCCAATCCTCTCCTAATGGCACACTAATGGGAGTATCTCTAATCTTCTCTCCCACCATCTCAATGCTCACTGACATAAAATCAAAGTCCGAGAGGTTGAAGACATCAGTTTCTTCATTCTCCATCTCTGCTATCCACTTTTGTTGCTCATCTTCTGAAGTTGATACTTGGATAGGCTCTCTTGGAGTGGATGGAGGTGTCTATGTAGAGCTTCTTCTTCTCTCTTCCTCTATGGCTTTAGATGAGCGGGTTATCTAGCTCAAGGGGACAAACTCTATTTGATCCCCTTCTTCCTTATCCTCTTCTTCTGGGATAGTCTCTAGAACCAGTGGGGATATAGTACTTTTTTTCTTCAATCTCCTCCTTCGAGTACCAACCACAATTGTTTCTGTTCTCTCTCTCTTTGGAGCTAATGGGGAGGCTTCTTAATTTGAATTTCTTGGTGATGGGACCCTCTATTCCTTTGTTTGTTCCTCCTCTTGCGGTTCTTGTTGTGCCTACTTTGGAGGTTTCTCTTGTTCAGCTTGAGGCTCGACTTGCCCTTCTTTGGTTGTGATTTCTCTGGAGCTATTTGGGCCTCAACTGCTTATTTCTTTGCCCTAGGAGGTTCCCCTTTTCTCTTCTTTCCCTTATCTTCCTTGAAGTACTCAACCTCCCGCTCATGTTGATGTACCATTTCTGACCTTATTGGGGATTGAGCGGGGTAGGTTGGTACAATGACCTTAACACCTTTACCTTTTTGAGGCTTGGCTGTGGCTTGTAGAGGTATGGCCTGGGGAACTAGATGCATCCAAAATGGCTTCCTGATCCATTCTCTTGTCATCTCGACTATATGTTTGGCCCAATGATCTATGTCATCATTTTCCTCTCACCCTATCTCAACGTTCACGATCAAATTATTGTTGATTTTGTCTTTGTTGTACAAAGGATCCATAACTTTTGGGGCATGCTTTTCTACAGCCTTAAGATGAATCTTCATTTTCAACACATTTTCTGCTAGATATAGACTCATCCTACAATAGTCCATTATATGGACATCATAGTCATCTACTGCATTCATCCAGTGATCTTCCAGGGCTTCGACATGGACAAACTCTTTCCCTGCTAGATGCTGAACCATCCCAATGTTGTAAAAAAATGGGCAAGGGGAGTTGTATTCTTCCAAGGGATACTGATCCCATTCAGAGTCAAAGGTAGCACTATCTTGCTTTTGCTTTACCTCAAATGAGCCAATTGTGATTGGCTAGACCCATGTCTTCTTGTGTTGTTTTCTCACTCTATCATAAGTAGAAGTGAGTTGCCGTACTCTCTCCAGTAGTATCAGTCAATCTGAAGGATATCTTGGGAGCATTTTAGGGCATAGAAGAGTACCAGCTACCCAAAGATATGTGAAAGTCTTGAATTGAATGTAGTAGACTCCTACTTCTGTGATTTTGGTTGTCCCCTCTACTGCCATTATTTTTGCATAATCTCCTTTAATGAATCAAATGGTAGCAAAAATGAATCCATCATTGAACACTCTGTATTCCAAATTCTATAGTGGGAGCTTCTTTTTCACCAGTTGTAGGTATACCACATAGGGCCAAGCATTTGCATCTTGCATGCTTCCCTAGATAAAAGTGGTTTTGGCTGCTATCAAGTACACCATGTATCATGTCATGTAGAAATGAGGACCAGTCTTAACCGTAACTAGCTACTCATCCAAGTTATCACTTAGTTATCACTTAGGATGGTGGCCCAATAAATGGGCATCTTTGCGGTCCTTATGGTTTCAATAAAGTGAACCATCCATGTTTGTAGGTGACCCACTATAGGAAGGGCCATTACTTTACCAAGGAGGAAAATCAAGTATCTGATGTCATCTTTCATATATCCTCGGGTCATATCTACCTTGCCTACTCTTCAGCCCAAAGGTGTCCTGTCAATCAAGTATGATGTTTACACTGGTTCTTTTGCCTCTTTCTCATTCTCCTTGTAGCA
The DNA here is from genome assembly GCA_028749045.1 of Cupressus sempervirens. Taxonomy (NCBI): domain Eukaryota; kingdom Viridiplantae; phylum Streptophyta; class Pinopsida; order Cupressales; family Cupressaceae; genus Cupressus; species Cupressus sempervirens. The sequence continues at coordinate 898,517,397 of CM053783.1, read as the reverse complement.
CCTATTTGATCCATCATATGATATTTGAAGGTAGCAGTTTGCCTTTGGAAGGTGAAACACTTTCTTTATGTTTCAGGGTAGGAGGTCTAGGACTATCTCTCTTGTGACACTCTTCACTACCTTTTCCTTAGTCACATAATGTTTCACCAATTTCATTATCAGTTCAAAAGATTGAATTGATGTAGGATGTGATGCTATGATCACTACCCCAGACTAGATCAAAGCAGATATCATTTCTGACCTCCCCCTTGGTTTGTTGCAAATGGTCAGAAAGGCATTCCAATCGATGTGGCCTAGCTCTGTGTCTCTGATCTCTACATGTTCATCTTGGAATCTTGATTTCTTGGGTGCTCCATGGTACTTGAAAGCAACAGGTTTTGGTACCATTTTCTCAGCCATGGAAGATGATGATGACTTCATTTTATCTGCAAGAAAGAGGCAAACATTATCATTATAGATATCAGAAGGCAAAAATGAGACCTAAATAAAACCTAGATTGACTTCAAAATGGTTCAAAATCAATCAGATCAGAAAAAATGCAGTTTTCCCCCCCAATAGCCAATTGTGCATTTTAGCACACCTAGCGCACCCTTACAGGTGTGCTAGTGCACATATTTATCCTCCAAAATGGCTTAGTGTGTAGTTGCGCACCAACGCAATTGCACACTAGCGCACATGCACGACATGGCTTGTGCATGGGGGCACTTTAGTGCTCTTTTTAAGTTTTTTTCGGAGGTGCACACATGCACACCTCTTAGGGGTACACATGTGTGCACCTCTCTTGGTTGCCTTAGTTGGTTTTAAGTTTTTCTTTTGTTTTTTGGAGGTTGTACGGATGTGCGCACATGTGCACCTCTTTAGAGGTCTTTACCTTGTGTTTGTGTGTGTAGGGGGACAAAAGTAGAGGAGTTGCATAGAGGGTCAAGGTGTGGAGGTGCGACACAATGTGGAGGTGAGAGTGAAGTGAAGGTCAGATAGGGGTTCAGGGTGAAGTGCGCATATGCGCACTTAGTGCACATGCACACTTAAAGAGCAAGTAAGTCCATCACTTGATTTTTCTCTTTATTCCGACTGTCCGATCCTTCTCGGTCAAAGACTGAGATTTGACCTAGACCTGAGGGAGGGTCAAAAATGATCAAGGCTCTGGACTAGAAGCCTCGTAGGGGAATTTGAAAATAGGGGGCCCCCATTTTGAGTCACAAAATTAGGCATGTGTTGTGGAACCACAACACTATATAAAGGGCCAATTACAGATGCAAAAAAGGAACGTTTTGATGTCACTGAGATAACCAAGGATGTTCCTTTACTAGTTACTTCAAAGCCATAGGCAGAAAGGATCTTAGGATCAAGGATAGCCAAGAAGACTAGGCACAAAATATACATGGAACAATTGGTCAAATGGTAGGGAATAAATGATTAAAAATATACATTGGTACTTGAGAGATAATTCAAAAGATGGGAATAGACCATGCTTTGATTTCTCTAGCAGTGATCTAACTTGCTTCTTCGTGGGGAGAATGGTGTAGGAGAACCTTAGGGTTAGTTGGAAAACACTCCCAATTTTTGCTTGTAAAACCTGTGATAGGTCTATTTGAGAAACCTAGTGTGTTTTTTGTTTTTATTTAGTGTGTTGAGTTTGTCTTATGGCAAGTTTGGCCAAGAGTTGTTCAAATGTTGCCAATTGTTCCAAATTTGGCCAAGTATGCAAAAAGTTGGTCTAAGTGCTAGGAGGGCATTTTTGGAGTCTAGATAGGATAAAAATACTTTAAAACATGTTTATACACCATTTTGATTAAAAGGAAGCATGATATGTGTAAAGTTACTCATAGTTGAAAAAGTTGTCAATGACAATTTTGCAACTTTGAAAATTTGTTTGACAACTTTTGGAAAGAAAATGAAAAAATTGTGCCAAACAATTGGGAGAACTTAAATTTAGTTTAAATAGTTAGGGATTACTTATATAATCCCTCCTCATGCATTGTGCATGGTTGGATGCTTCAGTTTGCAAAATTGAATATTGAAAAGCTTGACAATTTACTCCAAAACTGTGGATAGTCTCTTTGTAACTTTTGCATCTTGTATGATAAACTGATGATTTTCCATTTTAGACAGATATTTTAGATTTTATTCTCTCATATTTTTTCTTTGCATTATTTTTTATCTAATTTTTTTGTGTGCGATAAGAATCCAAAGTTCATTGACAGTCTTTAGACTGTTTCAAAGCTTGGATAGAAAAATGTCTCTTTCTTGATTTTCCATTGTTTAATCTTAACTACCATTGGATGATTGATAAAGAGTAATATGTATGATATTTTGGTATTTTTTTGGACTTAAAATTTTCATGAATGGATTTTTATAGTCTTTCCCTAGGTGAGTTTGTTGATAACCTGACTACGTGCAAACATATTATAGTCAATTGATTCTTACAAGGAGTGATTGAAAAAACCAATCCAATGGTTTAGTGTTTTTACTTGGGGGTATAGAAAAGGTGTGAAATGATTTATAAAAATATTTTAATCCATTTCATTTAGTGTTGAAACCTTAAATTAGCGACTACTTAAGGAAGTTTTGAAATAGCCTAGAAACCCTCACTTTTGTGTTAGAGCATATATGGAACTCATGGAGGAATGAAACTTGCAAAATCCTTTAGGGTTTTGAAAAGGGTATCTAAAATGGGATTTTTTTGGACAAACATTTGGAATATTTACGTGTTAAGCCCTAAAAACTAGAATAAGAGGACTAATTAAGGCTGAATTGAAACATTCAGGAGATCGGTAAGGAAATGAAGGTTAGAAGTGAGATTTTTCTACCTTGTTCAATGAACATGTGGAATTTCATGACCTCCACACCCATACAAGACACACTACATAACATGGAGGTAGGTTTTCCTAGAAGCTAAGGTGAAGACTAAGTGTAAGAGTGAAGGCATTGTAAATTTCGTAGAACATCCTAGGAAGGGAGTTTGCAAGGTTGAGAACCTAAGACTATTGAGTAGGGGGTATAACTAGGATGATTCTATAAAATTGGTATCAGAGCCCTAAAAGACTTGGGTTAGTTTTGGTACATGTTAGAGATAGAATTGACATGAGAAACCAATATGGTGACTAATGTGAAGTTGGCCAAAATAGTCCAAGAACATGAGGTGGAAAATAAACTCCTCAAGGAAATGTTCACAAAGATTGAAAGTTTGTTGGATAAGTCCAAGTAAAGAATAATGATGTTAGTGAGGAGGTGAAATAAACCAAGGATAAGGGTAAAGGAATTGCAGAGGAAGATAAAGTTCCTAAACTAGTCCTTAGATTGCTTGAAGAACCTTTCTTGGAGGCTTTAAGGTGGAAAGGTCTTAGAAGGGATAACCCTATTTAGTGGTAAGATGGAGCTACATTTAGTAATGGAGAGAAGGGTTAGAAAACCATTTTGAGTGTGAGTGTGTTACCAAGGCCCAAAAAAGTTAAGGTTGCCAAGACCAAGATGAGGGCGGATGCTTTGACTTGGTGAAATTTTGTACAGTCAGAAAGAGAAAAGTAAGCTAAGAATCATATTTCCACTTGGAAATGCATGGTGAACAAGATCATAGAAACCTATCTACAAGAGGACTACGAGATAAACTCCATAGGAAAAGATAGAACTTGAGACAAAAAAATTTGGATGTAATTGCCTATACAAAGAAATTTAATAAGTAATGCTCAAGGTCCAAGGTGGTGGAAGATGAAAGTATAAAATATGCAAGGTACCTCAATGGTTTGAGGTGGAATATACAAAAATAAATAAGTCTATTGAGCCCAAACATAGTGCGTAAGTGTTATCAAATAGAACTTAAGGTTTAAGAAAAGAACAAAAAGAAGTAAGAATCAAGAAGAAAAGGTAGAGGCAGGGGAAGCGATGATAGAGGTCCTAGAGGAAGATTTAGTGGAAGAAGTTTAGGTTAGAGATCTTAAGGAGAATCCAAACTTTGGAGAAAAGTGGGGATTCTAGAAGCAGAGGTTGCTACAATAAAGGAAGGGGATCTAGCAGTAATTATAGAGGAAGATCTGGTGGACCAGGGAGAGGGTCCTACTTCTACACAATGAAATGCTAAAATTATAATTAGTTGGGACACCCTACCTATAGATTCTGTGAAAATACCTCATCATCATAAGGAGATGAGAAGAGAAACAACTATGTGCAAGAATATGCAATAAGTAGCAAGTCACAAAAGGTAGCATTGGACTCTAAAGTTGTAGATAACCTAGTGATAAGGAGGTTTGATCAAAGAAGAACTAAGCCAAAGGACATCAATATTCATAATCAAGTGTAAGATTATAGATAAGGTGGTTAAAGTTATCATTGATTCAAGGTCTACTAATAATATTGTTTCTGCTAAAGTAGTTATTAAAATTAAGTTGCAAAGAATCCCTCATAAAACTCCTTATAGGGTGACATGGTTAAATAAGGGTCAACATGTGTTAGTTTATGAGCAAGATTGGGTATACTACACCATGAGATGGTATAAGGATAGAGTATTGTGTGATGTATTATCCATGGTTCTTAGAATGTTTATACTAGTACATTTCCCCCTAATTTTTGACCTAAATTTTCGACCAAAGGCCATATTGGCCTATGAATGTTTTTTTTTTTTTTTTGATTTTTTGCCCAAATCTTTTGACCAAGTTAGGGTTTTCCAATTTGGTCAAAATTTCGACCAAATCGGGTTAGTAGCAAAAAAGAATAAAAGCACGGAAATCACATTTTTTGGCAGAGGAGTTGGTTAGATGCGTGGAGCCATTTGAGGTAAGAAGTTTGCATTTTAAGTGGGCAATGTTTTGAGGATGAGAAATGACTGCATTTTGAGTTTGAATCATAGTTTTTTCTCTAATGATAGATTGTATTTCTACCTACGCCGATTTACCTATCACTTCTTTTGGGGTCCTTCCAAATGCTTCAATGAATGTGGAGTAGAGTTAGTGTAAGTATTAGCTCACTTATTACTCTTTCTGATCTCTTCCTCATTTGTTTCTTTATGTTTGTTTAATTCATATACCCAATTTTGCTAGATGGTTTGCCTTTGTAGTTAATTTGGAGGTGGGTTTGAGTTCTTAATTGATTTTGTAACGGGTTCATAGCTAAAAGATTAAGGACTTAACTAAATGAGGTTAAAGATTTTGTGAGTGATGATCACAGATTTTTGGGCTGTGATCATCACTATTGGGCAGCATTTGAGATCACTGCTGGAGCGATCTGTTTGGGGTTTAATGTAGAGATTCATTGTAGCGTCAATTTTGGACTAGCTACATTTCATATCTCAAGCTGCTATCTGCTAGTTTGGATGTGGGAATTTATCTACCACTGCTACAACATTCTCAATTGTTGTTTATCTATAGCTTATGATTGCAATAATTGCATATGTCACCACCTACGAATGCTCAAATGTCTTTAAAATTTGTCAAACTATTCTTCACTGCGTACACATGACATATGTTGATGAAGACTGACAAATTACACCTGTAAATTGCACTCCATGAATCTTTGCCTTATCACAACAAAGTGGGCATTGACTAGTGTTGTTGACTGCACTTACACATGCAATAACACTTGCTTGAAAGTTTTAAAAACTCTATCATTGCGCTCTCTGCGGTATCATGTCATGTTTCCCATTAGCTTGTTGTCAAAAATATCATGAGATAACACATCTTTTTCAGTTTGTCAAATGGTTCACAGAGTTGCCTATGATACCACATTCTACATGCATTTTTTTAAAAGGTTGATATGTGGCTATAGTATCTTTCACATGGTGCATTATATCAAACAAGTCGCATGCCAAATCTGGGCTGCATAGGATAACCACAATGTCTATTTTCTTTACATTTCAAAGCTTGTATTATGGAATGAGCATGTTGTAATGATGATAGTGGTCAGCTGGATTCACCAATCACCTTTCTCATAAAACTTTTAAATACTTTAATCTGTCCATTTTATTCACGCTTCACCAGATGATTGCCCAAAGTTTTGATCTTTACAATGTCATTTGTATTGTACTATATGCGATGACATCTCCTTGGGACATTCTTGTTGGAATATTAATTACAAGTGGTTGTTTCTCCTTGGAGCCAAACGCCCACTTACCATCCCTGGCGACCTGCCAATAGTCATAAACATTTATTTTGGTAGGTGAGATTTTGAAATTAAAAATGAAGGGGAAAATATTTTTCCAAAGACAAAAAGGAATGTTTTGTCATTCATTTGAAGATTCAGAGATCCAGAGAGACAGAGAGAGTTCAACAGAGTAGCTCGAAGTTGCAGAGAAAAGGTGAAAGGAAGTGATCAGTAGATCTTGTTGTTGCAGAGACAGAAGGAAGCTTATTCTGTGATTGCAGTTGCACGTGCTTCTTTGTGTCATCCTGTAAGCTCATAGTTTGTTGTTTTTGATTCAACTTGTTGAAGCAGTGATTGCTCCAAGCATTGTAGTATGCAACCATTAGAGCTATGAGTTTGAAGTTTTTCTAGTTTGAAGTTTTAAGGTTATTTTAGGGTTTTCTAGTTGAAGCCGAATGCTCCCAAATTTTTGTAATGATTTAATCCAAGTTGAATAGAAAGTAAGCAGGCATACTTGAATCCATTTGTCTCCTTCTATTCATTGCATTTGAAAAGTTTTATTTGGAAGCTTCAAGTTTTGGATTTTTGGTTGTAATGGTGAAAGTTGTTCACGTTATAAATCATCACTCGGTGAAGTCTTGTTAAAAGATCTTATCTCTGCTATCTCTACCGAGTTCACTCGGTATCTTCATCTACCGAGCTCCACTCTCCAGTGGCTATCGAGTTCACTTGGTAATCGCTTTTCTTACCGAGTTCACTCGGTGATCACACCCTGCAGTGTCTACTGAGTTATTCATTTACAGAGTTGATTCTTCATCTATCGAGTTGCTCTTTACTTATTGAGCTCACTCAGTAAACTCTCTACCACTTGGTTTCTTTGGCTACTGAGCAAATACTGTCACTCGGTAATAGTTGTTTGTGCCGAGTAAAATTTAAGGGTTGTGAAATTTTAGGTTTAGGGTTTTGAGTTGTGAATTTAATTTTTGATTTATATTTCTCACAATTCTAACAAATAACTTGAGTCCCTTTGAGTATGCTTCCATCCATTTTTTTAAAATTTTTTACATGGGTATTTAAGCAAGGTGTTGATAATGAGCGTAAATATTTGTAGTATCCACCTTCATTATGATTTAAAGGATGTCTCCATTTTGTTTTTAACTTCGTTCATCCTAGAGAAGTAGCTCTTCAAAACAAGTCAATCAATTATAGATGCTAATACTCCTTTTTGATGATTCTCAACATGAATAAGGGTATGTTTGAATACAGATAAGGATTGAGTCTTCTGGCTTTTGCACCTTGCCAATTGCGTTTACATATCCATAAGAACATTGTGTACACTCTGTAATTCCTTCTGATAAATTTTAATATCATGTTCAAAGCTTTCATCTTGTAACCCATTTTCTTGGAAGTTGCCAATAGGTGGTTATGGTTTCTTGTAATATTGAACCCTAAAGCAAAGCTAAAAAGTTGAAGTTCAGGGTTCGGATTTGATTTCTTGAAATCTCTTAAGGTTAGGATTAAGGCAATTTTTTTGGAAAAGTTAAAATTCAACTTTCTAACTCGCAAAATGTTAGGATTAGGGAAATTTTTTTGGAAAAGTTGTGAATTTGACTTCTCAACTTTTTAAACAAAAATCCTAACCATTAACCATTAACCTCACTTAGTTAAGTCCTTAATCTTTTAGTTAAGACTTTGAACCCATTACAAAATCAATTAAGAACCCGTTAAACTTTTAGTCAAGACTTTGACTTTGCTGGTGTTGCTGTTCATTTATTTACAACAGTAAGCACAATATATAGTTGCTGCTCTCATTTACTTGTTGTAAAGGGATCAATTTCGTGAGCACATAAAAAATCTATTAACATTTATAGAAAATTTTAATGCTAATCTATTTTGCACACATGCCTAATGAAATATTTGTGAAGATAACAAGTAAAAATATTTTATTTATCTACCTTGTAGTGAGGATCAAAGAAAAGTCAGCTACCAAAGAATTGGAATTCATCATCGAGAGTACGGATGGAGCTATTTCTTTCACTTTCTTTTGTTTGTCAAATTTCCAAATTTTGTTTCTAGTAGTTCCCAGTATCACGATCTTCTCTTGCACAATCCTTTCTTCATTCTAATTATAGAAATGTTTGTGGTGAAAATGCTAATATTCTTTTTTCAAGGTATTCGATTGAAAATTTAATTTAAAGATATTAATATATTGTAAAAGTTATGATTATTCATTGAATAATGAAAAAACAACATTATATTTTGTTTTCTTTTTCTTTAGATGTTTTTACTACATCAATAAAAAGAAATAAATGATTATATAATGAAACTAATACAAAACATTTAAATCTCTATTGTGATCATATGCAAAATTTCAATTGCAGAGAATATAATATATAATCTGAATGAGTCAAATTTATAATAAAGAAAAAAAACATTAGTTTCCTTTCTTCTTTAGGTTCTTCCACATGAATTAGAACAAATGAAGGAATTGTATAATGAAATGAACAGAGAAGCCTTAACTTTCGATTGTAGTCATATAACTACATGATAATGTCTGCAGGAAGATTTTCGGTAGCGGGAGTCCACTTGTCAGACAAAGCTGCTTCTGGTCTATAAATATAATAAATCAGTGGTGGAATATCTTTGCCAAAGAAAATTCCAATTATTTCCAAACATTTTCCTTCCAATCATATTCATCTATAGCACCCATTTGATCATATCCAATTAGTTGTCCAAAAGCATTAAGAACATTTTCATGGTACTCCCACATGTTATCTATTGTTTCCCATACTCCTGTGTTGGGATCGAATCTTTAAGTTCCCTCTTTTGGAAAGCCAATAACATAAAAAATTCCATTCATAAAAACACATTTGGACAAGCCAATGATTTGGTGCATATTAGGAAGAACCTCCCACTTGTCTTCATCTACTTTATAAACCGATGCTTCACATATAACACCATGCTTTGTATCAAGTTGTCCAATAGTATAAATTAATCCTTCAGGAGAGGCACAACATACAAGATCCTTATAAGATATGAGGTTGGGACATTCTGCACCTTGCTTCCATGTATTGGATAATAAATCATACAACACCATGTGTTGTATCAAATTGTCCTGTACTATAAATTAATCCTTCAGGAGAGGCACAATGTGCAAAACCATGATAAGAATTGAAGTTGGGACCTTCTGCACCTTGCTTCCATGTATTGGATAATAAATCATATATCAAAATCTTTGTACTCAAACCTCCAAAGCAGGTTTGAACAGCAAAACAATCTTACGATTGAGACTTAAAACCTGAGTAGTCCACAAGGCTTCAAATCCAACAATCTCTCCCGATTATGTCTTTGCCCTACTGATTAGCTAGCCAGTCTGCAACCCTATTGCCCTCTTTGAATGTGTGCTGCATCCTTTCTTTGAAGTCTTTTCATATGGGATGATTGTGTTGCCTCCCATTTCCACATTCCACACACCTTGCATGTCTCTTTCCCAACTTAAATAATATCTAAATGTATTCTACTTGCACCATACATTAACTACTTCTTCACAGACTCGTTTCTTCAGAATAAGGGCCATGAGAGTGTTAATCATCTCATTGACAAATTTACCTTCCTTTCTAAAATCTTCTGCAACCTGCCACACATTCTCTCTAATGAGATCCCAACATTGCTGGTAAACATTTATAGTAAATCCGTCCAAGCTCGGAGCCTTCGTAGGATGACAAGAAAATGTGGCGTCTCTAATCTCTTAGGAGGAAAAAAAAGGCCTCATCAACATAACAATGTCCTCCTGCCATATACAACTTTTTGAAAACCCCACTACACCACGAAAGCATTTCGCTATAGTCCTCCTAGTATCTGAGCCTTTAGAGCATACCAGCCTATCTGAACTTTTGATTGTAGAGATTGTATTGTAGCTTCTTCTAGCCTACACGAAGGAGAAAAAGAATATAGATCCCCTGCTTCCAACCATATCTCTCTAGATCTATCCTTCCAATATAATTCTTCTCTGCTTAGAATTTCAACAAGGAAAGTTTTAAGAGTTTTTCCAGCTTCATATTCCAAGGATGTCATTACTTTATAGCCTATGAAAATGTAAATGTATGATCACTAATAATTGAGAGATTAGAGGTGTGGAATTAGTAGTAGTAGGAGGGGAGTTCTAATCATCAAGTTTTAGAAATGTGCATATTTCTACCTTTTAGAATAAGATTCTAGCTAGAAAGGACCTTTTGACATTTTAATCCAATTTTTGTAGTGTTTCAAAGCCTCTCTGAATTCAAAAATGTTGAAATTCCATGAACATCTCCTGAATATGGAAGTTGGGTGTATAGGAGGGCAAAATATTGACCGTACGACTAATAGCAGATGGTGTAGGGTATGTGTTGAACTATACAGAGCAGTTCTCAGCAAGTCTGTATGGTGGAGGTTATTGGCCGTACGGTGAGTAGACTATGTTGTACGATGATTGTTAAGTAGCCATACAATTGTGTAAGAGGCAATGGTACGCTGTTGAAGATAGTTCATATAGTGGCTATAAAGGCCGTACGGTGGATTTAGAGGCCCGTACAGGCAATAGTAGAAGTCGTACGGTGATATCAGAGGGTAATCAGTAGCTTGTACGGTAAGATAATAGGCAAGCCATATGGATGGATTGTGTAGTAGGTTGACTAAGAAAATACATACCATATGGATGGTGAGAAACACAGTTGATGGCAGAAATAATGTTGTTCATACACAAGTGTGAAATGTTGAAGGAAGATTAGATGAATTCTGAATATAAGAATAAGACCTGAACACAAAAATCCTTCTAATAAGTTTTCCAAGAGAGGGCACTCCAAATTGCCAGATTTGAACAATTAATACATTAAGTGACGGAGTAGGGTGAGGGTTGATTCCCACCGAAATTGTGCAAGCCAAATAGGGAAGGTCTTTCACTTCCGAAATGGAAAATTATAGAGAATCCCCAATAGGAATTCGCAATATAGTCCAAAAGCATACCTATCAACTACTACGAGCTGTGCTTAAATACCCATCGAAAAAAAGCTTTCCGAGGGTGTACAAAATTAATCGACGGTGACACACTCTACTATGAAAAAAATTAAATTTGGGTCTGAGTTAAATTAAACAATCGGCCCGTTCCACAAAAATAATTAAATACATTTATTTCTATTCAGGAACATTATAGTCCTCCAGTCCTAAAATTTGCTTGTCCTCCAGCAAATGCAGTGCCGAATGCTGAAGGATGTGTTCGCCTTCCCACGTTGCATCATCCAACGATAGATATCGCCAACGTACCAGCTATTCTCTCACCATTCGATTATGCAAGACTTTTTTGTGTACTTCAAGAATCTTAATAGGTTCCAAGATGAGTTTCCCCTCCTCATTGAGTAGTGGAAGATCTGTAGTGATGAAGATTTTTTTCCCAATAGCCTTCTTTAGACAAGAAACGTGGAAGACATTATGAATGTGACTACCTTTGGGAAGCTCTAGCTTGTACACTACCTCACCAATGCGATGGATTACGCGGTAGGGACCATAAAATTGAGGCTTTAGTTTCTCCTTCCCTGTTCCCTTTAGTGAGGATTGCTAATAAGGCTGTAGTTAGAGATAGACCAAATCCCCCACTTCAAAACTCCTCTCTAATCGATGTCTATCAGCATATACCTTTTGTTAGTTTTGTGCCTGCTACAGGTTTTCTTTCAAACTCTTCAGAATGTCCTGTCCTTCCTGAAGCCAATCCTTCACCTTTGGAGCACGACTGTCACTCAACATTGTATCAAGGAAGGAGAGTGGTTCGTGCCCGTATAGAGCCTTGAATGGTGTCATTCTGATCGAGATGTGATAAGTGGTATTGTAGCAGTATTCTCTGAGGTGGATCCATTTCACCCACGTGCATTGTTGTGTCGAGATGTAGTTCCGTAGATAACCTTCAAGCCATTTGTTCACAATTTTAGTTTGGCCATCTATCTGTGGGTGGTAACTTGTGCTCAGTGATAGTTCAGTTCCTACCATCCAAAATATTTCTATCCAAAAGATACTGATGAAGCGTCTATCCTGGTCGCTGACAATGTTTCAAGGTAACTCGTGTAGGCAGAAGACTTCTCTGAAAAATAGATTGGTGATCTGTGCAGCTTGAAGGTCCGAAGGGATGGCAAAGAAGTGAGTGTACTTTGTCAATCGATCAACTACCATGAAGATGCAATCCCTTCCGTTCACCTTGGGAAGACCTGTTATGAAATCCATGGATATACTTTCCCACTTATGTTCGGGAATTGGTAGAGGGTGTAGCAGTCCAGTAGGAAGAGTGTGTTTGGATTTGTTCTATTGGCAAACAGTACATGCTCTGACATGCTGCAATACATCCCCTTTCAATCCCTTCCATGAGAACCTCTCCCTCATACTTCTATAAGTTTTTAGGGAGCCGAGATGACTAGCCAGAGGGGAGTTGTGCATGTGCTTCAGGATCTTTTTCTTCAACTTTGATTTAGGCACTAGGTAGATCCGATCCTTATAATAAATGATATCATTCACCACCTTATAACAATCATCGTGAATGTGACCATCCATTATCTCACAAGTAAAAGTATTCTTGGAATATTCCACCAGCAATTGTGCCTTCCATTCAGCTGAGATCTACTCTAGTGAGCAGATGGTGGGTCTTTGGGACAAGGCATCTGCAAAAACATTATTTTTCCCCTTTACATATTCAATATCAAAATCAAAAGATTGAACCTTGCTTACCCATTTTTGTTGCTGTTCATTCAGATCCCGCTGCTCTAGGAAATATTTTAGACTGTTGTGATCCATACAGACAACAAACTTGGCACCAACCAGGTATTGCCGAAACTTGGTCAGTGCGTAAACAATGGCCAACATTTCCTTATCATAGATGGAATACAAGCGCTCGACTGGTATAAGCTTCCTGCTCTCATAGGCGATGGGGTGTTTGTCCTGCATCAAAATTGCTCCAATGCCTTCCCCTAACATGTCGCATTCCAAAATGAATTGTCAGGTGAAGTCGGGCAATGCCAACACCGGACAAGTGCTCATGGCCTCTTTTAACCTATCAAATGTGAGTTGCACTTCTTCATTCCACTGGAAAGCCCCTTTCTTCGTCAGATCTGTTAAAGGTGTGCTGAGCTGAGAAAAATCCTTGACAAATCTCCTGTAGTAGCTGCACAATCCGAAGAACCCTCGCAGATCCGTAAGTGATTTCGACGAAGGCCAATTGAGGATGGCTTGGATCTTCTCCTGATGCACTTGAACCCCATATTGACTGACAACATGCCCCAAGTACAATATCTTCGTCATTCCAAACTCACATTTGGATTGTTTGGAGAACAAGGACTATTCTTCCATGATACTTAGAACCTCGTTCAAATGTTTCAGGTGCTCCTCCCACGTCCCGCTATAAATGAGAAGATCATCAAAGAACACCAACAAATACTTACGCAACCTCTTGTTAAAGATGCGGTTCATGCATGACTGGAATGTAGCAGGTGCATTGGTCAGCCCGAATGGCATGACCAGGAACTCATAGTGTCTGTAATGGCAATGGAAGGCCATTTTCTCCACATCCTCTTCCCTCATTTGGATTTGATGGTATCCAGAATAGAGATCTATTTTTGAGAAATAGACTGCACCATATAGTTCATCCAACAACTCATCTATCCTCAGAATGGGGTACCTGTTCTTTATTGTCCTCTTGTTTAGTGCGCGATAGTCCATACACATACGCAATGTTCTGTCCTTCTTCTTGACCAACACTACTGATGATGTGAACAAGCTAGAACTGGGATGGATCCATCCCTTATCAAGTAACTCCTAGATTGTTCATTTGACTTCATCTTTGAACTTCTTCAGGTGGTGGTATGGTGTGGTTATAACAGGTTTTGCTCTTGGTTCCAACTCTATTGTATGTTCAAATCCTCGATGCGACAGTATGCCAGGAGGAATATCTATGAAAACTCTTTCATGCTTATTTAAAACATCCTGAAGCTCTTTATATTGTGGAGGTGTTCGGTGCTCCTTAATAGGTTCCACCGAGATGAAACATTGTGCAACCCACGCAACATCATCATGCCGTAGGATTGCCTCTATTCGATGCACAGACACTTCCTTCGATCCTTCATTTTCCATCCCTCGAAGGACCACCTTCTTCCCATCAGCCATGAAAGTGAAGTCCATTTGCTTGAAACTCTGCGTGTATTCATCAAGCGTCTCCATCCACTGTATGCTGAGGATGACCTCCATGTCAGCCAAATCCACTATAAAAAATTCCTCTATCACTGTGTGATTTGCCATCGTGATACTCAGCTGAGGAACTAGGTGCGTGCAGGGTAGGAAAGTCCCTCTAGCAAATTTGACCTGAAAGCCCATGTGTGCTTCCATTGGAAGATTTCTTCGCTATACTAAAGATGAATTTATGAAATTCAATGTAGCTCCGCTATCCAACATCATTGTGACCCTTTGTCCCTGAAGGGTACCTCGCACACGAAAAACTGTGCACCTCGGACTACCAGCCAAGGCAATGGATTCTCCACATTTTATTAAAACAACAATCCTCTTTGTATGGTTGAAGTTGGCCATTTCAATGTTATCACTAGGTTGGATGTCTTCCACTGGCATTTCTTCTCGATCCTGCTCATCTTCTTCATCAGACATCACTTTGATGTAATGAATTTTCCCTTTCCTGAGGCATCGATGGCCAGGTTCCCAAGGCCCCTTGAAATTAAAACATGACTTCTTTCTTCGAAGTTCTTGTTGGGATGCTTCATCCAGTGATGGCTTCTTGGGCAGAGTTTTGTCCCTCGAGAATGTCAGCGGTTTCGGATGTGAATGAATCTGACAGGATGAGGATGATTCTGATGACAATGCCATGCTTCATGCCTTACTGATTGCTTCCGTCAAGGTTGATGGGTTGAATCCTTTTACCCAACCTTTAAGTGGTTCTTCCAGTCCATCCATAAAGAGAACAACCCGCCTTCATTTAGAAATGTCTGTCACCAACATAGAAAGTCTCTGAAACTCTGCGATGAACTAATCTACTGATCCCGTTTGCCTCAGCTATGCCAAATCTTTGAAATTGAGCTCGAGGTCTTTTCCATCAAATCGTTCAATTAGTCTCTCTATGAACTCAGCATAAGTCTTTATTTGATCATGCCCAAGAGTGATAGTGTCGTGGTGCCACCATTTGTGCGCAACACCCTCCAAGTGTAACACAACAAATTTAATCGCTTCTTCTTCGGGCATAGGATTTAGCTAGAAGTAGGTGTCGGCTTTCATTACCCATGCCTGCACTGAAATGGAGCCTGAACCGTCAAATGGAGATAGGTTCACCTTACTCAATTTTCTCCTTAGGTCATCGTTAAAATATCCTCCTTTGATTCCACCTCCTACATATATCATTCTTAGATCTACGTAATCCTTGTAGGAGATGTCTTCTTCAAGATTTGCATTCTGCCAATCCTCCCATATTTCCTCGAAGGTTGGAAGTCTCTCTCCGTGATGTGTCTTAGTCTGTGGCAGGAAAGTCAGCATGGATGGTCGAGAGTGTGTAGTGTGAGGGTGTGATCTGCCTGCCACTGAATCTATGCTATGTCCATTTGGTTCTCCAGAAATTTTGTTTTTCGCCAACTTTTTGAGAGTTTCTTCCATAAGCCGATGAGTATCAGTGATCTATGCCTGGTTCTGTGCAAGATCCCTTAGAAGTGCAATGAGTTCGGCACCTGTCGGTTCCCATTCCCGTTCTTGTTCTTCAACCATTTGATCAATAGAATGTGTCCT
Source organism: Cupressus sempervirens (assembly GCA_028749045.1). NCBI lineage: Eukaryota > Viridiplantae > Streptophyta > Pinopsida > Cupressales > Cupressaceae > Cupressus > Cupressus sempervirens. The sequence continues at coordinate 898,501,536 of CM053783.1, read as the reverse complement.
TCTTCTCTTCCTACTATAAACTTGCATTCACCGATCACAGGCTGGCAGGATTGATTGCTCTGATACCATTGTAGTGTTTTGAAGCCTCTCTGAATTCAAAAACATTGGAATTCCATGAACATCTCTTGAATATGGAAGTTGGGTGTACAGGAGGGCAGAAGATTGGCCGTACAACTAATAGCAGATGGTGTAGGGTATGTGTTGAACCATACAGAGCAGTTCTCAGCAAGTCCGTACGGTGGAGGTTATTGGCTGTACGGTGAGTAGACTATGTCGTACGGTGATTGTTAAGTAGTCATACGATTGCGTAAGAGGAAATGGTACGCTATTGAAGAAAGTCCAATAGTGGCTATAAAAGTCGTACAGTGGATTTAGAGGCCCGTACAGGCAACAGTAGAAGTTGTACGGTGAGATCAAAGGGTAATCAGTAGCCTGCACGGTAAGATAATAGGAAAGCCATATGGATGGATTGTGTAGTAGGTTGACTAAGCAAATACAAACTGTATGGATGGTGAGAAACACAGTTGATGACAGAAGTAATGTTGTTCATACACAAGTGCAGAATGTTGAAGGAAGATTAGATGAATTCTAAATATAAGAATAAGACTTGAACACACAAATCCTTCTAATAATGCTGAGAGAGGGCACTCCAAATTGCCAGATTTGAACAATTAATACATGCAGTGACAGAGTAGGGTGAGGGTTGATTCCCATTAAAACCGTGCAAGCCAAATAGGGAAGGTCTTTCACTTCCGAAATGGCAAATTACAGAGAATCCCCAACAGGAATTTGCAATATAGAGAAATATAGTCCAAAAGCATACCTATCAACTACTATGAGCCATGCTTAAATACCCATTAGGGAAAAGCTTTCCGAGGGTGTACAAAATTAGCCGATGGTGACACACTCTACTATGACAAAAATTAAATTTGTGTCCGAGTTAAATTAAACAATCGGCCTGTTACACAAAAATAATTAAATACATTTATTTTTGTTTAGGAACATTATAGTTTTTTTGGGTACCTATTAAGAATATGATGAATGTCTATGAGAGAATTAGAATCAATTGTAATTGTTATATGATCACGGTTTTTAAATTTAGAAAAATCATAATTTGACAGTTTTTTCTTCATTCTTTATTATAAAATGAAAATTTGATAGTGGTCAATTTTCTCAACTGGTTGTTTAGATATTTGTGTGTGGCTACAATTAGAAAGAGTTGCTATATCTAGAAAGAGTAATGTGCCAGTTGCCTTTGTTCACTTCTTGACACGTGCTATAAGTATAAAATAAGATGTCACAACAATAATTTGTCATAAGTATGGTTTGTTATTTTTTGATGCCACAGTTTGATTGATATAAAATTATAACAATTTTGAACACATTTGAGGTCTGATGCATTCTTTTGACTTATTTTTTCACATTCTATAATGGCTGTTATGCTTGGTTTCTTTGTTGAGTGCAAATGGTGCATATTTGCGGTTTGTTGCTGAATGGGTATCATCTGTTTTGTAACAGGACCTTGATAAAGAAATCAAAGAACTTGATGGAAAAACTATTGACGGTCTTGATAAAGGTCCTAAGTTCAAGATACATGTTATTTTAAAAATTGCCATTCAAATAATTTTGTTCTTGTGCACCCTTCCATTGAACATCACTTTTATTGTTTGTACATGATAGTTTTGCTATTGGTTGCAAATGATGGGTAGAGACTACTGATTTTGTGCCAATTGCTCTAGTAGTTGTTAAGGAGAAGCCAACAAGCTTGTGGGACGATGAAGAACAAGAAGAAGAACTAAATGAGTCTTGGATGGATGAAGACAATTCTGCTCCAGTAAGATTTTTTTTACTCTCTATAATTAAAGCTATTCGTCTTTTTGTTGCAATATTAAATTCATCATTCTTATTGTTAGATAAATTATAATGTATTTTAGGAAATAATCTAGTAGAGCATGCTTTGTTTGGTCTAAGTAAGATTTCTTAATCTTCGTTTGAAAAATTTGGAAAAAGGTATTTTGGTCATCTTACTTCTACTAGATTTCAAAGAAGAAAGAAAAAATGAAAGAAATTATATGGATTGTTCACAAATGTTAACAAAAACAATTTCTAGTCTAGACTATTAAACCGAGAGGTAGTGAGACAACATAACAGTGTGGAAGAAGTTCACATGTTCAGTTTATTTTTGTTTTCTCTTTCTTTTTAATTGATATTTCATGCTCATTTTATGTTAAAAGTACACGCCCTTAAGCTTTAGTGAATTATGAGTATTTTATAAATACACACTGTTGCTCTTTTTCTTGTCAAACAATAGTTTTGTTAATGGGGAAACACAATGGAGGTGCACAACATCAATAAAAAGAATGCAAACGTGTCTGCAATGATCATCTATGTTTCCTAGGTTGAAGTTGTGGTAGCTTTTGCCTCAAATACCATGCTTCAAGGGACAAATATTACATGTGCATGATTTATATAGGTCTTTAGAAAATATCTAGAATGGAATACAATCCTGCAAGATAGTAAAAATTACATGTGCAAAATATGATGGTTAGCACTTGGAAACACGTAGATTTCGGTGGAAAGTTGTTGGTTGGAAACTTTTGTTATAAATGTATAGTTTGATAGTTTGATCACTGCATATAGTTGGTGGAAGAAATTAATACATGTCAACAACTTGCCATAGATATGCCCTATTAAAAACTTCTCTTATTCACAATTGGTCTCTCTTTCCAGACCATGTTCAACTTCATGCTCTAGACTCTTATAGCTCTAGCCTTCATGGATTTATTGGCAATAGCTTTAAATTCATTGTTAGTCATAAATTTGGTTGTGAGTTTCCCATCCTTTACATGATTTGTGTTAAACTACTTGTGGAGGACATGGATGCTTTACAGAGCTCTTAGAAAAAAGGCTTCAAATGTCCTTCTCCTCACTTCATGATTGGTAATCTTGTTGAAATCACAAACTTGTTGCAATAGCTGAGGCTTATTGATATGCCTTCCATAAACAATGACATTGGACAAAGAATTTCTCCTTACATAACCAAGTGGTCACAAATTTATGGTCTATTTCTTATAGATGCCTATTTTGTCTCTTAAAATATTTACATTGTATGTTATTATCTTTGACCTGCTTACCAACAATAATCCATTCTCCTGTTATAAGAGCTACTGGTTGTAGAGATCTGATGCATGTTTTTTTGATAAGCCAATTATTGGATAAAGTTTTGATTAGAAAAGCTACAACTAATTGCTACAGCTCAAGGTTGTCTATCAACAAGAGTTTTAAGATGCATTTCAGTCTTTAAGAATATGGTTGCTCCAATGAATGATATATCCATTATCTGCAAAAGAAAATAACTTTCATTACATGCAAACTCACAATCAAATCTAGATTTTAACTAGTTTCTAGGCAGTCAACTTCTGTCTTGATTTATGTGCGCATCAAGGTGAATCTTAATTACTAAACATCATAAGCAAATAAAGATACCAATGCAAAAAAAATCTTACAGAAAACCTAGAAGTAAAATTTGAATAGCCACCAATCAACACTGTTGGTGTAAATAAGTATTTACTATTTACAATTTACTTAAGTTTACTTAGGATAATGCATATTCATATTAGTTTTCATGTAGACACCTAGGAGTTTTCATATTCATATGAGTTGTCATGTAGACAACACAATAGTTTGCATATTCATATGAGTTGTCATGTAGACAACATAGTAGTTTGCATCAAATTGAGCACATGTTGTACATCTCTTTACAAGATACACCTTTTCATTCTTATCCTCTCATTGTTGCACGTACATTCGTGCACAATGGAGGATAATCCACTCTTGGTGGACATGTGCTTAGTTGTTTCTTATCTCTTTGCATGACACCTAGTCATCTTGATTGCCTTTATACACAAGGCACTTCTTTGATGTATTAATCCAAATATCTGATATCCATTCTCATTTGATCATCATTTGTCTCTCTTTTGCTATTTACTAAGCTTCTTGATATTGGCATTGAATTATTGCCTTAGAAAAATTCTTACATGGTATCAAAGCTATACCAAATTCTTTCATGGTATCAGAGCCATAGGAGTTTCATTGCATAGCCATTGGAGATATTTTTTTGCAGGTCAAGATTGGAGCTTGCTGGTGCAAATCAGATAATGCTATCACATTTAGAAGGTCAAAAAACCACCAAATTGACTTTTGTTTCATCAAAATTGGACATCTGAGGAAAAATCTAGAGTCATTTGATTTTTGAAGGCGCAGCGGCGACAATTAAGGAAAAATAATTACAGATGTGATTTTCAAACAGTGATATCTCCCTCATACAGACTCCTTTTTTCGAGCAATTTTTTTTTTGTTTTGGGGTAGAATTTCATGATCTACACATTGGTGTAAGTTGTTTGTGATCTTTTTTCCTGAATTTTTATGAAAATTGCCAATCTTGATTTTTACAACTTTAGAGGCTTTGTTCGGGCTCATATGGACACATATTTAGGCGTTATTTGTTTTGAAAGTGCATAATTTTTTGTCTACTTTCCAGATCTGGTATCAGTTTGGACTAATTTTTGAGTAGACATAGAACTTTTAGCATTTGGTCATTTTTGACCTATTTTGGTACTTGTAATTAATTAGATCCTTGAGAGATCTTGTGTCTTTTCTTTATGAGTCATATATGGCTTCATATTTGCTATTGTAAATATAAAAATTAGAAGTCCACTTTGGTTCATTTTGACAAGTGGCAATTGTACACACACTTAGTATAAAGTGCAAAAAATCTATTTTGGGAGGGTTGCATTGATTAGTACATCATGGATGAGGAAGATTTAATTACCTTGACAACACAAAACTATAAGCAATGGAGTGAATTAGTTCTCACTTATCTTAGTGAGCATAATGCATTGCCATATGTGAAAGGACTTTCATACAATAGTGACACTGTTACAATCATTTGTCATGCACTCTTTCTATATATGGATATGGAGGTTATGGATTCACTTGATGACATGAAGTCAATTGATTCTTATGATATTTGGATCTATCTTTGGGAGATGTATGGAGATCCACATGTTCCTCTATTTCCAAAAGATCTTTTACCTCCAGTTGCAGCTACTAATTCTCCTATTGATATTGCATCAATTGCTTCTCTTGATGATGCTTGTATTCACGTAGTCGTGGATTCACATGATTCAGTGCAACAAGATATTCATTTTCTTCCAGAATCAGTTCCTTGGGATGACTTCTTGACAAACATTGTAGGTTTGTTCGTGGAGTCCTACATTGAGGATATGGGAGACACTATTGATGATATACATCTTCTCTTTATTGAGGATGATCCTTCTTCAGTTGTTGCGAGGGAACACTTTGACCCTCATGATTCTCCACTTGATCTTTCCTTCGAGTTTGACATGATTGTGGATACTTTCTTACAACATTTGTAGGAGGTCCCTTTTAGTTCAGAGAAGACATTTGAGTCTTTAGACATTGCTTTACATGAATCTCAAACTTCACTTGAGATGTCAGATTGCATGGTTTCATGTGTTGCAGATTCCTATGTAATTTCCTGAGACAAATTATATTTTGAGAGTTCTTCCTATTGATTGGGGAGGATTCTTTTGTACACCCACGACACCATTTCTTCCTCAAGGGAGAAATATCATTCAATTTTCATGGTGCAGCTTCTACATTGATCCAGGAGCATATTTCATGGGTGTAGATTCTACAGTGAGGGGGGGCTTCTTTGTTTCTCTTCCTACTTCTTTTGAGGAGGCATCTTGGTCTTCTGAGTTTGATCCACATTCCTATACAGAGTAGTTGCCATTGGTTCCTTGTCTGTCACCTTCTTCTATTGGACTTGATCTTGATTGGTTCATGACATCTTCAGTATTCAAGGACATGGTGACACATCTTCAGACTTCAGAGACAACATACTTCATATGGATTCCCCTTCCATCTTCCTATCCACAATGGGAAGCCTTCTTGCATTTGTATTTGGTGTATCTTCTTCCTAAAGGGAGAAATGTTGTTTGTAGGCATTGGATTCTCTTTTGTCTTCAAGCACTCATCATTCTTGTAGGAGATCATTCACTATGGGGGGAATTTGATTTCTCCTTATTTCCTTCTTATGGAGGGATTCTCTATTGTATATGCATGATGTATGTCATAATGGGGGGGTCTTGATTACTCCATCCATACATGCATCTTACTTTATTTCTCTTTTCTCTTTTTGGGGGAGGGTTTTTGCCCTGAGGTTTTCTCTCTTTCTCCACTTTATGAGAGATTGCATTGCATATATTTTGCACTTGCAGTTTGTACATGGGTACCTAACATGGCCTATTAGCCAGGACCCATCTTGCAATATTATCTAGCTTTTGTGATCTTAAGTACATTTCCCTAAGTTGCACTTAAGGGGGGGTGTTGGTGTAAATAAGCATTTACTATTTACACTTTACTTAAGTTTACTTAGGATAATGCATATTCATATTAGTTGTCATGTAGACACCTAGGAGTTTGCATATTCATATGAGTTGTCATGTAGACAACACAATAGTTTGCATATTCATATGAGTTGTCATGTAGAAAATACAGTAGTTTGCACTCAAATTGAGCACATGTTGTCTACTACATCTCTTTACGATATACACCTTTGCATTCTTATCCTCTCATTGTTGCACATACATTCATGCACAATGGAGGATAATCCACTCTTGGTGGACATGTGCTTAGTTGTTTCTTATCTCTTTGCATGACTCCTAGTCATCTTGATTGCCTTTATATACAAGGCACTTCTTTGATGTATTCATCCAAATATCTAATATCCAATCATCTGATATCCATTCTCATTTGATCAAATATCTCTCTTGTTCTATCTACTGAGCTTCTTGATCTTGGCATTGAATTATTGCCTTAGGAAAATTCTTACATGGTATCAAAGCTATACCAAATTCTTTCAAACACAAACTTAGTCCTTTTTTTGAATGTGATCTTATCACCCTAACTCAATGCAATGCCTTGGGTTTTACTTCTTATCCTGATATAATGTCGTCAGACTATTTCTCAACACTAACATTCACAAGAGCATTCTCACCAAATACACTCTTTGCAATTTGCATCTATAAATCCAGAGTCTCCATCAAGTGTAGATAAGGGTGTGAGGCACTTCATATTTTCTTGATTGTACAATATGGTTTAGGAACTCATCATCATGAATAGCTATGTTTGAAACCACCTTGTTTTCCCACTCATCAGGGCAAGTAGCTCTGAAGATGTAGTCCATAATGTCAATATGTATGTCATTCAATACACTTATAGTCTCATAAATAATGTTAGAAAATATAACACCGGTTTCAGTTGAAGACACTTTTATGTTTTCTTTTATCTGCTTGCTTGACTCTGGAGAAAAGTATGATTTTGTGACCATTGAACCAGTTTGAGATCACCCATAGAAGCTAATTCTAAATTTTTTTTCTGAAGTGTTTCCATTGTGGGATTGATTACTATAATATCAAAGAATATATTATACTAATGAAATGTAACATATGCTTCTACATAAATAGGTTCACTGAAGCCAGTAAGTTATAAAGCTTGATTCAAGTTATTTGTATTGTCACCATCTATGAAATTTTTGGTAGTGGCACACTTTAAATTATCTTCCACATCATCTTCTAGTTTGAGATGACTCATACCCTTTTTGTTCTTCAAAAGGCAGAAATCAATCAAGTCATCTGGTTGTTCATGGTGAATGTGGTAGCCATGATTGATGGTGTTATGAGGTCGTCACACCATTAACCATAAGTTCACCTACTATCAAAGTTTGGTCCTATATACTATCAAGACTGATACAAAGAATCTACCAAAACCTCAAATCTTATAGGACCATGGTGGTTCATCCATCATTATTGGTGTAGGTTCTTTTGTAGGATTGATGATGATTTTCTTTTAAAACTCTATATGTGTGATAAGTTGAAGAAACTATAAGAAAATCTCAACAAAGTTCAATCGAAACCTATACAAACCTAGATCACAACTAGTACTAACTATTATTTACAAAAAACTGTACATCTAATTAATGATCACGTGATAGAAAGGTGTAACCAACATAAATTCAGTCAAAAACTCAATTTTCATTTAATCTTGTGCAATATTTTTTTCCCTCTAACCATGCAACTACCTTAGGAAAAAGGCTTATATATGTTTTTAATGCTCATTACAACCCTTGGAAGGGTGGAGATAACTATTATTTGAAATCACACCACTGATTTGCCTAAGTTGCACAAAGTTGCAACATTGCAACTTTTTAATTTTTGTAAAGTTGACATTTTGATGGCAACATTTGGCTTTCTTGCCACAAAATGAACGTAAAATGAATGTTTAAAACTTATCAAATCATATTCCACCTATCTCCAAGTTTTTGTTTTACCATGTTTGGGTTATTTGACCACTTTTGACTTGCTTTTGACTAGCTAGGAAGCTCTTCCAGCTGTTTGGAATTTTTGACAAGGAAAATGATTCCAAGATGCAAAATAAACCAAGATCAAAGCAAAAACACACTCCCTGGTTATAATGGAGCCCTTATGCTATGTTCATGACCCAATACTGAGTCTTGCAAGCCAAAATTGGGGTGCTCCTGCAGTACCATTCTCCCCCACAAAGAAAGAAAAATTTAAGGGACAATAGGGGTGATTAGTTGAAGATTGATTCCTCTCTTCTTGAATTCAGTTTCAGGTATTCAAGTGGCCTCACTGTCAGGTTTGTCCTTCCACTTTATAAGGTAGTCCATGTAAGTTTTGTATCTATTTTTTTTGCCAATCTTTGAACAAAGGATCTTTTCATCTTCAAGGGGTATATCCATTTTCTTGGGCAACTTGGAAGTGATTTGAGAAAGGTCCGAGTCTCCTTTAAAAATGTTGCAGAGGTGAGGGAGAGCCTTTTTAAACACATTGAGATATTTACCTTGTTTCAGATGATGAGGGGACAACTATTGCAAAGCTGCTTTTATACCAACACGGAAAGAGATTTTTTCCAATGTTGGCATCATAGAAGGAAAAACCACCTTTAAACTAGGTAAAGTTCAAACTTTGTCTTTGAAAATTAAAATATATTATAGACAATATCTATATGTTAGATGATAAGGTGCAATAGTGAATTGTTTTTGGCAGAAGCCATGAGAAAATGATGGATGGTGATACATATTTTGAACCGGTCATTTAATTAATCTGTTAGTGAGTGTTTGAACTTTGAATAGATAATACTCCAAGAAACACAACCATCTCTTGCAACAATAAATGAATGATTCCATTTTTGAATTATAATTCATCATGACCTTCACCTTTGGCTCAAAAAATGTGAGGTTAGATAGCCTTGCAATTCTAATTATTATTTTGTTGCAGTTTGCATTAATAATATTTATTCCATGTCTTAACTTTGTGCATTCAATTTGTTTATATCAAGGGACATCAAGGATCATCAACTAATTGATCTTCATAAGATTGATCTAATTTCAATATGGATTGCAAAATGATGAACCGCTTTTTGATGACAAGGATCTACAAGGAGGTATATAATGAATAGGAGATCTTTCAAATGGTGAACATTGATTGCAGTAGTTTGTCTCATACATTCCATCTCTGTATTGTTACTTTGTTGGCCAACTTTGTATTTTGTTATATGTAATGGATTTCTAGGTGAATTCAAAGTTGAACTCTATAGTAATATACCATATACTGATGTAGCGTAATCAATGGCCTCAAAATCAATGAAAAAATCCATATTTCATGGTGTATTCTTTCATTTTATCTCATTTGCTATCTCTACCATTTATTTGGCATGAAATTGAAAAAAATAGTGTTTTTTCTCATTGGAATTCAGATCAGGACCTAGGTGCAACTTTCTGAATATTGTAGTTCTATTTTTTTTCTAGCTAACATTTCATGTAGTTTTGTATGTAATTGCATTCTCATGGGTACTGTTGTTTTGGTTTTAGGAATCTGATAGGGCAAAGGCCATTCTAAAAGCTTTGGAACAGGTTGCTGCATCATTTGGACCAGAATCAATTCAAGTTGAAAAAGCTAGCACTTCTAATCCTGACATACCTCCATCATTAATGTCTTTTCTAAATAAGGTTAGTCTTCTATATAATTTTTATTGTCACTGTTTGCATTGGTTATCTTGATTTACAAATTTGTGATATTGTAGCTATGGCACAAATTATTAATGTCACTCTAGTGATTCCAGAGATAGAAAAATAATCATTCTGGCAAGATTTGAGGTATGTGAGATATTTTGTCTTCACTAGAAATGTTTCAATAACACATTTAAGGATCTAACTATTGTGTTTTGCCTGTACCATTGATACAATGAATTGCAATATTGGGCAACTTACAAAGTAAAATTTTGATATTTTTTATGAGAAGTACTTTATAAATTCTCCAGCGGATGACCTTAAAATTGTAAGGAAACTTACAATGGAGCTTACATCAACTACCAAAGCAGTAAAACACTTTTATAGGTGGTATGGTGTTGACTATTATCACGAGGAAATATCTCCTTTGTGGAAAGAATTTAGAGTAAGTTATTATCATCTTGGACTAAAACATTTACTTATCAAGTATGGTGTTTCTTTAATTTTCTGTATTGAATCTATGTTCTGGAATGCCCCGCAATCAAGTAAAAAAAATTATTTTCTATGTGATTCGGGAAGCAAAATCAGATTCTCATCATGCAAATAGTAACTTACCTAACAATATTAAAAATTTGTGTTTCCAACTCCGCTATGATGCTCTCTGATTCACACCATCTATAGAAGCAATGTGACAAGTAAATTAAAACTTAGTTACATCACCCCATTCTTATGAAAACTTAGTTATATCACCCCATTCTTATGTTTTCAATTTATTTATGATTGCAAGCTTGTAATATTCTATTAATTTGCAAATATCACAATGATGTTGAGTTATTAGTGAAAAAAGATGAAATCTTATGGTCCATACATCACCTTGTATTTACACTACGAGAAAGATATGCTTTTAATGGCTGCACTCATTATTTCACAACTATTCTAGATGTGAGGGCTACGACCTTACGATCAGGCGTAACATCGTGAAAGATAAAAATGAAGGTCCCGATGCTACGACAAACCCCCTTTGTCGTAAGGTCGTGAAAGAATTTCTAAGGCCCTGTGATGTTATGGTGTAAGGATTAATGTGGTTTTCATCAGATCAGGGAAGGAACATCGAAGGGCTTCGATGCTACGACAGGATGTTTGTCGTGAGATTGGAGGGAGAATTTCCAAGAGTTACGATGACACGACATGATGTTATCGTAGGATCGTAAAGGACTTAAGGGCGGAAAGTGGAGTGAGCTATCAGATGCGTGGAAGTTCCTAATTGGACAGAGCAGATGTGCGGATGCCAGATTAGATGCTATTAGAGTCAATGGGGCCAGGAGGTTTAAGGTAGGCTAAAAAGCATGATCTACAATCTTGCGATGAGTCCTTGTCATGGGGTCGTGAGGTTGAAAAGAAAGTTCTACGATCATATGAAATATGGTTTGATTGTGATATTGCAAAGGGAAAAATGCTAAGCCGCGATGTTACGATGTGAGGGTTTCTGGGTTGTCGTAGCGTCATGAAAGTAAACTTGAAGACTTGTGATGTTACGCAATGGAAAGTGTTGCTATTTTTCGTGAGATCATGGAGTAAAAATAAATGGCCCCCGATGCTACGATAATTGGGTTGTCGTAGGATCATAAAGCAAGGAAAAGTTGATGGCGATGTTATGATGATGCCTTTGTCGTAAGATCGTAGGATCTTGATTGAACAGAAACATAATGTTATAATGAAGATGTGGTCAAACTCAGGAAGACCTTGCAGGTGGCAGAAAGATAAAAGATCATTGGTCCACGTGGCCTATTTTGCTTGTAGAATTTAGTTGATTGATGATTCATAGCTCAGAAACGGAGGAAATTGAGGTTTCTTGCACGATTTGATCCTCATGATCGATTCCAACTACTTTTGCATGAATGCTAAACATAGGGGAACACTCCACTGTCCTAGTTTATCCATCTACCTGGTCAGAATGGTTTAATGGCATCATTTCTATCTTCTCACACCCCTGTTTCAAAAAAATATCAGATTTCACGTATCTGTACCTATACCTAGATCAGATTTTCTTCAAAGACTTAATGGCAGTGGTTGTGGAGTGACTTTAGAGGGAAAATATCTCAATTATGCTTGAACTATAAAAGAAAAGTTGTAATTCTTTCTTCGGGTCAACTCTTCTCTGTTTTCTCTGTTATTGCTCTGCAAATTTTTAGTGTAAAATTCCCTTTGCCTCTGAACTGTATGACATTCTGCCTTATCTCCTTCAGCCATTAATGTGAAAGTGCAAGAACTATTTGCCTCTTGCTGGTATATTGTAGAGATATGCAATCTGCATGACTGTATCTCTTTTGGCTGGTGAATGATATATAAGTGAATCTTTCTTTCCTTGGGTCATTCATTTTGGGTTTTCTGATCTGCATGTGGTTGTTAGATTGAAACAAGTATGAATGTATATATCTTTTGGGTGTCATGATAGTTCAATAGTGCATATATGGGAAGAGATGGGTTTGAACACTCTATTTTGGTGCATCACCTCTTTAGGTTAGATTGGGTAGATTTTACTTCTTGCATCTCCTTCTCCCTTTTCCTCTCCAAGAGTAGTTAGGTGCATCTAGATAGTAAAGGAAGCTGGCCTTCTCCGGAGACTCAACCTCATAGTTCAAGTCCCACAGCTTGGAGGTTGTTTCCATGTTTCACGAGGTTGTCCTTAGGTAAAAACTTTGGACAAGGGTGCAAACCTCTGTGTCAACAATTTTTGGCATGCCTGGTGGGACACTAGTCAGAAAATTTAAAGTCCACTGGTTAGCCAGTTGATCCTGATACAATACGAATTTGGTTGTTATTCTTAGTGCTACCAACCTTTGGAGGCATTCAATCAAACACCATGGCGACTCTAGTGCAAATCTACTGGTTTCAAGTAGAAACAGTGCTGGTATGTAAAGATCATCTTTAATCTTTTGTGATTTTCAAGTTTTATATGGAATTGTAGCTTTTATGAAAACTCTATTATGGATTCGTTTCATAGAAATAGTCATTATTCCCCCCCATATCATGAAAATTTTATTCCTCAACCTTCATATTGCCAATTTCAATCTCAATCCCAAGGTTTTTATAGCCAAGCTGCTCAAAATTATGACCCTCCCTCTGCTCCTACTCCATTAGTCCCAACATTTGTAATTGAAGAGCTTAAAGATATGTTGTTGGAATTCCAAAAGAGTGTGGAGTTCAAGCTTCATGAATGAAATGAGCAGTTATTGGCCTGGGATAGATAGCTTGAGGAGATTAATGGGCATCTTGATGAGGTCACAAGGCAACAAGAACTTGAGAGACATCAGGAGGAGATGGCCTACCGGGCCTATCTCCAACAAGAGGAAGAAGAGAGGGAAAGACAAAGATATTTTGAGGAGAACCTTGCAAGGCAAGTTGCTGTAGCAAGAGAGGAGGAAATGAGGCTCTAGTCAGCTCATTTTCAAGCCAAGGAAGCAGATGCCCCCCCCTTCTCCCAAATATGTCATCCTAAGCTTTAAGAAGCCCCCTCCCTCACAAGAGCCTACTATTGCAACCCCTCCACCCCCTGTAAGAGAGGGTTGTACTAGTCATGAAGCCCCCCAGACCTATCACTATTTCCTTATTTCTAGGTGGGCTGGCTGTATGGACTTCTAATGGTCCAAATATAGAGTTTTGGGAGAGTGAATCCAAGCCCACAGAGATTCCATGTGAGGAGTTGCAATCTGTTGAGGATAACGAAGAGGAGGCTACTGAGGCAGAGGAAGAGGACCCAATCCTCTTATTTGAAGAGCTTCCCTCTTTTGTTGAGGAGGAAGAAGAAGATAATAAAGTTGTTCCCCCCCCTAAGGGACAAGTCATGGATTTTGAGCCCTTGCTAGTGAATGAGGGTCTGCTGCTAGAAAAAGAAGAGGATCATTTGCTGCAGCAGACAACCCTCTATGATGTGGAGGATGGACAAGAAAGCCTCAAGGATAGCTTTGTCCCTAAGGAGGAATATGCTAACTTGCATGAGGTTGCTCCCCAACCTATGCATGTCTTTGCAACTATAATGGAGGAAATTAATGATGAGGATGATCTTTTGGATGAGTTAGATGCACTCGTCTCTTCCATTGATATTGAATCAGTATCTCCTGTATATGAGGAGCATGTTCCACAACAACAACAAGTTGAAGGTCACACTATACTAGTAGATCCAAAGGAAGTGGTTCATGGGCAACATGAACAAGATGTGGAAAAAAATTAGAAGGAGGAGCCACTTCCAAACCAGTTAAAGACTATCATTGCAGAGCATAGTCAAGTGGTCAAGGATGATTCCTCTTGCCCTACACCATCAAGAAGATGCCCTATAAGGTATCTGGCTCTGCAAAAAATCAACAAGTTACCCCCAGTCATGCTCACTCCAGAACATGAGGAAGATTATCAAGAGGAGCAGGTATGTTTTGCTCCACAAAGTAACCCCCTAGTGCTGGAAAGCTTCACTATTTTCAGCATTGGGAGGAAGGTGTTTCATGCAGCAGTATGCTTGTCATACTTGCTGATCCATTTGATTTCCCTTTTGTATGAAGGAAGAAATCAATTGGTGAGGAAAGGAAACTATTTTAGCAAACTAGTGAATGGGTTTGTTTGACCCCTCTCCTTGTAAATATTTGTATATATTAGAGTAGTTTTCTTTCTATTGGTTCCAGTTTTCCAAGAAGTGCACGAGCACAGGTTTCTCTCTATGAGGTAGCCAGTTTCGAAGTTTTTTTTGAAGGTTGCAGAAGAGGAAGTTTTTGTTCTCTGGTTGCAGTTGCAGAGATAGGGTTTTCAGGGTTTCGTTCTCACAGAGGTAGGGTTAGGGTTTCATAATACACAGGGCCCATTTTTTTTTGACTCTATAGCCCAATGGATGCTTCAAGTCACTAGTCTTATGCATAGCTGGCTTGCATCCCCTTTGAGTCACCAAAAATGTTGCCTATTTTTGCCCCTCCCACCAAAAATTCAAATTTGAAAACCTAGCCCACCCAACGGCCACTTCCCATCCTTATGTTATTCAAATGCCTTGGAAATATCAAAAAATAAATGAGCAAAAACCTTGTAGTATTTCCTATTCTCTAAGTTGTCCCCACTGACCAGTCGTATGATCGGAACGTGAAAAAGAGAGGCTGGCGACCTTACAATGAATCCTTGTCATAGGGTTGTGAGGTTCATTCTGGAAGGCCTCAATGCTTCGACAAGATGTTTGTCATCAGATCGGGGAAGATAGATGTGAGGGCTACAACCTTATGATCAGGCGTAAGATCGTGAAAGATAAAAATGAAGGTCCTGATGCTACGACAGACCCCCTTTGTCATAGGGTCATGAAAGAATTTCTAAGGCCCTGTGATGTTATGGTGTAAGGGTTAATGTGGTTGTCATCAGATCAAGGAAGGAACATCGAAGGGCTTCGATGCTACGACAGGATGTTTGTCATGAGATCGGAGGGAGAATTTCCAAGAGTTATGATGACACGACACAGTGTTATCGTAGGATCGTAAAGGACTTAAGGGTGGAAAGTGGAGTGAGCTATCAGACGCGTGGAAGTTCCTGATTGGATAGAGCAGATGTGCAGATGCTAGATCAGATGCTGTTAGTGTTAGTGGGGCTAGGAGGTTTAAGGTAGGCAGAAAAGCGTGATCTACGATCTTACGATGAGTCCTTGTCATGGGGTCGTGAGGTTGAAAAGAAAGTTCTGTGATCATACGAAATATGGTTTGATCGTGATATCGCGAATGGAAAAATCCTAAGCTACGATGTTACAATGTGAGGGTTTTCGGGTTGTCGTAGCGTCATGAAAGTAAACTTGAAGGCTTGTAATGTTACGCGATGGAAAGTGTTGCTATTTTTCATGAGATCGTGGAGTAAAAATAAATGGCCCCCAATGTTGCGATAATTGGGTTGTCGTAGGATCATAAAACAAGAAAAAGTTGATGGCGATGTTACGATGATGACTTTGTCGTAAGGTCGTAGGATCTTGATTGAACAGAAACATAATGTTATAATGAAGATGTGGTCAAACTCAGGAAGACCTTGCAGGTTGCAGAAAGATAAAAGATCATTGGCCCACGTGGCTCGTTTTGCTTGCAGAATTCAGTTGATTGATGATTCACGGCTCAGAAACATAGGAAATCGAGGTTTCTTGCACGATTTGATCCTCATGATCGATTCCAACTACTTTTGCATGAATGCTAAACATAGGGGAACACTCCACCATCCCAGTTTATCCATCTACCTGGTCAGAATGGTTTAATGGCACCATTTCTGTCTTCTCACGCCCCTGTTTCAGCAAAATATTAGATTTCACATATCTGTACCTGTACGTAGATTAGATTTTCTTTAGAGACTTAATGGCAGTGGTTGTGGAGTAACTTCAGAGGGAAAATATCTCAGTTATGCTTGAACTATAAAAGAAAAGTTGTAATTCTTTCTTCGGGTCGACTCTTCTCTGTTTTCTCTGTTATTGCTCTGTAAATTTTTAGTGTAAAATTCCCTTTGCCTCTAAACTATATGACATTCTGCCTTATCTCCTTTAGCCATTAATTTGAAAGTGCAAGAACTATTTGCCTCTCACTGGTGTATTGTAGAGATCTACAATCTGCATGACTATATCTCTTTTGGCCGGTGAATGATATATAAGTGAATCTTTCTTTCCCTAGGTCATTCATTTTGGATTTTTTGATCGGCATGTGGTTGTTAGATTGAAACAAGTCTGAATGTGTATATCTTTTGGGTGTCATGATAGTTCAATAGTGCATATATGGGCAGAGATTGGTTTGAACACTCTATTTTGGTGCATCACCTCTTTAGGTTAGATTGGGTAGATTTTGCTTCTTGCATCTCCTTCTCCCTTTTCCTCTCCAAGAGTAGTTAGGTGCATCTGGATAGTAAAGGAAGCTGGCCTTCTCCTGAGACTCAACCTCACAATTCAAGTCCCACAGCTTGAAGGTTGTTTCCATGTTTCACGAGGTTGTCCTTAGGTAAAAAATTTGGGCAAGGGTGCAAACCTCTGTGACAACAATGGCTTGCCAACAAATTTGAAGATGAATATAAGATCTGTGTTAAGAATAGTTTTAACGCAATAATTATTTTGCCTCTTTCTGATTGTTTCTTTACTGAGATTTTGTAGTAGACATTGAGTTATAGTTTACTGTCTTTATAATTTAGTGCTTTTGTTCACATGTCTATTTAGTTTTATAGGTCTTATGATGGAATATCTTGTAAATTGTTCATGATTACATCCGTAGTGCTCAAAATGCGTCAAATTGAAGTTATGCTTTTAGTCCTAATAAAGATGGGCAAATTATATCAATTTTATGGATCAACTTATTCACAAGTTGCATGAATGACTTTTTGACAAGTGCATGGAACCTTGCAAATAAGGATAAATCTAAAGTTAAGAGAGAATCCCCTATCAATTTTTACTGAGATTGTACTAAGAAATGATAATTTGATGGCATTGTTGGTTGCTATCAGTACAACATAGGCAACTGAGATGATAAGTTTGGTTGCAAACAGGGACCTATTTCTAGTAGAAACTTTTTATAATATTAAGCACATGAGTGAGAAAGAGCTTCTGGTGGGTCTAAATCCTCTTTTGAATGGAAAGAGATGGTAGGAAAATCTTATCTTAGTGTTACCCCATATTCTTTTTAATGCCACAACCACCAGAGCTGTAAAGTATTTTGTAACTATGAGTCTCTTTTGGATTAAAAAAGAGGGTAGGATAATCCTATCTCTGTGTTACTTCTTATTCTTCTTTATGACATAAGCACAAGAGCTGTAATGTGTTTTATAACTCTGAGCTTCTCTATCTTCTTTTCTTGAACAATTTTGTAAATCTTGTCTGAAATAAGTATGCTTATGCCAGAAGGCAAGTTGATCCTCATCTCAGATGAGCAAATGTGCCTACCAAGTGCATGATTTCAATGTAAGATGCTTTTTCCATTGGTATGGTCACATTTTATTGCCAAGTTTACCATGTTCATTTCCATAGCTATCTTTTTTACATATATTATAGCTTGCAGTTATTTTTCAATGTTACGTATAAATGCATGTATAGTATGATTAGTTGTTAAAGCAACCTATATGTAGGACCAATTGATAATATGCTAAAAATGAATTCTCTTTTTCTTTTGATTAATAAGAGTATTAGAGTTATTTAGATACCTTTGGAGACTCCTATGTAGATACAATTTTTAGGGCTTACACAGCTAGTTGTGTATCAATACATGTGTCAAGGTCCAAGTGATTATCCAACTATTTTAGACCCACGAGTGGTAGGGAAGATGAAGTTGGAAGACCCGTTCCTTATATGGTAAGAGTTTATGTGTAATCTATGCTTATGCACAAATCTTTGTTTAAATCTAGGGTTCAGCCTTTGTGATTTATTTTTCATGGGCATTTGCTTTGTCTGATTTACATTTATTTGGAGTACATTCAATTATAATGGAGAAGAAAAGTCAAGATAAAGGTACACTAATTTACATTTATTTTTCATGGGCTCATTTATGGACAAATCTTTGTTTAAATCTAGGGCTCAGTCTTTGTGATTTATTTTTCATGGGCATTTGCTTTGTCTAATTTACATTTATTTAGAGTACATTCAGTTATAATGGAGAAGAAAAGTTAGGATAAAGGTACACTGATTATAAATAGAAATTAGGTAAAAATCACTAAAGAAATGATAATGAGCTCAAAAGCCAAGAGCAAAGACAATGTAGAAAGTTACACATTTTATGATTTTTGAAAATGATAGCTTCGGTCGGATATATAACAATATATATATATATATATTACTTCAAATAATATTAATCTTATTGAAAACAATTATCATAACAATCAAAATATCATATGCCCTTCACTGCACATTATATTCTATGGTATCTCGCCCTGTTTTCAAGGTTTGGCGACATTCTCGATTATTCTTGTAACACAGATTATTTTTAGTTGCTACTTAGAGGGGTCGCCTGATAGAATCGACAACTCATTTTGTAGACCCATCTTTCCTCTGGATTTTGCAGCACTATCAAAATCTTGGCCTTTGCAGCATTTTACTTCTCTGGAAATTCAAGTGCCAGGAACTAAGCGATACCAATCATGAATAGAATGGGGAAAATCAGGGCGAGATTTGTGCACAGATTGGGTGTCGACAGTGTGCCTTCTACCAATTTGGTCGAGGGCCAAAATCACGTAGTAGAAGCTTCTCTAACCTTAATCAGGGAGAGGGAAAAACTCAAGGTACGCGTTTCTTTCTAGGCTTTGGCATGTAATGTGTATATAATGTTGATTTACATTCTTGCATGCAAGTTATGACTAAGAGTTTTACAGTGGAATGACATCTTACAAGCCCAATATTTCAGTTTTTATAGATTTTGCAAACAGATTTCGGTTTAAATGAGGAATTTCTACAACCAATGTTCTGCTCTTTTTTCCATTACTGTGCAGTAAATATTAACTCTACCTCGACCGCAGCAGCAGCTTCTGTAGTTTCACAAGCTCTGTATATTCTGGCAAACAATGGTTCAGGAAGCAATGCAATAATGCAATCAATCAATGTGAATGAAACTCTTGTTGAAGAACTGTTAGAATGTCTACTGTCTTGTGAACCAGGGCTATCTTGAAGATTGGTGAATGATCTCATCACACCTACCCAAGTCTGCCCAAATCACTATTTTGGCATTTTTCTTGGGGCTCCATCATCTTCTCTGTATCCTGATTACATTGATGACACTTCCCAATTTGTTTGGAATTTCCTTGCTGACCGGACTTCCATTCCAAGAGATAATGCTCAGCCTTGCTCACGAGATTGCACGAATTCAAGTGAAGTCTGCGTTGGTTCAACAGCAGACCACAAAGTAGTGTGCGTGGTTTCAACAACAAGGTATTGAGAACACCAGTTTAACTTTTTGGGACTGGTTTTTAAGTCTTGATTAGTTGTGGATCTAAGTCACACACTTTTATAGAAGATTGAAACTCATCTGTGTTTGATATTTGGAGGTTTATGAGGTGTTTCGTATGTACCCAGCATGTCCCATTGACTTGATTATGGCAACCATTGTCATCATTTTGTCGATGTGGAAATTTTATGATTGATTATTCCAAGCATTTAAAGTACTTCTTGTTCAGAGGTTTGGAGAGTTATGCCACCAGGACAACATGATTGTCTAAAGGAGAAAGAAGTCGATGTAATGTTCCACTATCTGTACTAACATCCATATTTGATATGACAAAAGAGGTCAAAGATGCAGGTGGTGAATTGGATAATTTTAGTGGGAGTATTTCTTTTCATTCAATTTATACTAGGGAAGATGTGCTAAGAAGCTCCATTGATACTTAACTAGCTTTTGGCAGTCTTCTTGTTCATTGGAATAGGTAATATTTTTGGAAGTTTTCACATGCGCTTTATTTGCCAGGTTTTTGTTCTCTGATACATTCTAATATTAACATTAATGACTGGATATATTCTATCTTCCCTCTGTTTTAAAATTATGCTTGACCAATCGACAGCTAATTTTGTTTAATTTGCTGGGCCTTAATACTAAACATGGATTGCCAATTTTCTGCTTTGCATATGCGATTGCGAACTTGGAAAAGCTGATGATCTAGGGTGCATATGGCATCATAATCAGTACCTTAAATCTGTAATTTTGTGAACAATAACTGTGATTAAATCAACGAGTACATTTTGTTCATTTTGCTGAGCCAGATATCAAATCTGAGTTCCTTGTCATAGTATATCTACATATTAATATAATGTTATTATGTAAATACACTATAGAGTCCAATTGTCAAATACAAGAAAATAGCTATAATAAGAGGAAAGGACAATCTCGTAGGTTCAAATAGTTAAAATGAGATATAGACAGAGCAAAGTTCGGGACTGTCAAGTCACATACACCCAACTCGTTCAACTTCGATCATTCGAAGATCCAGAGGGATTTCATGGAATTGTGCTGCTAGTTGTCGGTCTCCAAGAGACAAGATGGTTGAAACATAAGCTCTGATGCTTGCATCAGGGTTTTCAAATCTTGTATCCACAGTCAAATGGACTGGATTTTTCACTTCCCTTGCATAGAAATCCTGAATCGAGGCACTGCTGCCACTTACTCCTGAACCTGTAGAATACCTGCACAATTCCAGATCTATTGTCTTGAGAAAATACCCATATAGCTAAAGGCAAACAGATTTCAACCATCTGTAAGGACATCATTACCAAAATCTTTGTTATTTTATTGGAAAACTATAAAATCTGAATCCTCAATCAAGCAAATAAAAGTCGACTCAATCATTTCTCAGATACCTCAAGCCAAACTCAGTGCATATTGCAAAAGTGAACATAAAAGCTCCATTCATATTCATAACAACTTATTGAAATGACATATTCCTAGCCTCCTCGGCACTAAATAGGTCAAACAATATTCAAGTTATAGTCCTACAGTTATTTCTTGTCATTTCAGGCATTGTTGTTATATGTGTGATCAATTCAGCTCATCCTCCGCATGTTGAACAAAATAATTGATATTTAATAGCCAAAAGCTAATATATATATATATATATATATAAAATGTGCCTCGGCATAAAAATAATAAATTACAAAAGTTAGAGAACGTTAACAACTGTGAGAGAATCACCATCCAACAATAACTTCTTTTGGATTCACTCACTGGTGCAACTCATACATATTACGATGGTAATCAATATCCACTGCAACCTGCAAGACCAAAAAAAAGTTGCTGGTGAAAGTAGTATATAACATTGATATGCCAAATATAACCTACAAACTCTAATTCATGTGTAAGAATTGGAGATGAACATAGTGAAGATTAGTTTCAAAGAAATACCTGGTTAGAAGATTCATTGTGCGGGACGCAGTATGAATAGCGAATGTCGACGGTTCCATCAGAGGAAACAGAGCCCAAAAGAGTGCCAATCACACTCTCTACCTGGTCATTCCGACGAACATATGAGTCACAAATGTTAAACAGAATTGTTGGATGAAGCTTGGCAGTTAAACTTGTTGAGGCCATTGGTATCTGCAAAACCGTTTGCCCAGCTGCCATTGCTCCTGCTCTTCAGCTACTTTTTTCCATTTGCAGGAAATGACTCGGCTGAAGCCTATCACAGAGTTATTTCAATGAGAATTGAAGGTTAGGGTTTAGAATACTTAAGATTTATGAGCTAATGTAGAAAAGTGAACACTCGAATAACTTGAACATACCCTGTTGAGGCTTTCTGGTTCGGGAGCAACACAAAGATTGAAAATCCATTGCAAATATGCATGATTGTAGGAAAACAACCAGCTGTATTTTATTTTTAAACATATCAGATTGATCAATCTTGGAGGTTTTCCACCAAGAATTGGTTGAGAGTATGGCATTGTGGTCAAGGATAGACTAGCATTGGTCAAAATTTCGACCAATTCTTAGTGTCCATTTCGACAAAGTTTGGTCAAAATTTCGACCAATGGCCACCAATTATGCTCATATGAAATGCACTCTATTTCAACTAAAGATTTGGTTGAAATTCCGACGAATGGGTTCGTCGAAATTTCGATGACAAAAATTGTGACGAACTACTTGGTCGCAAATTCGACCAACATGGGTCAAAATTTTGACCAAATCTCGTCGAAAATTGGGTCAACATTTACTAGTGTTAGAGTAACTGAGGGGGGGGGGGGGGGGGGGTGTTGAATCAGTTACCCAAGGTCCAAATGTACTAACCCGGTCATCATTTGTGATAGAGGACATGAGAGGCAATGGGGTAAGATAATGTGGAGCCCATGTATCTATCCACTCACTCAACTCAAAGTGATCCCAATTACACTGAAAACAACTAGGACAACAATAAGCTAGCTATTGTGTCCAAATAGTCCATGTACTACAATCAAAGCTACAGAGTGAATGAATCTTTGAAGAATCTCTCACTATAGCGCAATCCAATCTATCACCTAAGGATCCCTCCTTAATAGACCAAAATAACTTGTGGACTACTGAATCAAGAGTACCCCCCTATGATAATGTAGATGTGCACTAAGTTACTATGCTATGAGCATCAATAAATTCTGTTGCTAAAATCTTCATTTGCTTCTTAACTAGAGCTCTCTTCACACATGCCCTCGCTCCATAATGCTCCACTTTTCCATGCTTAGGCTAAAAAACTCCAAATATGAGGCACACCCCTCTCTACATGCATTCTACACACCAATAAAACATGTGAGCATTCTTGAATTGACCAGTGCAGTTATCTGACCAAATTAGATGTCTATTCATAGCAATATCATGTTCTGGAAAGAACTCAAGATAATTCTAAAAATATGTTTGACAAACTCATGAGAGTGAGATCTATCACAACTCATATAAAAGTGGTACTCTCTAATTATCTTCTAGTTATCTTCAACACTATCAGGGGCATGTTTATATATAATGTTTACAAAAATAGCAATCTGTATGGAGTTTTAATACTCAGATTGTGTCTCATTTTGGGGTTGCAATATGTATTTCTCTACAAAGTCAACAACTAATATAGTAGTGCCAATCAAGAAAGTGTCCTTACACATTCTAAATTGTTGATCTAACCACTAAGACCTATGACTATGCCTTGTTAGAAATTTGTTCAACGCTCCTCTCAGGATTTGTGACAACAACTCAACCACCTCCTGTGTACTATAAGTTGAGTCATTGTATCAGGAATTAACAGATCGATCTTTTGGTTCAATAGAAATCTCACTTTAACATGTGGTATCAGAGCTTGGTCATAGGTTGGAATCCTAAGACCTTTGGGTAACGCTGAGGGGGATATTGTTAGAAATTTGTTCAATGCTCCCCTTGGGATTCATGACAAGGGCTTAACCACCTCATGTGTACTATAAGCTGAGTCGTTGTATTGAGTATTGACACATCAGTCTTTCAGTGCAACAAAAGCACCACTCTAACATGCCTTGCACACTTGTGAAAAAGATTTTCCTAGAAATCTGAAAGAAAATCAGCCACACATATTTCTTTTGCGACCAACTCACATGTAGAGCCTTCACTCCACTCTTCAATGTATATTTCACCGTTTCATATACCTCTTTTGAAATGATTGTCTTTCTAATATCTTCTTCACACCCCTCATGGAAATATGTCATAAATTTTGATAAACCATGACATTGAGATCACTTCTCATTTAAGAAATCATTTATATAAAAAAAACAACCATCATCTCTAGGAAACAAGAATTGATCTAGTGACTCTCTTGATGATTTTGGAAGCACTTCTAAAATTTTATTAGTAGGAAAAGCAATACAGATGGAGCGTGGTACTTCATGGTGCATAGAGAACTCCATGTGATATTTGCAACAAGAAGTATTTCTTATCTTAAGTGTCACACAATAAAATGACTTCATTGTTTCAAAAGCCCATTGTGATATATGAAATGTTGGATGAGATTCACAATATCGTTTGAACAAAATTGTTTGACTTACCTCAAAATAATGTTTTGGATATGGGGTGCGACCTTTATTGCCAATTTACAACTTCAAAACATCCTTCACAATTGGCAAAACTCTTGAGCTAGAGGGCAAAAATGTGCAATATCTCGCTTCACATGATTGATTAACTTCTTATCAAAATGTGGAAGTCTCCCACTATATTCTCATGTATTAGTTTGAAGAGGATAATCAATTCTCTATCTCCTTCGAAGTGCTCTACTAAAAGTAGTATGATTTAGGTTCAAGTCAACACAAGTTTATCTCATATATCTACCCTTTCTCAAATGATTACTTGCCAAGGAGGTTGTAATAACCCCTCGAGAAAATCTCTTTTCCTTCTCCGTACTAATTTTCCCAATGCTATTGAGAACACTGAAAATATTCTTCAAAATAGTGACATTTCTCTCCATTTTCTTGTTGACACGAATCTTCAATTTGGCAAGCATAGGTCTCATCTTTCACATCTTTAACAACTACACAAAAACTTCACATTGCTCCACCAATGTCTTGTTTCCAAAAAACATCTCATACTAATTTGAAGCCATAACTGAACAGTTATTTGTGATATCTTCCCTTCAAAAGTGCTCATAATGGTTTCGTCAATTTCAATTAACCATTTTGGTGTTCTAGAAGGACCTTCATTTCGGTTATAATTAGGAGATATGTAGGGTTTTTATGCATTTTCATTCGCTACATTTTCAATCTCGACATTGACAATATGAATTAGTATATTTTCATTCTCCACATTTTCAATCTCAGAATTGACATTATGTATTAGTAAATTTTCATTCTCCAACTGAATATAATCATTTTCCAACTCTACAATTTCATCTTCGATCAATACATTGCCATTCACAACATTAATCTTGATATTATTGTCAATTTGATTCACATTTAACATACCTTGTCTCTTCCTTCGGTGATTTTCCCTATCTCTTTCCCTATAGGCTTTGATTTCTTCATTTGATACCTTCCTTTTACATTTATACTTTTGACAACTACTGCTCCCCATTCAAACAACAATCGAGGACATCTTATGGAGTAATTTAGCCACCTTTTGAAACAATGGGTCCCAAACCCTTTTTTTTACTCCAATGCTATTGAAAACTGTGAAAAAGTTAAAAAATACATGATTGTTGGGTCTGTAATGATAGAGAATATTTTGGTTAAAGTTTACTTGTAAAATGGATTGAGTATCGAATCCCATATTGGATACCCAAAATTATAGGGTACCTGATCTAGGATCAGATATATAATGCAGGGAAAGGGGACCAATTTTAGTATTATTTATTATATATTACTTTATATATTATATATTACTATTATAATTATATATTATAATATATATTAGGATTTAGTATAATGTATTAATATTTAGTATTAGGATATTGTAATATATATTAGTATTTATTATATAATATCATATATATTATAAGTATATATTATTTATATATATTACAATTATATATTATTTATATAATAGTATTTATTACATGCTATATATATATATACTAGTAATATTCACCTACTCACATGACAACATGAGTTCCAATGGGTCATAAGGGGTTGTAGCCTAGCCTATGACTCCTTTCGACCAATCACATGACAACATGTGTTCCTAGGAGTCCTAGGGGCATATATGTTGTGTTCCAATGGGTTGAAAGGGGTTGTAGGTTACCCTATGACCTATTTCGACCATTCACATGACAAAATGTGTTCCTAGTGGTCCTAGGATCCTTAGGGACATACATGTTGTGTTCCAATGGGCCATAAGGGGTTGTAGGTTAGCCTATGACTCCTTTCAACCATTCACATGATAACATGTGTTCCTAGGGGTCCTAGGGCCCCTAGGGACATCCATGTTGTGTTCCAATGGGTTGTAGGTTAGCCTATGAACCCTTTCAACCATTTACATGACAAAATATGTTCCTAGGGACATACATGTTGTGTTCCATTGGGTCATAAGGGGTCTTAGGTTAGCTTATGACTCTTTTGACCAATCACATGACCAAATGTGTTCCTAGGACCCCTAGGGATATGCATGTTGTGTTTGAATGGGTCATAAGGGGTCGTCGGTTATCTTATGACCCCTTTCAACCATTTACATGAAAACATGTGTTCCTAGTGGTCATAGGACCCCTAGGTACATACATGTTGCATTCCAATGGGTCGTAAGGGGTTGTAGGTTAGCCTATGACCCCTTTCGACCAATCACATGATAACATATTTTCCCAGTGGTCCTAGGACCACTAGGGACATTCATGTTGTGTTCAAATGGGTCAAAGGGGTCATAGGTTACCCTATGTCCACTTTTAACCATTCACATGACAACTTGTGTTCCTAGGGGACATGCATGTTGTGTTTGAATGGGTCATAAGGGTCGTAGGTTACCCTATGACCCCTTTCAACCATTCACATGACACCATGTGTTTCTAGGACATGCATGTTGTGTTCCAATGGGTCATAAGGGGTCGTAGGTTATCATATGACTCCTTTCACCTAATCATATGGCAATATGTGTTCCTAGGAGTTCTAGGACCCCTAGGGATACACATGTTTTAATGGGTTGAAAGGGGTCGTAGGTTACCCTATGAC
This sequence comes from Cupressus sempervirens, assembly GCA_028749045.1. Lineage (NCBI taxonomy): Eukaryota > Viridiplantae > Streptophyta > Pinopsida > Cupressales > Cupressaceae > Cupressus > Cupressus sempervirens. The sequence continues at coordinate 898,474,351 of CM053783.1, read as the reverse complement.
TCTTTTGACCAATCACATGACAACATATATTTTGTGGGGTCCTGTAACCCCTAGGGACATTTATATTGTGTTTTAATGGGTCTTAAGGGGTCGTAGGTTACCCTAGGACCCCTTTTGACCATTCACATGACAAAATCTGTTCCTAGAGGGACATGCACGTTGTGTTCTAGTGGATCAAAATGGGTCATAGGTTACCCTATGACCCCTTTCGACTATTCACATGACAAAATGTATTCCTAGGGGTCCTAGGACACCTAGGGGCACACATGTTGTGTTCTAATGGGCCCTAAAGGGGTCGTAGGATACCCTTTGACTCTTTTCGACCATTCACATAATAACATGGACATGCATGTTGTGTTCTAATGGTTCATAAGTGGTCGTAGGATACCCTATGACCCCTTTTGACCAATCACGTGACAACATGTGTTCCTAGGGACATACATGTTGTGTTCCAATGGGTTGAAAGGGGTTGTAGGTTACCCTATGACCCCTTTCGACCATTCACATGATAACATGTGTTCCTAGGGGTCCTAGGATCCCTAGGGACATGCATATTGTGTTCTAATGGGTCACAGGGGTTTGTAGGTTACCTTATGACCCATTTTGACCATTTACATGATAACATGTGTTCCTAGGGGTCCATAGGGACATACATGTTGTGTTCCAATGGGTCGTAAGAGGTCGTATTAACCCATGACCCCTTTTGACCATTCGCATGACAACATGAGACCCCTAGGGACATGCATGTTGTGTTCTAGTGGGCCATAAGGGGTCTTATCTTACCTTATGATCCATTTCAACCATTTACATGATAACATGTGTTACTAGAGGTTATAGGACCCCTAGGGACATACATGTTGTGTTCTAATGGGCTATAAGGGGTCATAGGTCACCCTATGACCCCTTTTGACCATTCACATGATAACATGTGTTGGACATTCATGTTATGTTCCAATTGGTTGTAAGGGGTATTAGGTTAGCATATGACCTCTTTCAACCAATCACATGACAACATGTGTTCCGAGGGGTCCTAGGACCCATAGGGACATTCATGTTGTGTTCAAATAGGTCATAAGGGGTTGTAGGTTACCCTATGACCCATTTTGACCATTTACATGATGACATGTGTTCCTAGGGGTCCTAAGACCCCTAGGGACATATATGTTGTGTTCTAATGGGTCAAAAGGGGTCCTAGGTTACCCTATGACCCCTTTCAACCATTCACATGACAACATGTGTTCCTAGGGACATACATGTTGTGTTCCAGTGGGTCCTAAATGAGTTTTAGGATACCCTATGACCCCTTTCAACCATTCAAATGACAAATTGTGCTCCTAGGGGTCCTATGACCCCTAAGGAAATGCATGTTGTGTTCCAATGGGTTATAAGGGTTCGTAGGATACGTTATGACCCCTTTCAAAAAATCACATCACATGTGTTCTTAGTGGTCCTATGATCCCTAGGGACATATATGTTATGTTCCAATGGGTCTTAGGTTACCCTATGAACCCTTTTGACCATTCACATTACAACATGTGTTCCTAGGAACATATAGGTTATGTTCTAATGGGTCCAAAGTGGTCACAGGTTACCTTATGACCCCTTTCAACCATTTACATGACAACATGTGTTCCTAGGGGTCCTAGAACCCCTACGAGAATACATGTCATGTTCCATTGGGTCATAAGGGGTCGTAGGACACCCCATGGCCCTTTTCAATCATACACATGACAACATGACAACATATGACAACTTAGTTCGATCAAATAATATATAATTTTAAATAAAATTATGTTTATTTAATAAAAATTATAATACTATATAATAATTTCTAATACTATGTCAAAATATATATTATAGTAGATATATTTAGTAATGCATAATAATATAATATTTATAATACTATATATAATATATAACACAATAGATAATAAAGAATACTATATAATAATATATAATACTATGATCCTAATATAGTGTGTAATTATATTTAATACTATATATAATATTATACTAATAATATTTATTATATAATATATAATAATAAAATATGAAATAATAATATTCATATATTACTTTATCTTATGTGGAACTACTCAAACATATTTAAATATGTTTGTAAATTTTTTTGTTTTAAATGTATAATGTGGTCCCAAATTTTTGAAATTTGTTTATTTTTGCTTTTGCCGCCACTAATTGGGTAGCTTATCCTTGATCATGCACCCAAAATATTCATGTACCTAATCTGGTTTCAGGTAATTGATTAGGCTCAACATTTACCAAGCCTCTTTGGTCAACTCAAAAAATGTATTTGAACCATGTTTATGTGACATTGAGAGTTGAATCGACCATCTGATGACTCTTTTATTCATCCAAATTCAATGAAACGAAAAGGGTTTCTTGAGAACACTCTCAAGATTCCATCTATATAATTGCTATCAAATTACGAGTTTGATAAATAATTATTACTTAATTTCTAATGAAGATGCATGTGAAGCGTCGATTGACACACTGATTGAAAAACAACTATAACTTTCAAATGTCATAATATTTTTTAAAATCCAAAAGATGCGTCACATTCTATGCTTCACCTACTATAAGGAAAAATAAAGAAAATTTTAATTTTGTAAAGTTTTGAATTAATTAAGGTCATCAGACAAAGGTGTTTTTTTTAAAATTTTGAAAATATTATAGTAGAAAATTCATGATTAATTATTTATTTGGAATAAAAATACCTAAAAATATGCGTCACACTAGGTATGAGTCTACTTCTAATATCTAGAATTATATTAAAATATATTATCATTTGGTTTTGATTAAGGTGGTCAGACATACACCTACTTTTTATTTTTATCTTGAAATTTTTTTACTACTGCATTAAAATCCAAAACCTTGACCAATCATTTTTTTTAGATAAGGCCTAGTAGTTTACAAACTAAATTCAATCTCTAATAGACTCTTTTCTTACAACTTTTTGATATAAAGTTCATAACTATAAAATAACATGTCAAGTTGACAAAACCTTGATTAGCTAATTTCTCAGTTCCATTTAAGATTGTAGTTTGGTTGATCATGATCCTGCACATACCCAAAATCAACATTCTAATAATATTACTCTAATTAAAAATAGTTTCAACTTCACTGTAAATTTTTTATGACAAGAACATAGTGCAACAATGCCATCTTGCTAATATGTTCAAGAACATAGTGCAACAATGCCATCTTGCTAATATGTTATACATGCATTTGTTGGAATGAGAACCAGTTGCAAAAACTTAAGTATAGGTTGTGATAAGTGTAGGTTGTAAATTTCTTAAGAGAGACATTTGAGAAAAGAAAGGTAGATATAATTTCTTTTGAATTTGTAAATTTTCATACGGTGCTCAATCTTTTAGATCGCTGATTTTTATTATTGTTTTGTTGGGTTGAATGTTTTAGTTTAATATATTTTCCTTTTTAGGCTGTAAATAATTTTTTTTAAGTTATTAAATTCAGCTTCCGCTAATTTTCTTATTTGTATATATTTTTAAAAATAATTTTTAATGGATTTCCCCTTTTAATTTAAAGTAAAAAAATAAGTCACAGGGTATATGGTTCATATTTTATGCTCAGATTAATTTCTATATAGTTTCATTGTAAGAACTCGGATTTGAGAAAAAAGTAGAGATTGGTTTGAAGCGTGATTAGAAAACCTTGAACATGAGTTTTACATTGCATGTGCTTCTATAAATGTCATTAGGTGAAATTATCAAAGCTACTAGAGACAATTGTTCACAGTGAGTTACCCTAAAAACTTGGTGATCTGGGTTTTCGTAGTTTCCATCTATATGTGTAAACTTAAATTTATGTATGTTTTACGATTCAAAACTAGATCACTATGAAACAAACTTCAATCATTTAGTCAATGTTCTATACATTTTGGTTCTTTCAACGTGTCTATTTTTAGATTCTAAAATAACATCTTACGAGAGATGAATTTACCATTTCATAAATTCTTTTGTACTAATAGATATGGAGTATGTCTATTTTAAATTTTGGAATATCTAAAGAGTTGTTGATAATCTATGGAAAAATTATAGTCTTCAAAAGTGTTTCATGCTTAATTTGAGTTTTCTAATATTTTGTTGTTATTTCATCATAAAGAAGCATGCAACTTCATCTGTAATGTGGCAACCTTAACCCTTTATGAAGGAATTTTGTCAATTCCTTCCATTTGATAGCATCTACCTAATTATTGAATCCAATCCAAGAACTCTTATGGATTTAATTCATCTTTGAAATTATAGACTTTAACTTTTTTGTATTTTTTAACAACTTCAATGATTTTGTCCATTGGATATACAAATTCATCATGCACCTTATAGAGACTTAAACTCTAGTTTACTATTTGATAACAACTTTGAAGATTATATTTATTGGATCTATGCAATCATCACACACCTTCTTCCACAAGCTCTCTACATTTTTCAAAAGGCCCAAAGTAAAAATCTCTTCGAAAAAACCTAGTCTTTATAGAATCCTATATTGTTATATTAAACGATATAAAGCTAAAGTTTTACAATATATTGGAAATATTCACTTGTTGTTAATGAGACATTTTATTACTTCAAATCTTGAAAAAACTATTGTCTACAATCACATAAATCTTTAATAATCAAAGTTTATAAGTGAGATACTGAGGGGGGGGGGGGGGGGGGGTGGGCGATCAGTTGGGGGCGTGAATTAGGATCACTAAAATATTTATCCTTTAAAGAAAATAACAAATTAACCACATTCACCACTAATCCATCTCATATCTAGATCCTAAACCATATAACCTTAAACTTGAAATGTTGAAATAGATCTAACTATGCATCATATCCATAAGCATAAATGTAAACACATAACACAAAAGATTTTGTTACCTAGAAAGCCTCCAAGGTGAAGGTAAAACTAGGGTGGGGATGGCACCAACAAATCTTCACTACTACAGTAATTTTTTTCCTATTAGGGCTACAATTATGATCACTTCTAATGATCTACCTTGTGAGGGGTTTGCTCTATTAGGAACTTACATGGTTGTAAGCTCTACCTTGATTAAAGGATTTGAAACTTACAATTAAGTAAGCACTCTGTTAGGAGATTTACCTAGGCCTATTAGGACCACTCTGTTAAGAGATTTACCTTGATCCACTTGCTAGAATGTATCGGTACCTAATCCTTTAGTTTGTACTTACAATGTTGATTACAGATCTTCTCTTTCCAATCTCCTATCTAATATATCTCTTCTCTGCTCCCTTTGGTCACTACACTCTATTTCTTCAAAAAATTCTTGCAACATCCAAAACACAATCCCTTCACATATACTTTCACATCACATCACATTATACATAATAGGGTTTGGATATGCCCTTAAATAGCTACTTGTAATTTTTTCTAGATCAAAATCAATGATCTAGATTCTTCCCTTTTTGCCTCTTAATCTAATTGGCTAACTTTCCTTCATAGGGATTAGTGATCCATGCCAAAATGTGTAATCACCTTTGTAAAAAAATCTATGATCCTTAAATGTCATCTTCATGTTAGCCACAATGGTTTACCTCATATTTTGTGCCATTCCAAACATTCTTTGTTCAAACAATGTTACTCGACACATATGGTTCCTAATGCTTAGTCATAAGTCTGCTTTACTCGACATTCATTGTACACTGAATAACTTAGCTTCCATAGGGATACTCAGTGACCATAGAACTTTCTCAGCTCATAAAGAGCTCGACATATACATGATTATTTACATGTTTACTAAATACATAACTCGTCTTATATAGAGTGACTTGGTTGCAGTGATGACCGACCAACTTTTCCTTCTAAATGACTAAGTGTTTGACAGTAATAAACAACAGAACTAAAGAGATCAACAATCTCCCCATTTGACATTAGTGGCAAAAACACTTAGTCATGATTACATCTTTACTATACAATACAAAAATGATAGTACTCCTCCTATGTCTATGACTCAGTCCATATAGGACTGCAAAACTTTTACAACATGCTCGTATATACATGACATATATACATGACTCAAATTGTCTAATATAGATTTGTCATACCTTTTATCTACCCTTTTCTTCTCAATTGATCTCTAAATTACCTCCTTACATCATTTTTCCAAAACTTCTTCTTGTTAGTCTTAGAATGGTTTTGACGTTTGAGTGCCAACACACTTAATTACATTCTACATTGGAGCCAAGTACATTATGTATGCCGAGCCATAGTAAGTGCTGAGTCAAAAAATCCAACAGGTGCCGAGTGATCTTCAGGAGCCAAGCAAGTCTTCAGGTGCCGAGTGACTTTAGGTGCTGAGCATGATTCAAGTGCTGAGCAATATTTAGGTGTTGAGTCACAGTTGATACTGAGCAAGACAAGAATGTTACAGGAGCCGAGTGAGCCAATTTTGTTACATGTGCCGAGCATTAGGAACTATCAAGTGCTGAGTAACACAAAAACTACATATGAGTTTGAGAAGGCACAGATTTAGATGTAAACCATTTTTATGGCCGACATAGAAGGCTCTTGAAGGATCTAAGAGGTAAGATCGAATCTTTTGCATTCCTTATGCAATCTGCATGCAACCAATAGGAAAAATGGAGAAGGCATGCAACCAATAAGAAAAGTGCAAATATTGAGAGGGAAAGATGAATGAATATGGATCATAGATTCATACCTAACCCTAAGTCTTTGAATGTCTTTATAAGGAAGACAAAATGTCATTGTAAAGAAGGATGAAAGAGTATATGGGGAAACTATAGTGGAATTTAGAGTGAAGAGTTAAAGATTTAGAGGGAGAGAGCAGTAATAATATATTCAGTTGATTTAAAACAAACCAAGGGTTACGAGCATACATCAGATCTCAGAGGATCAGGATCAGAGAGAGCAGATCAAGTGCCTGTATTCAGCAATCAATGATTGTAAGCTATTAGGTTTATTATACCTAATACTCTCTAGCCATTGTATTAGAAAGGAAACCCTATGTAGATAGGTTAGCTTAACAGCTATATTGTAGATCCTTTTGAAAAGGTGATTAAATCCTTTAACAGGGTAACACTTCATGTAAAGTGTTTGTAAATCCTTTAACCAGGTCACTATTGACACAGTGTAAAGCCTTTAATAGGGCAGACCATCAAAAGTGGTTAAAATATATTGTTGTAGTGATACTTTGTGGGTATCATCCCCACCCCAATTTTACCTTCTTATTCCTAGAGGGTTTCTGGGTCATCATATTTGGTGTTATGTGTTTTGATGCATGTGTTTACTTTATGTTGATTTGATATGTTTACATGCATATAATTTACTTTCAGTTAAATTTTTATAATGAAAAGTTTGATACTACTGATTCACCCCTCCCCTCTCAGAAGTATTTCCCATTTTGAATATTCCAACAATTGGTATCAGAGCTTAGGTTCTCACAAGGAGAAGCTAACAGCTTGGAGAAAAGGTCTGAAGATGGAAATCTTCAAACTTGGGAAAATAATAGAGAATCAAGTGATTGGTGTGCAACTCGCTTTGCATAGCTTGGAGGAAGCTAGAGATGAATTGAGAAAATCCTTAAAAAGAAGGAAGGAATAGCCATAGCTGAAAATGAGATAAACTACAAGGAGATTGATACCACTAAAGTGTTTGCCAATGGAGAAACTACAGAGTTTGATGTAGCAATAGCTGAATTGATGGAAATGAATAGAGCTCAAGCAAAAGAAATTAGAACCTTGAAGCTTGAACAATAATCACAAGCCATAATGCTTTGTGAAGTGACTGAACAAAATAAAAGAGCCATTGAAGAAAAAGCCATGATAGAAGATGACAAGAGAAATGTTACAAATAGATTGGAGGCAAAGACAATTGAATTTGAAAGAATCTCAAACATGCAGCAAGCCACTTTAAGCCAGATGATGAATGCTCATCATGAGCTGAATATGAAGGACATTGAGATCTCTACACTGAAGATGTAAAATGAGAAATTACAAAATGACTTGAGAAGAGAAAAGGAAATTTTAGAGAGCTTCAACAAACCTAATGGGGCCATCAAATATTTTGAGCAATTACTAAAATTCCCTAGATCCAACAATGACACTTCAGGATTAGGATATTCTAGCACTGAAGAAGGAGAGTCATCCAAGACTGCAGAAGAAAGAATCAACAAAGGTAAGAATACCAAACTACCTATCATTTATGTGGTAAGAAAGGACATACATCTAATGTATGCATAAGCAAGAATGCCCATCAGAATGATAAGCCTAAAAATGTAAACTATTGTCGTAAGTGCAAGAAACAAGGACATCAAGCACATGAATGCATAATTAAGACTATCAAGACACCTAGATTTGAAGGTCACTGCCACAATTGCAAGAAGTATGGACATAGAGCCTTTGAATGCAGATCAAAGCCTATGTGGACATAAAATCAACCAAAAAAGACAAAAGACAATGAAAATCACTACTATTGGGATTACAACACTAGTTATAGCTGCCATTACTGTCAGGAATATGGACATGCTCCTGAAAATTGTATAAGGACACATTTTAGAGGAAACTACAGCAGATGGTTGAGTCAAACCACATGTTTTAGTTGCTTGAAGACTGGTCATATCAGTAGAAATTTCCCAACAAAGTCAAAGGCACCAAGTTCTGAGTTCAACAAAGGAAAGACAAAGGTAGATGTTGAACATATCAGAGGAGAGATGAATAAGACATGGAAGAAGAAAGATGAGTACAACACATCAAGTGCAGAGATCACTTCACCTAATGGGTCAAATGATCACACTTCATCAAACTAAGCATGAATGGATGCATGGGACTAATATACAAAGTTATATCATACATCAGTCCCAAGACAAAGAAGTACTACATAGAAGAAATCAGCATAAGGAAAGATGCCAAGTCATTACTTGAAGATTCTTACTAAACTGTCGAGTTGTTCTCAGAAGCCGAGTAAATTCTAATGGGTGTCGAGTTGCTAACAGCGACCGAGTTGATAATTGATTCTAAGTTGAGAAACTTCAATGGAAGCTGAGTGAAGTTGAAATGCAGTGGAAGCCGAGTAATGTTGAAATCCTTCAAAAGCTGGGTGTGCAGTTGAGCATTTAATGTGATGGAAATAGGATATATTATCACGATTTTAATCATTTTTCTTCATCGCGAACAAAGAGTAGAGGAGAAAAAGAGATGAGTGACTTCAAAGCGAAGAATCTAGTGTTTAAGGTAGATTCCAACCTATCTCGATGCATTTTCATCGATCTAGAGGTATTTACGTTCGTGCCGAGCTATGTAGTTTCAAATTTACTTTGTAAAGAAACCCTAGTTTGCACAAATGGCCTCTTCATCTAAGAAAACCAATGTTAAAGAGTCATTTGAGGTTCAGTTGGTATCTAATGAGGTTAAGCAACTTGATTTTCGCCCAATCGCCGAAGTTGCATACAAGAACGATCTCGCTGGTGCCCTATCCATCATTCCCCCAAAGGTCGTAATGGTTCAAGATGTGAGAAGATGCTATATTTGCAAGATAGGAGCCATAGCTGATATGGAAATTAGGGAAGTCTATAATAGGTTGTGTGTTGATGGAGTCTTGAAGGATGAATTTAAAATTATAGAGAGAAAGGGTTTAACACGTGCTTCAGGTTATCCCACAGCATTCAAGACTAAATGGATTAGACTTGTATTAAGCAAGATTCATGATGGAATTTTATGGTTAGAAGATGTTCTCATTAAGATTACAAAGAGAATCATTCATAGGGTAACTGGTTTTCCTACCCTAGATCGGCACAAGACCTTAAGGAGTGATTCCAAGGAGGTTATAGAGAAGAATACAGGTGCCAAGTGGAACAAGAGAGGAATGACCATTGATACTATTCAAGATCCTCTTGTTGAATTTGCTGTTAGAGTCATAGCTCATAAATTTTATCAATCCAGTAGACTCAACAGTGTACCTTGTATTGCAGTAGATGTTGGCTAAAAATTAGTGAAGAAGGATAATACATATGATCTTGCAGAGCTGCAACTACAACAAATTAATGAAAACCTTGCTGCTATAAGAAGGACAAAGGGTGCACAATGCAAATTTGGTGCAATTTTAGTTTGTATATTCTTTTATGTACAAAATGAGTTTCCTTCTTTTGGAAAAGTGACATGGAGAAGTGATAGAACTGTCATTGCCCAAATCAATGAGTACATAGAGCAGATGGGAGACAATTTTGAGTCACTCATGACAAGCTATTTTGAGGACTTTAAGAAAGAAATGAAGCAATGACTCAGAATTCTAGTTTCCTTAGTTGAGAAACATGTTAATGATGTTTCTTTTCTAGTTGATATTGATTACACCTATGTACAAGCTGCCATACCAAGAGTGAGATGGTTGAGGCCTCTTGGTTATGAGATAAACATTGATGAAGCATCTATAGTAATTACAACTTTATTAGCTGAAGAGATAGACAAAAGTTCCACACACTTTGGAACTTATGATGTGGTAAGGTCAAAGGTGGATATGGAGTTGAAGACTGCCTCCACACTTAAGAAAAAGGACAAATTGGTGAAAAAGCTAAAAGCTAAACTGGGTGAAGGCACAACAGAAGGTGAAGAAGAAGAAGAAGAACCAGAAGGAGAAGAAGAAGAAGAAGGTCAAGGACCACTAGCACTAACCCAAGGCATGGGTGAGGACGCTGAAGAAGAGGAGAGTGTAGAGAAGGAAGCACCCAAGGGTGAGCCTAAGAAGAGGAAAGCTAAGAAACAACTAGTGGCACAACCCAAGCCAAAGAAACCTGTTACAAAACCAAGCTCAGTGAAACCAACTACAAGGGCAGATACAAGGGGAACAACAAAAGTAGTAAAGGAAACAGAAAAGAAGAAGGCTATAGAGTAGAGTGGGCCTGTAGAAAAGAAGAGAAGAAAATTTATAGCTCCACAAGAATTAGAGGATGAAGAAACAGAATCAGATGAGGAGCAATTCAGACTAGTAAGACGCTCCACTTCATCCAAGTTAGAAGGTATTTGCAATAACATTAGAGACAATGTAGATTTGTCTAGTCTTAAGACCATATAATTTAATAAGTTGTCAGTAGAACAACAAAATATAGTAGAGAAGTCCATCTACACTATGATGGAAAAGTTCAAGACTACTCCACTTAAACTAGATGACTCAATACCAAAGGAGCTTAGCTCACTAATTGAGAATAAGTGGCATTACTACTTGAAAATGGAGAAAGAAATAAGAGAGTCAACCTTGGCTCATGTAATGCCAAACCTTTCAAAAGGTCAAATTAATAAGGCAAGTAAGAAGTATCCCAGTCAATTTGTCCCTAGATACCAAGCATTCAGCATACTACAGAACCAAATTGAAGATGTTGTGAAGAAATCAACATAGATATGGAGGGTTATCTATGGTTTGTCAACAACAAAGGAGGGAGAAGAGGACCTTGATGAAGGGAGAAATGAAGAAGATGATGATGTTGAAAGTGACAAAGAGGAAGATGTGGAGAAAGAGGCCGAAGAAGATGAACATGCAACAGCTGAAGAGCAGCAACAGGAACAAAGTGTCCAAGACACCCAATTGCCACCACCTAGTCCTCCACACATTGCACCTACACCTACAGAATCTATAATAATAAAGGATGTACCTAACACTTCCAGTCAGAATGTCAATCCACTAACCACAGAGGATCTCAAGAAGATCCTTCACCAAACAACTTTACAATCAAAGTTGTGTACTAGCCCTGTTTTGGTGAGTGTAGAGGAATTGCAAAGGGTAGTAGCTAAGATTACAAAGGAAAAGGTGAATCCACAAGAACCATCTTCACAAATTCCTCTAGCTATAAGTGCTCAACCTACAAAGCAAGCAGACAAAGAGACAACTGCTAAGGTTGATGCTTCAACAAGTACACCTGCAACAGAGATAGTCAAAGGACAAATTGGACAAAAAGATACATCTGTATGTATAGCACAAATAGTAGGTGCATTGCCCAAAATCACAATCATTGATCAAGGTAGAAAGGAACAAGTCAAGGAAGGGGAGAGCCCTAAGGAGAAGGAGCAGCAATAAATTCAGACATTGGCTAACTTGCCAAGAATAGGGAATCCTGTTGAGACAGCACAATAGCTGAGCTCTGAGGTACCACTACAAATATTTGTACTAGGCTCGAGTTCTACCAAGGTTTCTAGGGTACTTCACTATGGAGACCCTACTCTTGATGAAGAGGTAGTCATTCCAAGGTATGACTTTGCAAGTATGACCATTGATCAAATCACTGAAGTGCAAGAGGCACTTGAGAGGAAGAAGAAGCAAGAGGTACTCAGAAATGAGTACAAGTAGAGGCAAGCATTGGTAGAAATCAAGGATATATTTCTAGATGCTTTCAGTATACAGGTACTTGATGAAAATAAGCCCATAATGGAGAAAATGGCCAATATAGTGGACCAGGTACAGAATGAAGACCATGAGACAAATGTAAAATTAATGGAATGGTCTGAGAAGAAATTTCAAGGAAAGGTAAATGAGAAAATTGCAAGTGAAATAGCACTTTCACAAGTTGAACTGGCTAAGAAGATTGAAAAGTTCAAACAAGTACTTGAGAATATCTTCTCATTGTACAAGTAGCTGTGTGATTTCTCATATTTCACACGAGAGACCAACCAGAGGATAATGAGCTTGGAGAGGAACCTTCAAATTTCTAGCATTTAGCTACCCAAGGATCTAGCTCAGAGTGAGGAGCATTTTGCCCAGACGCTTCGCACTCAGAAGGAACTAGCAAAATTAACAACAGAAGAGAGCACCATCAAAGCAAAATTGCTCCAGCTTCAATCCTCAATCACCCCACACTTGGAAATCCTCCATAAGGAATAGGCCTATGCAGAGAATATTCTAAAGAAAGACCCTAATTTGTCTACTTTAGATGGTCTTGGTCATCTTGCTGCAGAGATTGCCATCCAGTATAAATCTCTTGAAATTGCCTTGAGTAAATGGGATGCTTCTCCCATAATGATCATGGAGGTAAATAATTTTTTTTTGGAAAAGTATGGTCTTAACCCTTAGGAAACCTTTGACGTAAGTTTCAAAAAGGGGGAGATATAAGACATGGGGAGATAATGATATAAGGGGAGATATAAGACCTAGTGTGCAGGGGAGATATCATGTTTTGAGGAGATGTGAACAGATGAGAACAGATAAAGAGTATCAGTTATATCAGCATGAGACATATTCAACAGCATAAAATTTTGGTTATCAAGATAAGAAAGAATGGCATAATCAACTCAGGGGGAGTTACAATTTTTGAGGTATATATTGTTCCTTACAAAATTTTGATCAAGTTTTTGAACTTCTATATATACCGAGCAGATTAGAGAATGTACTCATAAGGTTAGAATAATAAAGGCTTAGTTAAGTGTTTTTGCCACCCATGTAAAAGGGGGAGATTGTTAGTCTCAGAATGATTTTGAGATTTGAGTGCCAACACACTTAATTACATTCTACATTGGAGCCAAGTACATTATGTATGCCGAGCCATAGTAAGTGCTAAGTCATAAAATCCAACAGGTGCTGAGTGATCTTCAGGAGCTGAGCAAGTCTTCAGGTGCTGAGCATGATTCAAGTGCCAAGCATCAGGAACTATCAAGTGCCGAGTAACACAGAAACTACATATGAGTTTGAGAAGGCATAGATTCAGATGTAAACCATTTTTATGGCCAACTGTTAGTGAACAGATTGTCCTTCGAGAAAATACATGCAAATCTAACCCTGAATGCCCAAGTGAAAGGACAAACTAACACCAATAGTTGGATAGGTTATCATGGATTGATAACCTTCCTCTGAATTTTTATCGGGTACAGCTCCCTGTGTGAGATATTCAATGAATTTAAATATCCTGCACTTTTACCTGAAAGTACGAAAGGATCTCTCACAGATTCTTAGATCGTGAGGTATAGATTATTTCTAACAACAAAGAGATGCTTTAACTAATCTACAGAAATGAATAATAACACTAATATGTAGTAAAGACAGTAACTAGATATCTAGAACTGATAAATCAGGATTCACAAAGTAATACTGACTTAACATGCCTGAACACAAGGTTTCTAAGCCATATTCAAGAAGATACATATATAGACATCAAATCTCTGTATGCACAAAGTCATGCAAAAACTAAAACACCCATATCATATCTACCAATTACTGTCATTACAATATCTGCCTATCTAATACTCTAACCATTCTACCCTCCCCTTTATAGCAGCATAAAATCTCCTATAAGGAAAAAGCAGAACTCTCAGCCCAAACTCTCCTGTACTACAACACCAAAGTCTCCCCTATAGAAAAGAAGTGGAACTCTTGCTTATTCTGTTGCTGGCTTATTTAACTTTTTTTTTTTGTGACTTTTCAGTTTCATAACTGATTCTTGAAACTTTTTCTCTTCACCTTCCTTGATAGATTTTGTTTGATTTTTATGACATTTAGCTTTTAAAGGTTTTTCACTAAATCAAATGTCATTTTAGCATATTTGGACAAGTGGCAAATGAATAAATCAGTCCAAAATAATAATAAAAATCAACTGCTGGGTGGATTTGTTTTGACAATCAAATGGGTCTAGTGCGGGGGCAATAACTAATTATTCCACCATTCGATTTCCTTCATTTTCGAATATGTTGGAGAGATCCTAATTCCGCATAACTTGATTAAAGCGATTGAGAAAATTATGTCTGAGTAAAAAGTTATTTAAGACTGAGTGGAGGTATATAAAACTGCCAAAATAATCGAACCCGTTGAACTTGTTTGAACCATTTGAACTCATTTGAACCTACGGGATGAACTCTTCTAAACTTGTGATTGCATCGTTAGATCTTCTTCACTTTAAAATATGCTGGTGCTAGACTAGTCATTTATGTTCTCACCGAGCAATTTGTGAAATTATGCCTGGGTGAAAAGTTACAAGTTGCTGTTTATTGATATACAAAACTGTGATTTTGAACTGTCATGCCATCAAACTTGTTGAACCATCGAACTTGAAATTTGAACTTGATCTCTGAATCACTTTGGACCACTTTGAACTTCTGAACCAAGCCACTGAATCATACATGTGAACCTCTTAGAATAGATCATCAAACTTGCATGAGCACATTGAACTGTTTTGAACCACTTTGAATTGCTTCAAACTTTAGTTCAAAGTGGTTCAAAAACTCTGTACTTGAAGTTCGAACTGTTGAACCTTTGAAAAATCAAACTCATTGAACCTTTGACTCACTTGAAGATTCACTATGATATTATTTCATTCTTTGGTTGAGGAACATCTTCACACTATGATGTATGAATTTCTACTTTGACCATGAATCATGGGCTGGAGCTAAGCTTTGAACCTTCCTGGATTAACACTTGTACATTTTGAACCCAGAATCTGAACTTTGCTTGCATTGAACCTGCAACATGAGTCAATTGAACAATTGAACCACTTTGAATTACTTTGAACTGAGGCTCAAAGTGGTTCGAAGCTATGAATTACAAGTTTTTAAAACCATGCTCATATTGGTTACTAACACCGACATAGAAGGATCTCGAAGGATCTAAGAGATAAGATCAAATCTTTTGCATTCCCTATGCAATTTGCATGCAACCAATAGGAAAAATGGAGAAGGCATGCAACCAATAAGAAAAGTGCAAGTATTGAGAGGGAAAGATGAATGAATATGGATCGTAGATTCATACCTAACCCTAAGTCTTCGAATGTATTTATAAGGAAGATGAAATCTCATTGTAAAGAAGGATGAAGGAGTATATGCGAAAACTCTAGAGGAATTCAGAGTGAAGAGTTAAAGATTTAGAGGGAGAGAGCAACAATAATATATTTAGTTGATCAGAACAAACCGAGGGTTATGAGCAGACATCAAATCTCAGGGGATCAGGATCAGAGAGAGTAGATCAAGTGCCTGTATTCAAAAATCAAGGATTGTAAGCTATCAGGTTTATTATACCTAATACTCTCTAGCCATTGTATTAGAAAGGAAACCCTATGTAGATAGGTTAGCTTAATAGCTATATTGTAGATCCTTTTGAAAAGGTGATTAAATCCTTTAACATGGTAACACTTCATGTAAAGTGTTTGTAAATCCTTTAACCAGGTCACTATTGACATAGTGTAAAGCCTTTAACAGGGTAGGCCTTTAATAGGGCAAACCATCAAAAGTGGTTAAACTATATTGTTGCAGTGATACTTTGTGGGTATCATCCCCACCCCAGTTTTACCTTCTTATTCTTGGAGGGTTTCTAGGTCATCATATTTGGTGTTATGTGTTTTGATGCATGTGTTTACTTTATGTTGATTTGATATGTTTACATGCATACAATTTACTTTCAGTTAAATTTTTATAAGGAAAAGTTTGATACTACTGATTCACCCCCCCCTCTCAGAAGTATTTCCCATTTTGAATATTCCAACACTTCTTTCTTCCCAAAACTTCTTCTTTCCCCCTTTTTTTGTCACTCATGTCTTCTGCTAGGGTTGGGAGGATGGAATCAAACCATATTTTCCAAAAAATGGCTTGTGAATTTGGATGATCAAGGCTAGGGCATGATCCCATGTAGTGTGAACTGATTCTAAAACCTGAATCTTGATCAACATCTTTGCAACTAAGTCATTGAGGCTATCACTAGTAGAAAGTAATGGCCTATATTTTCACCATTCTAAAAATTTGAAAAGTGTACCATGAAAATTTAGGTTAAATATGTGAAATTATAATTTAGATGTCTTTGATTGTAGAGGTTTTTCTAAGAGAAGCCCTAATTTTTGTCCTTGTATTCCTTTCCCTTTTTTATTATTTTCATTTCCATGTTTTAAGCCCTTAAGTTAATCTTTTTTGTGTGCCTTTTCTTGTTTAAAGAAAGTTGACATTTTTTAAGTCGCGATGTCATGACTCCTTCTTAAGCACTAGATCTCTAGTCTAGTAAGCCTTAATAGTTTTAAGGTTGTGATGGTGCCACACAGTTTGCTAGAGGGTTTTTGCAGCATCTATGTGGTTAGTAGCAATGGGTCAGCTTGGCCAATGATGTTGCGAAAGAATTTTTGACACAAGATCGCCAGGGTTATGAAAGTTCACAAATATGCGACATGGAATGATCTACCAAAATCATTATGGCATAAACAATTTCAAGGTGGAGAAGTAGTGATCAATAGAAAATTAAACTGTGATGCTCCTTCGTGGGTTTGAGTTCTTAGTGATAATTTTCAGTGGAGATGGGGAGATTGACCTTGTTCATGACTTCACGCAGTTAAGAATGCAGTATGAGATAATAGTCATAATGTAGCGAGAGAGTTATATGGTGCAAAGGCTTAGTTCACATTGGATCTCGTGGTTCATGGCATAAGGTTAATGAAGGGTTGTGAAGAAATGAAAAGGGTAATGCAGTAGTGTTCGCCACTTCTCTAGGTGTTTTGAAGGTATACAGAAATAGAGTTATGATGTGGCAATTAATTGTAAAAATAGACATTGATGCTAGGTATCCACCTTAATGGTTTCCATTTTTCATAACTGTTGTGACCTAGCGATGAAGGAATAACATGTTTTTTTTGGTTTCATGAAGCTAAAGTGATGTAGGAGCATCCCATACTCATCCAGGGCACATTGGAGATTCAAGGAAATATAGAGGTCTTGGAGCATCTCATGATATCAATTGGTCTATTTTACAACCCATCATGGTTTTTGAAAGAACAAAAGGTTATAGTTTTGTATGATGTATGGGCTGATTCCAATGTTGAAGAGTTGTAATTGATCCTTGGAATGGGATCTAGTGGTTGTTTAAGGTAGAGAAGTCATTAGTTAGGGTCTAGTATTATGTCATAACAACCCCAAGTTGTTGCATACTTTAAAATAGTCAATAAGTCCCTTTAGACATAGTTTCTTGCTTTAAAAAATTCAAATTTTGCATAAGAGCCATTTTGGAGGGAAACCTTCTAATTTGAATTTTATAAAGGGATAGGTAGTGAAATGAATTGGAGTCAGTTAAGGAGGTTGAGAACTATCTCCTGAACATATATATATGTGTTGGTATGGCCTGTACCTTAAGATAGTACAGACTGTTATAGAATTTGCAATAAAAGTGCTTCATTTCAAGAGCAATTTGAAGAATCCTTTGTTTTGTAAGCATTTTTTGATATTGGAATGAATGGAAATATCATTTTAGATATGTATTTAGGTGATTCACAGGGTTTTGCACTCGGATTTGAAGATTTGGTCATTAAAATTCCGTACTGTTGGCTGTAACAGTCTTATTTTAGGCATTTTTGACAGTTTTCTTTGATTAATCATGGTATTTCCATGAAATGTTTATTGTTTCTTCATGTAATACCATCCATTTAACATGTATTATGATTACTAACCTTGTATTGAGCATTTAACCAGTGATTGGTGACCACCAAAGCAATTAAGGTGTGAAAAAAAGAGGGAAATCCAAAGGGACAAGTATAGCAATAGAGAATCTACCTTAAGGAGGTAGGGTTTTTATGTTTTCTGGAGTTAGGGCATGCCATAATTATGGCGTTCCATCTTTGAACAGATTCTAGAAGTGATTGGAAGTGGGAGAACCGTAAAACCCTTATTTTATGCCATTTAATGAGAGAGTTTGTTGAAAGCGTGCCTGGAAAGGTCAACTTGCAAAAAAGATTGGGGAATCCTTAGTTTGGCATCAAAATACCATATTGTAGAAATTTTGAGAGTCAGGGGACAAGTTTGAAGGGTACTTGCTTTGTAAAAGTGGCTTAAAAGGCCTAATTTTGAGACAAAACTGTCCTATTCCGTACAATCTTTCCAAAATAGTGATATCTAATTTTTTAATATGTTATAAAACTTTGAAAAGGGTATCTAAAAATCATATTTTTTTTCTTGGTGTTTTGTAAAGTTTGGGAGAAAAGTCAAGAAAACAGGGTCTGCTGATCCGAAGAAGAGAGTAGCCTAGTCAAGAGGGGTAACTTGGGTTTATGCATGAACTTGGTTTTGGGATTGTAAAACCTATTTATACATGTCATTTGAGTCTGTTGAAACACTTTGTGGGGTTCAAAGAGATAGTTGAAGGTCTATTCCATATTTGTGGTATTTTCCCTTTAAGGTTTCTTAGAACCTAATAGGAACCTTGGGAGTTTGAATTAGTTTTGTGGGAATCCATCACCTTTTGCATGCCACTCTGCATCATAAAGGCTTAATAAAAAAAATGAGTTATGAGGTAGAGATAAGGTATACATGCGACATCGAGGCTAGTAGAATGGGTTAGCATGAAAGCCTCATGATATTACAAAAATTTAAGATTGCCAGGCCTTTGCACCATCACAGATTGAACTGATAGGTTGGTGATAAATGGCGAGAAGTAGAGATAGGCAAGAAAACCTAGCTATAGCTACATCACTACTCTCAAAAGCATGGGTTTTTTTTATGAAAAAGGGTAACTTTTTGGGTACTCGAAGAATGATGACTAGCAGTACAAACACCGTAAAGTGTAAATGCAAATGTTTTCTAGAAATTTGAAAGATTTCATGCATTTTACCTTAAACACCATTAATGCCACCCTTAATTCACATAAACCATTAAAGAGTTGATGTAACAAAGTTTTTGTCACCAGTCCCAGTGAAGTGATATTGTAGAAGAGAGAATTATGAAAAGAGCTTGTTAGACTGTTTGAATTGCAAAAATCTTGCTAAAGTATTTGAATTATAGAGAAATGGCAAAAGAAGAAGGAAAGATGATTGCACAGGTAGACATTGAAAAAGTTCTGGCCAGTGATGTGCAGGGAAAAACAAAATGCCCTAGTCCATTTGCAAATGAATGGGTATATTTCTTGTTAGGTTCATTGAATGCACAATCTACAAATTCACATGTCTTGAAGGACCCATACAATTTTTGCAGAGATGCAATAGTGCCAGAAATGAATGGGAATGAATTGTTCTAGTTCTTCTACAACAATAGGGTATGCAAGCCTCCTCTTTCAAATCATTGGAATAGGAATTTGGGTAAGCTAATTAAGGTAGAGGTTTTTTGTGGATGTAGACCTATTAAAATCTTTGATAAAAGCATATAATTCAGTGAGCCATGCTAATCATAAGAAAGACAAAATAATTTTGTGTACATTGGACAGGGAGACCTTCATAGAAGTTTTTTACTTAGGAGGACCCATGACTCATATATTGAGTTGGAGAAACTGAAAGAAACTTTCAAGAGTCAAAAGATTTTTCTCACTGAAAGTGTCATGAGGAAGCATATCCCTATGTCCAAGAAGGAGAAGGGGGAGATTCCAAAGAAGTTAGGGGATTTCATGCCCTTGAATATTTTAGAAGATATTTATAGTACACTATCTTTGGATATACAGGACCAACATAAAAATGTTGGATATGACTTTGTCATGCATATAATAAATGTTATCCACAATGAGATTGTTGTTACACAAAATGGAGACTTGAAGAACTTTAAGTTTCACCAGTATTCACTATTGATGCACGTGATCTTGTATAAAAATGTGGGTTATATAAACCCAAGTTTCATAGAAGAAATAGAGAAGATGGTAAAAAAATATACTTGTGCAACATTGGACAAGGGTATGGAAAAAATTCTACCCTTATGCAAATTATCTTGCTTTTTATAATGATTGTGTATATCCCATTTTTAATATGCTAGGTGATGTGACTAAGAGGGTACCAAGGGCTGTAATAAATTTTCTTAAACCATCTAGGTATTTTGATAAGGATAGGAAACTGGGACATGATTGGGGAAGCATATTTTTATTTGAAAATTTTTCTATAATAAGGGTTTGTGGATGCCCACAACCACCTCATCTTCTACCCAAATATATCCTTGAAACATTGGGAATCATTGAATTTTTATGGCAACTAATTTTGATGAATAGGGAATATTTAGGGCCCACTATCTAAAAGGGGACCTTTGTTTGTAGAAATTTCAAGGTAGGATATTTCATATTGGCAAAGATGCAATTAAAGAATTGGATGCATTCATTAGAGAATTCAAGTTGTCAACTGGGCCTGCAAGAACATATGATCCCAATGATATTGTTAGGATAGCCCTGAGATAGATGAGGGGATTCAATTTCCCCCTGAGAAAATAGATATGGGAGGAGGATTCCATCATTGACTATTTGGAAATAGAAGAATGAAGAGACATAATTGTAAAATGGAGGGAAATAATGGCCATTGAAGAAGAGATTAAAATGACTGACCCTTCATTCAAGTGTTTTTATGACAAGGAGAGATATAATAAATGCATCCAAAATTTTCAAGAAATACTATCCCAAGTGCCTCCAGAAGTAAGAGTTAAATTGGAGCCTGACTCTCTTGAGCAAGATATTGTGCTTGAGGTTGATGACGAAGAGGAGAAACCAATGAGTTCAGCATGGGTCCAAGGAGGAAAGAAGAAAAAAAAATTGATTGAGATACCAAATAAAGTTAGGGAAAAGACTCTACAAATCATGTCAAGAAGGAGACAATAATTTGATGATCTAAGGCATAGATTTCTGATGAGACAAGCCATTGAAAATGAGAAAATCGCTAACAAAATTGAGCTTGAGGCCAAGATGATTGATGACAGAATCATACGAGCTCAAGAATTTATATGTGATGATGATTTCATCTTAACTGAAGAATTCAAAAGATTTCTATTCAAATTAAAGCAAAATGAATTGACCTTGTAATTGTAGCAAGGAGATTCAAAAGAAACAGTGACTGAACTGGTAGGAAAACTACAAGAATATGATCCTAATAGTGAAACCCTCACAATAGAAGAAGCTAGAGAGCTACTTAACATAAATGGAATGATATTATTCCCTAGCTGGGAAATGAGTTCATCTTTCATGCTGGACCATATCAGGAGACAAGAAAGGTCTATTTCTCTTCAAGATATTAGCTTGACTAGAGAATTAAAGGCATCCTGTTTCAACATTGATGCACAAACGATGGCAATATGGAGTATTTCTCTAGAATTAGACAAGCCAACATTGATGGAATTCAAAGATTCTCCACAAGGAAATGTGATTTTCTAGAATGTCAGTTCCACTTCTGGAGATCAAATTTTTAATATGATGAATTCAATGTCACTCACGGGAAAGAGTAAAATGGATTTACTGGAAGAACAATTATATTAGGCCTATGGAAAATACATAGAAATCGGGAAATAATATGAGGAGGAAATGAAGAAGACCTATGTATTAGAGAAAAGAAATGCTAACTTGGAAAAATGAGATAAGGACATTGAAGACCGTTACCAGACCTATTACAAAGGTCAATGAAAAAGAGACACAAATAGAAGAAGATGTGTTAGAGATGGGTATAATGGAAAGTTAGCCAATGAACATGGATGCAGATGGATAAGAAATAGATAAGAAAATAGAGATAAGGACAATGGAAAATATGCTTGCCTAAAAGATAGGTGTCCTAAAGAAAATCTCACAGAACATCCGTAGCAGTTACATGTCATTGCAAGGAGCTGTATACTAGTGTTCAGAGGCTCTATCTTTGCTTTCCCTTGTATTTACTAAATGGGGTCCTTGCGTGAAATTCTTTCATAAACTTGTTCCAATGTTGACACAAAAGAAATAATTTCCAAAATAAGGCATTATTCCAACTAGGAAAATGATAAATAAGGTTAAGGAGTTGGACAATTTATTCTTAGGAAAGATGGAGATAATCCAAAACAACATGAAAACCAATGTCGAAGGTACACCTGGATTTGTGCCAAAAATTGTTGACGCTGAAGGAAACTTGAAAGGATGGTAGGAGCATTCCACCTCTTTTGAGGGTATTTTGAAGCATGAAAGGTTTTTTTCTTATTGTAATGATGAAACCAATGTGGAAACAATACATGGTATGATTGATATCCTATACAAAATTAAAATGGATATGGTGTAGGAGCACCTAGGGTAAGATCAAACCCTAAGTCTGCTTTTTGGTTTGTGGATGGTATAACCAACCATGGGAATAATAAGGACTAAAAATAAAGTCCCAAGGTGTGTTTAAGAGGTTTGATTTGATAGGTTTTGATTTAGGAGTGTAATTTGGCCAATTAGGTCCTGATAGTTGAAAATTGCAAAAATTGCTCTAGGAGGTAAAATGAGGTAAAATTACATAAAAGGGGGAAAGGAGTGAGTAAATATAGCTCTTATATGTTCTAAGGTCATCCTAGGAGGTTTGATAACATCCTTTGCAAGTTTGGAGAGTCTAGGAGCAAAATTGCAAAAGTTGTCAAAAAGTTGATTGACAACTTTGCAATTTTGCAAAATTGCTTGACAACTTTTCAGGTAGTTTTGAAAAACCAATTATTTGGGAAGTTATGGTTCAAAATAAAGACTATGAGGAAAGGTGAAGTCTATTTAAGACTTTTCAAACTCATCTCCAAGGGTTGGATAGTTGGGTGTACAAACAACACTAGCAACAAGACAATTTTTGAGCATTTGAGCGTAGTTTTGGAGTTTTGGTTGAGTTTTTGGATTGAATAGAAGAATATTTTTGATGAAGTATAATTGTTTTTACATGTATTGAATCTATGTGCAATCATTTTGGTTTCAAGTAGGCATTTAATAAGGTTGAGAAAATTATTTGTTTTTGTTAATCCTACTGTCCAGTTTTGAGTAACAAGTATGGAATGGGCTATAGATTGAGTGTCCTTGGTCTAATCCATGGTTCTTGGAGAAAAATAAATAGCCTCTATACATATTGTAAATATAGTTTGTGGAGGTTGTGGAAGGCTAGATGCTACTTTTACGAGCAAGCCCTAGGCAAGCTAACAAACTTGGCAAGGTGCAAGGAGATGCTTGTAAAGAGTTCTTGTGAAGAACAGATGATTGACATGGGTCAATATTGAATTAGAAAAGAAGGATTAATGTGTAAAGGAAGATAAACTCAAAGTAGGAGGTTGGGTATAGAGTTTGACACTTGCAAGGAAGAAAATACTAACATTGCTTCTAAAACCCTTAAAAGTAGGGTTTTATGAATCCATATAGTATAGACATTGCTGGAACCCTAGACTTGCAAAATCTTCAAGGGTTGGTCATAAGGAAAAAAAAGTCTAGTATACACCAAGGTTCCTTATTGAGGGTTTTTTTGAGTTATAGCTCTTTCCTTGTTTCTAGAAGGGCTAATAGGGGCTCTTAGGGCTACAAGGTGTAACTAGCCAATTTGGTGATTTGGGTGAGAGAACCTTGAAAGAATGGTGTAGAATGATGGGGAATGGGTTAAGGACCTCAATAGGAGTATTCTATCTTGTTTTTGAGGCACTTGGTGTTCTTGGGGAAGTTTTGGCATTCTAATCCAAAGAATGCATTTTAGGTGAATTGGGAGAATGGCATTGAAGTTTTGAATTGGTAGGCGAGTTTCTTGGAAAAGGGGATTGTAGAGGGATCCTCTGAGTTAGGGTTAGGAGAGAAGACAATATAGTGGGATAGGAATAGCGTAGGAAGAGATAGAAGCTCTTAGGTGAAGAAGCTCCCCATCAAAGTGGTATCAGAGCCATAAGATTAGGCTTGTGGTGGCATGCTGTATTCTACTGAGTCAAGTGGATCTTCCAAGATGGTGACCAATGTAGAGTTGGAAAAGGAAGTAGATGAGAAAAAGAATCTCTTAGAAGAAAAGACTAGGGTTCTAGATGAGGCCCTAGAGGAGGTGAAAGAAAAGTTGAAAGAGATAGAGGATGCAACCCAAGCTAAGGAAAATGAAGACTTTGGCAAGGGCAAAGAGAAGGTGAGTTTGAAGGATGAGATACCTAAACTAGATCCTCCAGTTGGTGAGCAAGAACCATTCCTTAAAGCCCTCAAAACATTTGGAGGGAAGATTCTAGAGAATGTATCTTTTTTTCATGGTAAGATGGATGCAAAGGTAGTCTTAGAATGGCTTGAGAGCATTGAGAACTACTTTGAGTGTGAAGGGACAATAGAGGCCCAAAAGGTGAGGTTTACAAAGTCTAGATTGAAAGGGCAAGCTTTGACATGGTGGATGTTTGTGCAGGAAGAAAGAGAAAGTGAGGGGAAGAAACATATAGCTAATTGTAAAGCAATGATGGAAAAGATCAAAGAAACATATCTACCAGAGGATTATGAGATTCAGATCCATAAGCAAAGGCAAAACCTTAGGTAGAAAGATCTTGATCTGGCTACCAACACTAAGGAGTTTTAGAAGTTGGCGCTAAGGTCAAGGGTGCAAGAAGCAGAGAGTATTAAGGTACCTAAATGGCCTTAAATGGTCCATGCAAGATGAGTTGAGTTTTTTTAGCCTCACCACTCTTCAGAGTTGTTTTCAAATGGCTAGGAAGGTGGAAGAAAAACTAAGGAAGAAAGGGGACTCCAGTTCTAAGAATAGGGGTAGAGGTAAGGACTATAGAGGTGGCTCAAGGGGAGGATCTAGTGGTAGGAGTAATGAGTAGAGAAGCTATGGAGGCTCTAAATGGAGTGAGTAGACCAATGAGACCAGCCAGAGAGGAGGCTCTAGCAGAGGTATATTAGAAGGCAAGAGAATTGGACCTTGATGTGGAGAAAGGTGAAAACCTTATGTTGAGGAGGGTATTGGTCAAGGAACTAGTCAAGGATGAGCCAAAGAAGAGGTGAGCACTATTTAGAACCACGTGCAAAATATTGGGAAAAGTATGGAAGGTGATCATAGATTCAGGGTCTACTGACAATGTCTTGTCAGAGGAGGCAGTACAAAAGCTTGGTTTGACTAAGATTCTAGATGTGTACCCTTACAAGGTGACCTAGTTGAACAAGGGACATAATATCCTAGTAAATGAACAAGTGTGGGTAGACATCACCATTGGCAAATATCAGGATAAAATCTTCTATAATGTGCTTCCCATGGATTCTTTTCACCTACTGTTGGGAAGACTATGGCAGTATGATAGGGAGGAAGTGCATCATGGGAAGGAGAACAAATATTTATTTAAGAAGGATGGTGTCACCTATAGAATCTAGTCTATAGTGGAAGAAGAAAAGGTGGAGAAGTCTACTGCTAAAGCATTGGTCATGAGTGGAAAGGAATTCCTTAAGGACTTAAAGGAGAGAGAAGGAGTAGGTTATGCTATTATGCTAAAGCCTAAGGAGGAGAAGACATCTACACCCACACTTATACTTGCAAAAGTGTAAGAGCTATTGCACCAGTTTAAAAACATCATATGTGATGGAGCACCACCTACCACCTAAGAGGGCCATAAGTCATCAAATTGACTTCATACTAGGAGCATCACTACCAAACAAATCTACATACAAGATGACTCCAGAGCAGAACAAGGATATTGTAAGGCAAGCTCAAGAGATGCTTGATTAGGGGCTAATTAGGAAGAGTATTAGTCCATGTGCCATACTAGTGGTCTTAGCATCCAAAAAGGGAGGTAAGTGGAGAATGTGTACTGATTCTAGGAAAATTAATAGAATCACAATTAGGTACATATTTCCTATTCCTAAGATAGAAGACTTGATGGATTGTCTAGGTGGAGCTAGGTACTTTTCCAAAATTGATCTTTAAAGTGTATACTATCAAATTAGGATGAAAGAGGGGGATGAATGGAAGTCTACATTTAAGATTACTGAGGGTCTCTAGGAGTGGTTGGTAATGCCATTTGGCCTTACCAATGCACCAAGTACCTTCATGAGAGTCATGAATGAGGTTTTGAAGGATTACATTGGGGTATTTATTGTGGTATACCTAGATGGAATTCTCATCTTTAGTAAGACCAAGGAGGAAAACATGAAACACCTAGAGTTGGTATTGAGGAAGCTCCAAGAGGAGAATTTGACAATAAATTTGGAAAAAAGTGAGTTCATGAAAGAGGAACTAGTTTATTTGGGGTTTATAGTATCCCAAGGAAGTCTTAATATGGATAAGGATAAGGTAGAGAATATTTTGAGTTGGCCTACACCTAGATCTGCTACTAAGGTCAGGAGTTTTCATGGGTTGGCACAATTTTATAGGAAATTTATAAAAGATTTAGTGAAATATGTGCACCTATGATGGATACAATCAAACAGGGCATGGAGACTAAATTTGTGTGGACCAAACCTACAAATTAGAGTTTAGAGAGATTGAAGAAGGAGGTAGCAACCCAAACTATCCTAGTTCTACCTAGTTTTGAGAAACCATTTGTGGTGGAGTGTGATGCCAGTAACATAGTAGTTGGGGCAGTTTTGAGGCAAGAGGGTAGACTAGTGGCATTTTTTAGTGAGAGGCTTAATGAAGCCAAGACAAGGTACTCGACATATGACCTAGAGCTTTATGCACATGTCCAAGCCCTCAAGAAGTGGAGGCACTACTTGTTGCCTAAGGAGTTTGTTGTCTTTACAGATAACCGAGCTTTGAGTTTCATCAACTCACAGGAGAAGCTAAGTCTGAGACATATCAAATGTATGGAGTTCTTACAGTCCTATACCTTCACCATCAAGCATAAGAAGGGGATAAACAATAAGGTGGCAGATGCCTTGAGCAAGAGATTGTTGATAGTGCAAGAAGTCAATTTGCAGAGCATTGGCTTGGATGGCTTCAAAGATCTATATGGGGAGGACACTAACTTTTCAGAGGCTTATAAGGTATATGCTGATTTTGCTAATCATTTCCATAGTGATTTTACTAAATATACCCTACAGAATGGACTATTGTTCAAGGGTCAATAGTTGTGCATCCCAAGAGGATCCATGAGGGAGAATCTCATACAAGAGAAGCACAATGGGAACATGAGTGGACATTTTGGTCTGAAGAAGACCTTGGACCTTGTGGAAAGGTTCTATTACTAGCCTAAAATGTAGAGGGATGTTAGGAGGTATGTGGAGCAATGCAACATATGTCAAAAGGCAAAGGGAACTTCATCAAATGCAGGGCTCTACCAACCTCTCCCTATTTCTAATAAACCTTGGGAATGCGTCAGCATGGACTTTGTAGTGGGATTACCAAGGACTAGGACAGGGATGTATAGTGTCTTTGTGGTAGTAGACAGGTTTAGTAAGATGAGCCACTTCATACCATGCAAGACTACACATGATGCAAGTAATGTGGCCAACCTATTCTTCAAGGAGGTGGTTATGATACATGGCCTGCCACAGAGCATAGTAGCTAACAAGGATGTTAAGTTTATGAGGCACTTTTGGAAGACCCTATGGAAGAGGCTTGGAACAAACCTAGAACATAGCTCTGCCTACCATCGTCAAGCTGATGGTCAGATAGAGGTGATAAACATGGTATTGGGAAACCTATTAAGGTGCCTCACTAAGGAATATGGACAAAGTTGGGAGCAAGTTATTCCCCAAGCTGAGTTTGCATGCAATTATAACAAGAATATGACAACAGGGTTAAGTCCTTTCCAAGTGGTATATTGTACTCACCCAAGAGGTATACTAGAGTTGAGTGACCTACCTTCACATGAAAAGATCAATGGACAAGCTGATGATTTTGTACAATCAATGAAGGAGGTACATGATCAAGTAAAGAAAACTTTGATGGAAGCCAATAAAAGGTTGAAGGAGAAGAAAGATGAGGGGAGGAGAGAGTTACAATTTCAAGTGGGAGACTTGGTGATGGTGTATCTCAATAAGGCCAAGTTAAAAAGGGAATCCCTAACAAATTATAGATGAGGAGGATTGGGCCATGCAAGATCCTTGAGAAGTATGGACCCAATGCCTAAAAAATAGATCTACCAAAGAACATGTCTCTTTATCCAATATTCAATGTGAAAGACCTAGTACCATATAAAGGTCCTAAGATGGATGACATAGAGTATCAGGAAGAGTTGAGCATGGATGTAGCAGACATGAAGGTACCTGAAAAGATATTGGACTCCAGGGTGAAGAAGAGCACAAGAAATGAGGTCTACAAGGAGAATTTGGTGAAATGGATGGACATACTTGAGGTTGAGGCAACTTGGATTGTTAAGGGTGACTTCAAGCAACTAGGCATCAACAATGAGTTCTTATCTCCAACAGTTCCTTAACTTCTTCATGCGGGGGGAGAATGGTGCAGGAGAACGTAAGGTAAGATCAAACTCTAAGTCTACTTTTTGGTTTGTGGATGGTCTAACCAACTATGGGAATAATAAGGACTAAAAATAAAGCCCCAAGGTGTTTTTAAGAGGTTTGAGTTGATAGATTTCAATTTAGGAGAGTAAATTTGTCAATTAGGTCCTGATAGTTGAAAATTGTAAAAAATTGCTTTAGGAGGCAAAATGAGGTAAAATTCCATAAAAGGGGGAAATGAGTGAGTAAGGATGGCTCTTATATGTTCTAAGGTCATCCTAGGCAGTTTGATAACATCCTTTTCAAGTTTGGAGAGTCTAGGAGAAAAATTGTAAAAGTTGTCAAAAAGTTGCATTGACAACTTTGCAATTTTGTGAAATTGCTTGACAACTTTTCAAGCAGTTTCAAAAAACCAAAAATTTGGGTAGTTATGGTTCAAAATGAAAACTAGGAGGAAAGGTGAAGTCTATTTAAGACTTTTCCAACTCAGCTCCAAGGGTTGGACAGTTGGGTGTACGTACAACACTAGCAATAGGGCAATTTTTGAGCATTTAAGTGTAGTTTTGGAGTAGTGGTTAAGTTTTTGGATTGAATAGAAGATTTTTTTTGATGAAGTCAAATCTTGTGTTTAGGTCTTGAATCTGTGTGCAATTTTTTTGGTTTCAATTAGGCATTTAATAAGGTTGAAAAAATTATTATTTTTTGTTAATCCTACTGTCCAGTTTTGAGTAACAAGTATGGAATGGGCTATAGCTTAAGTGTCCTTGGTCTAATCACCATGGCTCTTGGAGATCAAGAAATAAACTCTATAAATATTGTAAATATGGTCTATGGATGTTGTGGAAGGCCGGATGCTACTTTTACAAGTGAGCCCTAAGAAAGCTAACAAGCTTGGCAAGGTGCAAGGAGATGCTTGTAAAGAGTTCTTGTGAAGAGCAA
Source organism: Cupressus sempervirens (assembly GCA_028749045.1). Classification (NCBI taxonomy): domain Eukaryota; kingdom Viridiplantae; phylum Streptophyta; class Pinopsida; order Cupressales; family Cupressaceae; genus Cupressus; species Cupressus sempervirens. Next base: position 898,444,435 of record CM053783.1, on the reverse strand, counting down.
ATGATTGTCATGGGACAATATTGAATTGGAAAAGTAGGAGAAATGTGTAAAGGAAGGAAAACTCAAAGGAGGAGGCTGGCTATAGAGTTTGACACTTGCAAGGAAGAAAACACTAACATTGCTTCTAAAACCCTTAAAAGTAGGGTTTTCTGAATCCGTACAATACAAACATTGCTGGAACCCTAGACCTACAAAATATTCAAGGGTTGGTCATATAGAAAAAAATTATAGTATACACTGAGGGGCCTTATTGAGGGTATTTGTGAGTTATAGCTATTTCCTTGTTTCTAGGAGGGCTAATAGGGGCTCTTAGGGCTACAAGGTCTAACTAGCTAATTTGGCGATTTGGGTGAGAGAACCTTGAAAGAATGGTGCAGAATGATGGGGAATGGGTTAAGGACCTCAATAGGAGTAGCCTATCTTTTTTTTGAGGTACTTGGTGTTCTTGGGGAAGTTTTGGCATTCTAATCCAAATAATGAATTTTAGGTGAATTGGGAGAATGACATTGAGGTTTTGAATTGGTGGGTGATATTCTTGGAGAAAGGGGATTGTAGAGGGATCCTCTGAGTTAGGGTTAGGAGAGAAGATCCTATAGCGGGCTAGGAGTATCCTAGGAAGAGCTAGAAGCTCTTAGGTGAAGAAGCTCCCTGTAAGGGTATGAGTAAAATAGTTGCATAGGTTAAAGCTATAATAGATTCAAAATGGAACAAATGTCTGAATGAGATGAACACTATTAGAGGAGCCACTTGGCTAGACATAGAAACTGACATCACCATATGGGAAGTTATAGCTGATATCAAGGCATTGCCATCTAAAGATAGCGATTGAACAGGCTGAAGGAAGTTGTACTAGAAAACAGAGGAAGGACAACTACTTCAATGAGATACCTTATCTTTGTGGTTCACCTATTGTGGGTAGTCTGACATGGAAAACAAAGAAGTTGATCTTGAACATCTACAATGACAGTTGTTCAAATTTTGGCTATCTCTAGATTTTTCTCTTGCTTTTGTTGTGTCTTTTATGAAACAACATTGTCACAAATTGTAATTTGACATGTGTCTTCCCAATCTTTAGGTTGTTGCAATCCTTATTCTATAAAAGGATTTCCAAGATTTGGAAGAAGGGTTCAAATTTTTATTTTGTGATATACATATCATTTTTAGTCGGTCCTAGGTTTTGTGCTAAGTGGTGATGCATTCAACTTATTTTTGTAGAAGTTTGAGATTAATGGAAAGTTTGGTTTAGTCTCATATCTCTATCATAATTAGCATATTAGTACTATGTATTATTTTCAAAGAAGATAATACAAGAAAGCATTGTAGCGTAACTATGTTTCATAGTTTTGTCTCCTATTTCATGCTTTTATGATTTTGAGAGTGAATGAACAAGTTTTATTTTATTCAAATCCAATTTAATGATTTGTATATCATTTCATAGTTGATTTTAATTCAAAGAATTAATCATGGAATGATATGATCATTTAGGGTATAAAAGGGATATGATAAGTTTAAGATTTAAAGATTAATAGCTAATACATTTATTTGCAAGTCAATTAAATAGATCTAAATGATAATTGATATGAATTTGTTTTGACAATGGATTAAGTCACTAGTCTTTTGGTTGGAGAAATTAAGAAATGTCAATCTTGTCTTAGCATGAACACATTTTATAAATCAAAATCATCAAGCAATTACTGTCATAATGGAGTGCAAAGTTGGTCATAATTTTTTGCATGAATTTGTCAAGTTCATTATTAGTTATTGTTGACTTGTCCTTTATTTTGAAATTTCAAGAAGCTTTCAAGACCAAATATTCTATGAAGGGTTTGAATTACAGAGCATTATTCATAGAAAGTTGTCAAATCCTTAGGTTAACCCGCTTTGGTTTAGCATAACATAAAGTGTAGAAAGCATTAGTGCTTTGTTATGTTGGTTCAAGACTAAATAGGGTATACCAATCATGGGAAGTAGATAAACCCCAGGTAATATGCTACTTGTTGTTTCCCTAGTTTCAAATGCAATCTGTTAAATACAAAACCAACACAAATGGTGACTCCACGAGGGAGTATTGTAAAGGTTATTGAAATATTATAGTACATGTCAGGTCCTTTTCCTATTAGGGTAAATCAGGGTTATTTTCTATCAAAAAATTGTTCCATAAGTATTGTCTAGTGAGAATTATACCTGTGTTTTCAATAGTAGGTGATTTAATAGAACTTTCAAGGTCTTCTTATTCAAAATCACATTTCCCATAAGTAGTGGGTGGTGACTCTACTAGTTATAAAACCAGTGTCATTTTATTTTGAAAACCATGGATAAAAGAAAGAACACATGGGCATTTGTTAGAAAGAACCCAGAAGAAAATCTTTAGGGAGATCTTCCTCCAAAAGGAAGAAAGAATTGGTCAACAAAAAAGAGTGAACCACCAAGAGAACCAGACCCTCAGGAACATGTTACTACTAGTAGGCAGTCACATCATCCTATTAGTGAAAAAGAATCCGCTTATGAAAGTTCTAAGTCTATTAGTGAAACTCTGATGATAATTTTTATGACACCCTAGAAGTCATAGGTCAAGTAAAGGTGATATACCAAGATTCGGTGAATGTGGAACAAAGAAGAATCAATGATTTGTTCCATACCTATCAAGACCCTATCCTTTCAAATCCTCCTCATAAGGAGTTAGTACATATATATCTTGTACATATAGAAATTTCTTCCAGTTCTGAAGATATTAGATCAAATCTAGATGATTTGAGCATATTGAGAATGTAGTTTGCTGAGAAATTGGCAATAGAGAGGCATCTTCAAAAGGAAATGGAGGCAGAGATAAGGAAAGTAATAGAAGAAAGAGAAAATTTACTTAAGAGCATTGCTTCTCGGAAGAAGAAAAATGAAAAAGATGCTGCTCCTTGGAAACCCATAATGTTGGATGATGTTGCTAATCCGAGGAAGAAGCAGGAACTTTTGTTGAATAACCAAGAGTTTGAAAAAGAAGGCCCTACTGTTAGAAAGGTGCAAAATTAAAAGACCATACTAGTTGACAATAATGAGGATAAGAATGATAGGCCCTTTGTTGTTGAAAAGTACAAAGGAAAACAAAAGGTGACTAGTATTACAATAAATGAGCCTACAAGGATAACAAGTTCTCAAGCAACTATGTCAGCCTCTGACATAGAATTGGAGAAGTAAAGAAAAGAGATAGAAGATTTGGAAAAGGAATTGGAAAGAGTAGAGAATGAGGATTCTATTGTTGAGATGAAGAGGAAAATTCATTTTATCATTAGCACTTCAAATGTCCAGACAATAACTAATCTTGAAATAGGTATGCCTTCGGGTTCCATGCCAAAAACTAGTGATAATAAGACTATTACATTTGATGTCCCTCCTTTATCTTCTTAGAAAATGGATACTAATGTTAAGGTAGTTTCAAACACTAGTAAAAATAACACATCTTTCTCTAGTGATAATACTAGGATGAGAACACAAAGAAGATCAATCCAATTAGAGGGATATAGCCAGTTATGTTTTAATGGGATCCCTGGTTATCCAAATGCTATTGTGCAAGAATTGAGAAAAAAATTGATAAAATTTTCTGAGAATAATGTTATTACTTGTGAAGATAATTTTAGATGTTTCTTATACTTGCTAAATTATTATGAAGTTGAGCATGAGGATGTAGTTATGAAGTTATTTGTGCAATCACTAACTGAAGATGCAAGGGAATGGTTCAAAATATTTCCTAAGAGATCCATATCCTCATGGAGAGAGCCAGAGCATTGTTTCAAGGAGCAGTATGGTGGTAAACCAAATGCTAGCTACATTTTGAATGAATTCAATAATATAAAGAATCTCCAAAATGAATCTATCCTTGAATTTAATGCTAGATTTCAGAAGGGGATGTACAAGTTGTTTCAAGTTATGAGACTTGATGATAAGACATGTCTTACCACTTATATAATTGCTATTTATGGTAATATTGGTTACTTATTAAGGGACAAAGATCCAAGAACTCTTAGAGATGCCTTTATGATTGCAATAAATATTGAGAACAACATGAGGATCTCTGGTGAGTTGGGAAATAAGAGAGATGATCCTAAATTATTTGGAGGTAAAGGATTTAGAAAGAAGATCACAAACCTTTGGGAAATAAGAAGCAAGAGGTAGATAACATGGATCAAGTTCTTAATGTCATTAAAGATCTCAAAATCCCCATAAATAAAAATGACAAAGCTCAACCCACAGATAAAAACCAATTCCAAGGGAGTTACAATAGGCTAAGTAGGCTTTAGAACTACCCCTATAATACCCAATGGAAGGATTGTAAACCCATTCTTCCTCCTCCCAAAAATACAAATGAGAAATTCAACCCTGATCCTTTGCAAAGAGCCTTTGTCAACATGACATATGATTCCCAATGGTGCATGGTATGTCAGTTACCCCATTCATCATAACATTGTGCTATTGCAATGTCCTTTTCCAATTCTTAGAGCAAAAATGATGAAAAACCTAACCAAGAAGATAATAATGATGATATAGGTTGTAACATGGTTGAATCCTATTATGGTGATGTATCTGATTGTGATGATGTTGATAATGATGCATATATTGAAAGGAAAATTCATGATGTCATCCATCAATAGGTCTTCTTAGATGAAGATGAAGTGAATGATGCAACCTGCAATATGACTTCCTCAAAAGATGAAGTAGTTTTGAGAAGACATACTAAAGAAGAAATTGACGAGATCACTGCTAACATGGTTGCACAAGTGTAGACAAGAGGTATGATATTTAGGAATGATGGGGGTAAAGCAACCAATATTTTTTTCAAGAAGAAATATCCTAAAGAGAATAAGACAAATAAACCTAAAGATGGTTATGATATCAAGATAAAAAATGGGAACCCAAGAAAGAAGATGATTCCAAGATTCCCAAGGCTTAAAGAAAGGATGGGCAAAAGGTAGAATAAAAATCATCTAATGCAACTATTGAAAATAAAGAACAAAAGAATCATGGTGCTGCTACTATCTCTGAGAAACAAAAGTAGAGAAAAGGTATGTAAATAAAAACTCCTCCCATCCCTCCTATATGTTGTTTATGCTAACACATATTATAGTAAAGGTTCCACTCTCAGAATTTTTAAGAATCCCATAACATAAGGATAAAGCATTGACATGAGTTGGGAGTGTTAGAGAAAATGTTGACCTAAACTGTAATTCAAGTGAATCATCTAAAGAAAAGAAGGAACAAGTGAAAATGGAGGGTGTTGTGTCCCAAATCCCACCTATGTACTTAGATGATTTAGTAAATAAATGCTTGGGAAATATAGATCCATTTTTCTTAAGAATTATTGTAAATGAAAAGACATTGAAGAACTCTATGATAGACTATGGTGAATCAAATATAGTAATGCCTTTTGAGGTTATGGAGAAGTTAGGATTGAAGGTAGACACCACTCAAAGAAGATATTGTGCTATGGACCAAAGAGAAGTTACTATCATAGGGACAATAAATGCATTGCCTTATAGAATGCATGCCTGTCCCGACAAAGAATTAAGTATGAGTGTTCTAATTGTAGACATCCCACCCCAATATGGTATGCTATTATTTAGAAAGTGGAGTGGAAAAATGGGTGGGAGTCTTCAATGTGATCTATCTCACACAACATTTTAAATTGATGATAAGTTGGTCAAAATTAACAGAGAACCAAAAAGCATTTATATGATTGAATAAAATATTGATGATGAGATGACATGTTTTGTGGACACCAATATTAACTCATTCCGGGTTGAGGTCTTGCTCTTGGAGAAAGAATATGCTAAATTAGTTATTACAGTAGAAGTTAAATTGAAATCAGACAAAGGAGACTTATGGACCATGTATTTTGATGGTGCATGTTGCAAGGATGGATCTAGGGTAGGTATTCTTTTGATCTTCCCTGATGGAGTTACTTATAAAATTTCTTTCACTTTGAGTTTCCCATGCACAAATAATGTTGTAGAGTATAAAGCTTTGTTGTTAGGTTTAAGACTAGCCTATAAGCATTAAATTAAATGTTTGCATGTAATTGGAGATTCTGAGTTGATTGTCTCTCAAGTGAAATCTGTTTGTCTCTAAGAACAAAAGATTAAGGTAGTATAGGAATGTTGTATGGGACATGATAGAAAATTTTTATGCATTTGGGGTATTGTTGTCACAAAAGCTTACACCCTTGTCCAAAGTTTTTACCTAAGGACAACCTTGTGAAACATGGAAACAACCCCCAAGCCGTGGGACTTGAACTATGAGGTTGATTCTCCAGAGAAGGCTAGCTTCCTCTACTATTAGGATCCACTTTAAACTACTCTTGAAGAGAAAAGGAGGAAGGAATACATGAAAGTAACTACCTAATCTATTCTAAGGAGGTGATGCACCAAAAGAGGGTGTTCAGACCAATGTCTGCCCATACATGCACATTACAATTATTATGACAACCTAAAGATATACAGAATTCGACTTGGTTTAATCCATTATCTACATGCAGATTAGGCAACCAAATGAGTGACACAAAGAAAAAAGGCTTCACTTGTTATCATTCATAGGCTAAAAGAGATACACAAATTTAGATTATAGATATCCACAATACATCGAAGAGAGGTAGACAAAGCTTACCTAGTACATCGATGGCTAAAGGAGATAAGACAGGATGTCATATAATCTAGAGGCAAAGAGGGAATTTATAGTAGCATGCCGAGCAATACCAGAGAAATAGAGAAGATCTGACCGTAAGAAAGAGTAGAACATCTGCCTTTATAGTGTAAGCATAACTTTAGATAGATTCCACCCTATGATAAAACTTAACCACTACAACCATATCTACATAGAATAATCACTGCAAAACTAGAAAAGATCATATCACAGTGAAAATCCATACACGAGGAGATCACTTCCCCACCAAACAAAGCTCTGAGAGGTCAGGAACGATGGTCATTGACTTCTGGTTGAATGGATAGATCAACAAGCAGTGATGGTGTTTCTCTTTGCATTTATCAAACCTAGGGAATGATGAAAGTGGTTGCGAGAGATTAGGAAGATCAAATTCATCATCAAGGGGCTACTTCTGGTGCCATCAACTTTCCAATTCAGCCATGTTATTTGGTCAATTGGAGTTAACCATCAAGCCTTGCCACATGGACCAAACATCTCTTACCATTCTACCACTCTATCGGCTTTCAACTTTATATCTTATGTTTGACCACCTATGATTGTAGCTTTGCCACCACCTTTCTTCAATAATAGTTCCTACTTGTGAAACTGTGACCCATTGGTTATCACTGCTTCGCAACCCACTCTTAACATTTTCCATTAACCACCCTGACTCTGTGAAGATTGAGATCCTGACCACATTTGCACCGTCACCACCTTAACCTGAGGTTCACCTTCTAATCCTTGTGACCAAGCAAAATAAGGGGGCTCACTTGATCACAACTCAAACCTTAGCCTCTTCTTAACCTGCTGTGACCATGCAGTGGCCGTAAATTTGAAAGATCTAACAGTGCAAAAATGTGTCTTTGAAACATTGAAGACTTGCCCTTTTTGTGCTATTGTGACTTAAGCCATAGTATGTTAATATAACCATGTGATCACTAAAAAATAAAGCAAACATGCTTTCGCCATCCTAACCTTGGTTAAGCCTATAAACTCTGCAACGATGCAAACATAAGGCAATCACGCATTCACTATCTTGATTCTGGTTAGTACTTAACCAACTGCAACTGTGCGAATCACATGATCGTGACTTGAAATGTTGTAAGGCATGAAATGAAATAAATGATATACCTAATGTTATATTATTTCATAAAAAACCCTAGATGATCATTTGAACAGATTATTATTTGAAATTTATTTTTTGGTAGGAGGGCACTTTTTTGGCTAACATGTATCTTGGGTGGAAAGAGGTAACAACAAGATGGCTGATCTATTAGCAAATATTTATTTAAAGCTTGATGATATCACATTTGTTGTTATATCAAAAGTAGAAGTACATACTAGACCATTTATCCCTAACAACATACAAAATTGACAAGTTTTTGAAGATGACAGAGACTTCTTGAGATTTTTTAATTGCGAAGACCAGTTTTGGGGTCAGGAAATTGATTGTGTTGCTATGGTTGGAATGATAGAAGGTAAGAATACCATCTTTGGCAAAGAAGTGGTTCAGTTAAAAAGAAACAAGATTCCCAAAGGATTGGTAGTATTAGAAATTATTTTTGATAATCATGACAAATCCAGGCTGAATGCTAAGGATCATGATGCCAAAGATTTAGAAGAGATTAATCTTGGGACTGAAGATGCCCCAAAAAAGGTATACATTGGTAAAATATTATCTCCTAGAGTAAGAAAGGCCTTGATAAATTTGTTAAGAAAATATAAGCATGTGTTCGCATGGTCCTATGATGACTTGAAGGCCTATAGAGAAGATATGTTTCAACACAAAATCTCACTTAAGGAAGGTGCTAAACCTTTTAGGTAGAAGAAAAGGCCTATTAACCAAACCTTAAAACCAAAAATGCAAGAGGAATTAGTGAAGTTAAGGGATGCTAGAATTATCAAGCTAATAAGGCACTCCTCTTGGGTATCCAATCTTGTCCCTGTTAGAAAGAAAATGGAGATATAAGGCTATGTGTTGATGTCAAAAATTTGAATATATCTTCATTAAAGGACAACTATAGCTTGCCTAATATGGATGCTATGCTATAGAGGGTTACTAGATCAAAATTAATGCCCATGATGGATGGTTTCTCTAGATATAACAAGGTAGTTGTCGAAGAATTAGAACAGTATAAAACTACATTTACAACACCATGGGAAACACATGTATATAGTAGGATGCCATTTGGTTTAACTAATGTTGGTGCCACTTTCTAGAGAGCCATGGATATGGCCTTTGAATATTTTTTTGACAAGTTCCTAGTGATATATCAAGATGATCTGACAACATACTCAAAGAAAGAAGATGATCACTGTATGCATTTTGATAAAGTATTTGCTAGAGCCTTGGAGTATGGTATTTATTTGAATCCAAGGAAATGCTCTTTTGGAGTTATTGAATGTAAGCTCTTAGGGCATCTTGTTGGAAAAGAAGGAGTGAGAATAGACCCTGAAAGAGTAGAATCCATTGATAAGATTCAAAAGCATAAAAATGTAAAGGTCATTCAATATTTTTTTGGGAAGATTAAATTTTTGAGAAGATTTGTTACTAACTTTGTAGAAGTAAGTAGACCTATTTCTAAAATGCTCAAGAAGGGTTGTAAAATTAAATGAGATGGTGAGCCAACAGGTTCTTTTCAAAAAATAAAGCAAGCAATTAAAGATGCCCCTATTTTAAGAGCCCTGAATTATTCAAAACCCATGCACATATTCTCATTTTCTTCATTTCACACTGTTGCAACAATCCTGTTACAAAAAAAATGAAGAGGGATTTGAGCAACCCATAGAATTCTTTAGCAAACCCCTATAAGCTACAAAACTAAAATATGAGATAAATGAAAAATAATCATATGCATTAGTCAAAGTTGTTAAAGTATTTAGATGTCATCTTATGGGAACTACTATAATTTCCTTTGTCCCTAGTGCTGTAGTAAAAGACATTTTCTCTCAGTAGGAGGTGTCGAGAAGAAAATGTAGATAGATCAATAGGATCCAAGAATTCAATATAGACATTTAGATCACCAAGTTGGTTAGAGGGGTAGGACTTGAAAAGATAATGGAAGATGCCAATTTAGAAACAAATAAGATAAACTAGCTTGATGATGATTGAATAAGTAGCTTGTGTGATATGAACACTTGTGAATGGTACAAGGGTATAATCCATTATTTACAATATATGAACATTGAAGACTCCATCACATATGAATGATAACTAGAAGACAACATTAAAGTTGCAAGCTATTAAATATGTCATTATAAAATGAAAGCTATGATGGAGAAACATGGAAGACGTGTTACTAAAATGTGTTGATGAAGAATAGTCAACAAAGATTTTAAATGAAATGCATAGTGGAGTGTGTGGAGGCCATTTTATGGCTAAAAAAAAAGTCATAAAGTGACTAGGGCTAGATTTTGGTGGCCTACACTATTCAAAGTTGCACATGAACTTGTGAAGAAATGTGATGCTTGTCAAAGATTCACATGCAAGCTGAAGTTCTCTGAAAACTTACCATTAAGACTCGTAGAGGTGCAAACACCATTCCAACAATGGGGAATTGATTTCATAGGAGAAATCATGAACAAATCCAGTGGTGGGCATGCATGGATCTTAGTTGCAACAAATTATTTTACAAAATGGGTTGATGTGGTCCCCACCAGGAGAGAAACTAGGAAAGTAGTGATGGATTTCATTTTAAATAGCATTGTCATCAAATTTGGTTGTCTAGAGAAAATTATCATAGATAATGTTATGTGTTTCAGATTAGAGGAATATGAAAAGTTTTGTGAGAGTATAGCATTACAAGATCTACATCATCCCCATATCATCCTCAAGGGAATGGGTAGGAAAAATCTAGTAACAAAAGCTTGTTGAAAATCATTAAGAGGATTTTGGATGAAAATAAGAAGGCTTGGGATTCCAAGTTATCTTTAGCAATATGGGCTTATAGAGTAACAATAAAGAAAGCAATAGGTTGTGCACCTTATGATCTAGTTTATGGAATACAAGCCCAGTTACCATAGAATAACCTCAATGGTATGTATAAATTTATTTAGCAATATGATGATGATGTAATAGATGAAATGCAACAAAGAATGGATAACATTATGCAGCTGGATGAGACCATAAGGGAAGCTTCTACAAGAAATGCAAAATTGCAACTACAAGTAAAACATCTATATGATAAAAAAGGATCAGAGAGGAAATTTGATTCATAAGAGTTGGTGCTACTCTAGAATGCTAGAATGGAGGGTAAGGAAAACATGGAAATTTTGATCCCATTTGGCTTGGGCCATATTTGATTCATGAAAAATGGGGACAAGATTCATATTTCATCAAGGAGCTATTAGGAGATATTCTGGAATTTCTAGTTCATGGACAATTCCTAAAGAAGTACTTCCACTGAAGGCACTTTTCTTTCCATGAATAGTAGTCTAGGGTTCCCAGTACATATGTAAATACTGTATATATTTTGCAAATATGTTGTTTTTTTAGAAATTCTATATCCTTGCATGGATGTAGGCTATCCATCATCCCTAGACAGAGCCATTGATGGCTTGTATTTTCACCATTCTAAAATTTTGAAAAGTCTAATGTGAAAATTTAGGTTAAATATGTGAAATTAGGGTTTACATGTCTTTGATTATAGAGGTTTTGCTAAGAGAAGCCCTATTTTTTGTCCTTGTATGCCTTTCCCTTTATTTTTATTTTTATTTCCATGTTTTAAGCCCTTAATTCAATCTTTTATGTGTGCCTTTTCATGTTTGAAGAAAGTTGACCTTATTTTTAAGTCATAATGTCATTATTCCTTCTTAAGCACTACATCTCTAGTCTAGTGAGCCTTAACTGCTTTAAGGTTGTGATGGTGTGACATGGTTTTCTAGAGGGTTTTTGCAGCATCTCCAGAATTAGTAGAAATGGGTTATCTTGGCCAAAGATGCTACGAAAGACTTCTTCATGTGAGATCTCAAGGGTTATGAAAGTTCAAAAATATGTCATGTGGAATGATCTGGTAAAAGAATTATGGCATAACCAATTTCAAGTTGGAGAACTAGTGATGAATAGAAAAGTAAACTATGATGCTCCTTCGTAGGTTTGAGTTCTTAGTACTAATGTTAAGTGGAGATGGCAAGATTGACCTTGTTCGTGACTTCAAATGGTTAAGAACACAGTCTAAGATAATAGTCGTGATGTAGCAAGAGGGTTATATGGTGCAAAGGCATAGTTCATGCTAGATCTCACAGCTCATGGCATAAGGTTAACAAAGGGTAATGTAGCAGTGTTTGCCACTTCTCCAGGTGTTTTGAAGGTATAAAGAAATAAAGTTGCAATGTGGTGATTAACTATAAAGATATGCATTGATGCTAGGTCTCCACCTTAATGGGTTCCATTTTTTATAACTATTGCAACCTAGTGATGAAGGAATAATGTAGTTTTCTCTGTTTTATGGAGCTAAAGATGTAATAGAAAACATGGGTCATGAGGTAGAGATAAGGTATACATGTGACATCACGACTAGAAGAATGGGTTAGCATGAAAGCCTCGGGATGTTGCAAAATTTAAGATTGCCAGGCCTTTGCACCATCGCGGCTTGAATTGATAGGTTGTTGATAAATGGCAAGAAGTAGAGATAGGAAAGAAAACCTGACCACTACTACATTGCTACTCTCAAGAGCATGGGTACTTTATGAAAAAGGATAACTTTTTGGGTGTTGGTAGAATGATGACTAGAAGTACAAACGCTATAAAGTGTAAATGCAAGTGTTTTCTAGAAATTTGAAAGATTTCATGTATGTTTCCTTAAATGCCATTAATGCCACCCTTAACTAGCAAAAGCCATTAAAGAGTTGATGTAACAAACTTTTTATCACCATTCCCAGTGAAGTGATCTTGCAGAAGAGAGAATTGTGCAAAGAGCTTGTTAGAGTGTTTGAATTGCAAAAATCTTGTTGAAGCCTTTGAATTATAGAGAAATAACACAAGAAGAAGGAAAGCTAATTGCATAGGTAGACATTGAAGAAGTTTCAGCCAATGTTGTACAGGGGAAAAAAAGGCCCTAGTCCATTTGCAGATGAATGGGTATATTTCTTGTCGGGTTCATTGAATGCACAATCTACAAATTCACATGTCTTGAAGGACCCATACAGTTTTTGTAGAAATTCAATAATTCCTAAAACAAACATGAATGAATTGTTTCAATTCTTCTACAACAAAAGGTTAAGAATTGAGTTGTTGGAAGATCATATCAGTAGGAAATTTGATCTCCAAGTTGAATACATTGAAGTGATAGAAAGAGACAAACAATAAATCATCTATTTAAAAGCAATAAATTATTGGAAGCATGAATGCTGATGATATTCCTATGGGGAAGTATTGTAGAAACATGATTAGATCATTATCATGATGATATGTTACATTCATGACTATGTTTTTAATTGATGTCAACATAGTAGTTTTCTACGATATTTGATAGAAGAACAACGGTAAAGATCAAGTTGGTATAGATAGATCATTGAGTACTTTTAGTAGCAAGGTTAAAGGGAGATTATACTATGTGTCTAGTATATGCAGCTAACCTTGAAAGAATAACATATTAAGTTTGGAAGAAGTTATGCAAGTTTTGGTGAAGACTATTCTAAGATAGAGTTTACATAGGCATGTTCTGGTAAACTTGTTATATCTCTTAGCAGAGTTATTATTCTAAGAATCCAAAGTTAAAGATGTGAAGAAGATATGTTGGAGATGATGTGGCTAAGGTCTCTTTTCATAATATTACATGTACAAAAAGTTATTCAAGTTACAAGGTGAAAGATTAATGTTATCGCTAAGTGTAACATGTTCTTAATGTGGTCCTATAATAATTAATTGAGGTGGTGTAATAGCAGACTCAAGGAATTATTTTATGGATTCGGTATAAAGGAAGGAAATTTTCCTTTATCTTGTATGGAGGAATGCAAATGATTGTAAGTAGCACAAAGAACAAAATGCAAAGTTAAGAAGAGTAGAGTGAAGGTGAAGGAAACTTCATTGTCGAGGTTTTATTGTGTGATCCAAAGTTTGATACTTGGATCTGAGGTTCATGACCTGGTCTACAAGGTTTGACAGTGATTGGTTTGATTGATAGGATAGAGGAAAGAAGTTAAATTTTAGTACATACAATTATTCTGCAAGGAATAGTTGAGAGATCAGTTGGATAGTGAGTTCGGTGATCTTGCCCCAAAAGTTGTTTGAACAGTGGATCCTTCTGTCTTCTACAACTCCTAATAGGGTTGGAATCTTCTAACAAGGATTCAAAGTATCCTAACAGGGATTCATATGTACTAAATGTTGTAATATACTCCTAATAGGATCAATCCTCTAACAAGGAATATTTATATTAGTCAATCATCTTGTGGGCATCATTCCCACTAGGGTTTTCCCTCTGATCAAGGGTTTCCCTAGTTAACATATTTGGTGTAATTGTCTATGTGCATCTTGTTCTAGTTGTTGTTTACTTTGGTTGAATGGATAAGATTTTTTAAGGTTAATAAATGTTTTAATTATTGGATAACTGATTCACCCACCCTACTCTCAGTTATCTTGGTGGACTATTATTTCTAACAATCGGTATTAGAGAATCAGGTCCTTGAAGATAAAGTTTAACTTTGGGAGATCCATGGAAAACATATTCAGGAAAGATAGTATGAAGTTTGATGGAAAAAATTATGATAGCTGGAAGGAAAATATGAAGACACATCTGTTGTGTATGGGTCTAGGATATTGGATCTTGACAAAGTCAACAAAGACAATCATTTTTGAAAGTAATGTGGAAACTTGTATCAAGGAAGAGAGATATCTTTTCATGTGTGACATGAGAGCTAGAGAAGCACTATTGTTTGCACTTCTTGAAATTGAGTACAACTAGGTAAAATCACTTGACACTTCTCATTTGATTTGGAAAGATTTGGAAAATACTTTTGAAGGTGATGAACATTCTAAGAAATTAAGGCTAAAAAGTTGGATTTGTGCATTTCAAGATGCTAAAAAGATGGAAGATGAATCTATAAGAACATATGTAGGCCAGATATTAGAAATTACTACAGGTATTAGATCTCAAGGAGGAACCAAAGAATATGATGAGGCAATATGGAAGGTATTGAAGGGCTTAACACCACCATTTAAGTCAGTAGTTCAAATGATATAGTTGTTGATATCTTGTAACAAAGATTTCACAAAGGAGACATTGCTTGGGAGACTTGAAGTGGTTGAGAATGAACTTAGACAGTCTGGAGAATTGACCAGAACAGAAACAACTTTTAGTGACCTAAAAATTTGACCTAGTTTAACAAGGAGCACAAGTGCTAGAAGAGACTTTGCTAGCAGCAAAAGATTTGATGAGGATAGAAAAATTGAAGGAGTATCCCTTCTGGTAAGAAGAGAAAAGGATGGTAAGAAAATCTTTAAATGTTGGACTTGCAATGAATTTGGTCACTATGCATCGAAGTGTCCTAAAAGAGAAAAAGTATTAAGGAAATTTCAAACCTAGAAGAGATAAAGAGTGTCTATATGCAAATGAAGAAGATGATTTTGATGAACAAGCAATAAGTTCTAGTGATGATGAAATAGAATTTGTATCAATTAAAGAAGAAAGTCCAGAGAAAATAGCTTTGGTATCACAGGTTGAGAAGAAATTTGATTGGATAATTGACAGTGGTTGTTTACATCATATGACCGATGATATGAACAAGTTTGTTGACTTCAAAAGTCATGATGGAGGCATTGTCAAAGTTGGAAACAATGCAGCATGTCATGTTAAAGGTATCAGATCTATAACTCTTGATGGTAAAACTAATAATGAGGATGTATATTTTGTTGATGGTTTGAAGCACAATCTTCTAAGTGTTGGACAACTAGTGGATAAAGGTTATTAGTTACAGTTCACAGAGAAGACATGCATGATCAGAGACAAAAATGGAAAGGTAATTGGAATAGGAACCAGATCGAGAGGTAATGTATTTGAATTGAATCCTATTGAAATGACATGTTTGGTTGCAAAGGTAGATGATAGTTGGTTATGGCATAAGAGATTTTGTCATATAAACTTTGACAACATTGTGAAAACTAGTAGTATGTTTGCAGTTAGAGATTTGCCTAAGATTGCTAAGCCTACTAACACAATTTGCAAGGAATGTGTATTGGCAAAGCATAACAGAACTTCTTTTCCCAAAAAGAAGTTTAATACTACAGAAAAATTGGAGATTGTACATATAGATCTTAGTGGTCCTACGAAGACTAAAGGTATTTCATGATTTCAGTTGATGACTTTTCTAGAATGATGTGGGTTGCATTTCACAAAGAAAAATTTGAGGCATTTGATAAGTTCAAGATATTCAAGAATAGAGTTGAGAATGATTAGGTATGAAGATTAAATGTTTAAGATCAGATAGAGGAGGAGAGTTTACTTCAAATGAGTTTAACATCTCTCATGAAGCTAATGGGATCAAAAGACAATTATCAACTCCGAGAACCCCTAAATAGAATGCCATAGAAGAGAGAAGAAATAGGTTAGTAACAGAAGTAGCGAGAGCTATGTTAGCTAAGAATGATGTATCCAAGGTGTTTTGGAGAGAAGCTATGAATACAATAGTCTACACTATGAATAGAGTACAAGTCAGGAAAGACACAAACAAGACCCCTTATGAATTGTGGTTTGGTCACTCACCTATAGTTAAGTATTTTAGAATTTTTGGTAATAAGTGTTATATCAAAAGAGATGATGATATTGGCAAGTTTGATGCTAGAAGTGATGAAGGTATGTTTTTTGGTTATTCATTGAAAAGAAAGGCTTATAGATGATACAATCTAAGAACTAAGACTATTATGGAAAGTGCAAATGTAAGAGTTGATGAGAAATTAAGGATACAAGAAAGAGTAGTTGATTACAATTCAAATGATGATGTTGTTACTAAACCAAGGAATGATGAAGTATTCTTCGAGACTAACAATGATTTGCAGAATGAAGGAGAGCTAAGATAGGAACAAAACTTGAAATCTTCAACAGAGCTAAGAGTTGAGATAACAACTCCTAATTTGGGTAAGAATATGAAAAAGAATCATCCACTTGAGTAGATCATCAGAAGCATAGATAAAGGTGTAATGACAAGAAGTAGAATCAATGAAGAACTATGTTTGATATCTCAAGTTGAACCTAAGAATGCAGATGAAGCATGTAAAGATGAGTATTGGAAGCAAGCTATGAAAGAAGAATTGGATCATATAGTAAAGAATGAGACATGGGAATTGATCACCAGACCAATAGACAAGAATGTGATAGGAACAAAATGCGTATTCAGAAACAAGATGAATGAATAAGGTGAAGTTGTAAGGAACAATGCAAGATTGGTATGTAAAGGTTACTTACAGCAAGAAGGAATAGACTATGATGAAACCTATGCTCCTGTGGAAAGAATATAAATAGTAAGGTTATTCTTAGCATATGCAACATATAAGAAATTCAAATTATATCAAATGGATGTCAAGTCAGTATTTCTAAATGGAGAACTTGAAGAAGAGGTATACATAGAATAGCCTGAAGGTTGTCCTTTAACAGATGACAAGGACATAGTATGCAGATTGAAGAAAGCATTGTATGGATTGAAGCAAGCACTTAGAACTTGGTATGAAAGGTTGGACAAGCATTTGACAAAGCTTGGATATTGAAAAGTTATGGTAGATAGTAATCTCTATTGGAAAGAAATTGATGATGGATTGATGATTTTGGTAATATTTGTTGATGATATCATATTTGGAGGAAATGATGATGAAAGTGACAAGTTTGTAGAAGAAATGAAGAAGAAATTTGAAATGAGCATGATAGGAGAAATGAAATATTTTCTAGGATTACAGATTGTGCAGGATAAAGAAGGGATATTTATTTCTCAGACTAAATATTTGAAAGATTTATTGAAAAGGTTTGGTTTAGAAACATGCAAACTAGTTGGAACACATATGGCAACTGGATGCAAGTTATCTACAAAGGATGAGACACCTATTATTGAGTAGAAGAAGTACAGATCTATGATCAGAGAATTGCAATATCTAACTCACACAAGGTCGGATATAGAAAATGTAGTTGGAATTGTTGCAAGATTTCAAGCTGGTCCTAAAGAAGCACATTATGCAACAATCAAAAGGATATTTAGATAATTGAAAGGAACACCAGAGTTTGGATTGTGGTATGATAGATCTAATGATTTTACTTTATATGATTATACTAATGCTGATTGGGTAGGCAATATGGATGATAGAAAGAGCACAAGTGGTGGAGCCTTCTTTCTTAGAGGAAGATTGGTTTCTTGGCTAAGCAAGAAGTAGGACTATATCTCATAGAGTACAGTGGAAGCAGAATATGTTGTAGCAGCAAACAATTGTAATCAAGTTCTTTGGATGAAGTAGATGTTGAAGGAAATAAGGATAGAATTCAATGAACCTGTTGTCATAAATTGTGAGAACACAAGCACAATAAATATGTCTAAGAATCCAATGTTGCATTCTAAGACTAAGCACATTTCTATCAAGTATCACATGTTGAGAGAGAAAGTTGTAGAAAAGAAAATTAGATTGGATTATGTAAACACTAAAGAGCAGATTGCAGATATTTTCACTAAGCCTCTTCCCAAAGAGACTTTTGATTATTTGCGAGGTATGCTAGGGGTTATGCCTCTTCCTACATAAGAGTAGATGACAGAAGAGTGCATTAGTCCAATGTAACAAAGTACTATTGTTTTTCTAGACTGAATGGTAATGCTTCCTATATGGAGGAGTATCTATGATGGACAGAGTCATCTAGGACTCTTGTTGGATGTTATTTTTGAACAGTGTCTTTGGACACTTGAGCAAGTCAGAGACAGTTTTTGCAGAGATTGTTGGTTGCTAAAACCTTTGACATTGATGTTAATGGGGGAGAAGTATAGCATGAAAAATAGCATGAAATAGATTACAACATGGAAAAATAGTTTGATGTAAAACACATTGAGGTATATCAATGGGAAAATGATTGATGAAGAGGATTTGAAAAGAAATATTAACAGTCTTTTGCAGTTGGTATTCTTGGAACTAGATGTTTTTCATCTATGTTGCCATCAATACCAAAGGGGTGGATTGTTGGAAGCATGAATGTTGATGATATTTCTATGGGGGAGTATTGTAGAAACATGATTAGATTATTATCATGATGATATGTTACATTCATGACTGTGTTTGTCACTGATGTCAACATAGCAATTTTTTGTGGTATCTGACAGAAGAATAGTGGTAAAGATCAAGTTCGTATAGATAGATCGTTGAGTACTTTCAATAGCGAGGTCAAAAGGAGATTATACTATGTGTCTAGAATACATACCTAACCTTGAAAGCATAAGATATTAAGTCTGGAAGAAGTTATGCAAGTTTTGATGAAGACTATTCTGCGATAGAGTTTACAGAGGCATATTTTGGTAAACTGGTTATATCTCTTAGCAGATTTATTATTCTAAGAAGCTAAAGTTAAAGATGTGAAGAAGATATGTTGGAGATGACATGGCTAAGCTCACTCATCATAATATTACATGTATGGAAATTTATTCAAGTTACAAGGTGAAAGATTAATTATTGCTAAGTGTAACATGTTCTTAATGTGGTCCTGTAATAATTAATTGAGAAGGTGTAATAGCTAACTCAAGGAATTTTTTAATGGATTCGATATAAAGGAAGGATATTTTCCTTTATCTTGTATGGAGGAATGCAAGTGATTGTAAGCAGCACAAAGAGTGGAATGCAAAGTTAAGCAGAGTAGATAGAAGGTGAAGGAAACTTCATTGCTGAGGTTTTATTGCATGATCCAAAGTTTGATACTTGGATCTGAGGTTTGTGACCTAGTCTACAAAGTCTGATAGTGATTGGTCTGGTTGACAGGATAGAGGAAAGAAGTTAAAGTTTAGTACATATAATTATTCTGCAAGGAATAGTTGAGAGATTAGTTGGACAGTGAGTTCGGTGATCTTGCCCCAGAAGTTGTTTGGACAGTGGGTCCTTCTATCTTCTATAACTCCTAATAGGGTTGGAATCTTCTAGAAAGGATTCAAAGTCTCCTAATAGGGACTCATATGTACTAAATGTTGTAATAGACTCCTAACAGTGTTCATCCTCTAACAAAGAATTTTTATATTAGTACAACATCTTGTGGGCATCATTCCCACCGGGGCTTTCCCTTTGATAAAGGGTTTCCCTAGTTAACATATCTAGTGTAATTGTCTATGTGCATCTTGTTATGGTTGTTGTTTACTTTGGTTGAAAGGATAAGATTGTTTAAGGTTAATAAATGTTTTAATTATTAGATAACTGATTCACCCCTCTCCCCTGCCTCTCAGTTATCTTGGTGGACTATTGTTTCTAACATAAATATCTCCTTGTTGTTGAAGTTGATGAAATATCAATGCCAAAGCTTCCAAGAATCACTTCAATGCAAACACCTATCACATAAGAGAGAATAAAAAAGCTATCAAAGCTGAAATTGCCAAATCCACAGATGAGACATTCTTGATGAGAAAAAAGAAAGATTGTTATTATAAAAAATGAATTGATTAATTACAAAGAGAGATCGTCCTTATAAAGGATATGGAAAACCCTAAAAAGGTCTAACCTAGGTTGCATCATAATAATTAATAAAAGAATTAATTATTAGATGCCTAAAGTTTAGCTTAAGAAAACTAGAGTTAATTAGAAAATATGTAATTACTCTAACACCGCCCTCCCCCTTAGGATAAACTTAGGGAGTAGCTAAAAACCTAGAAACTATTATTGAAATTAAATTTTGGTCTTGGCAAGAAAACCTTATGAGTTACCCAAGCACAACCAAATCTTTGAAAAGAGGAGAAATAGAGAAAACCACATGGGAAAACCCCTGCTCCAAAAAGAGATAGAAATAATGCTAAAAGAACTAGTGAAGGACTGAAAAAGCCTCCAAACTAGGGAATTTCTTAGAAGATAGAAACAAAAGATGATCATGAAGAACACCACTGAAGAAGGTAGAAGATGCAAAGCTCTGTCAAAAGTAACTGTTGATCTAAAGAACCTCCATTGAAATAGAACTTGGCCAGGTAGAGAAGACTGTAATTTGTATAGAGTCGGGAGGCACACAAAGGCAAATAATTGAACTCAAAGATATAGATGGCATGAAACACCAAAGCCTAAAGAGTTGATCAATCAAACCAAGGAAGCATGAGAAACAACAGAAGAACCTCCCCAATGCAAACAAGGGTGAGGTGACAGGCAACTAGAAAAGTGGGCCAAAAGAACTGCATGTCAAGGAACCATGATCAAGATGCATAAATAATTCATATATGTGTACCGAGGTGATAATTCTGAGACACTATCATGAGGTTAATGTCACGGAAGGGACATTCACTCGAAAAAGGAAGATGGAAAACAAAGGAAAAACATCAACCCCCCATGGCACTTTAAACATGAGTAGTGCATGTACCATAAGGCACAAGATATGGTGAATCCAAAGAATACAATAATCTATATGAGTGTCCTCAGATGACACTGCTCAAATTAGAAGGAAAAACAACTTAAACAAAAATATAGATGGAATATGACACTTTATCTCAGTGTGTTTGCAAAAATTCATACAAATAATGTCTAAATAGACTAGAAGAGACATAATACTAATAAAATAGATAATACAAGTCATGAAGAATCATCTGAAGCAACAAAATTGATCCTCAGATCCAAAACAACCAAGATATCTACTAGAATGAAAAAAATGCAAAAGGTTGAATAGAATGTGCCTGGAGCAGAATCTAGAAAAACAATTAGCATTACTGGAAAGGGCTCTGAAAGACCTTTCCAATGATATAAAGAATTCCCAAATCAGAGATCAGATGCTCAAGATATGTCTCTAGGAGTGCAAAAAGGAACTCCCAACTTTGATAGTAGAAAAAGCTATCAAAAAAGCATCAAAAATAAAAATCAACAGTACCACTGTGATGAGCTTAGAACTAGCTTTTTGACGATATCTTGTTTGCAAAAATGGAGTCTGTATGCCTAAGATATGAGCAAAAATGCGGAGGTAGGTACAAACAGAGCTTGAGGGAAAAACAAGCTGATGATGTAGTGCTAACATGGTGCTAATGTTAGCAAGTGACAAGCCCAAATTTGACGGTCAAATGGCCGTTGAGGCAAAAAAATGACCCCTGCTAGAAAAAAGAAACAAGACAATGTATGAAAAAATAATGTTGCTGGTAAAAGAATCGATGCCAGATGAAAAATATGGTTGCCAAAATAAACATGTGCCAAATAAAGATGATGCCTTAAAATAGGCAAAAATTACCATATGTCAAAGTACATGGTGAGAAAACTGCCAATGTCCCATGTTTGAATGGAGGCAAACAAACATTATTCATGCCGAAAAATGAGGGTCCCACATGAAGGAGCATGGGCTTTGGACAAGTTGATTTGGCACATAGGGTAGATGACTGGCAAAAACTTGACCTCCAATAAATCTCCAAAAAGTTGTACAACAAGCACGAAGGGAAGAAGGGATGAGTGCAATAAATCCACCCGTGATCCAATGTCGATAATGAAGGAAAAAAACCTATGTAGACAAAGTAGGGCGGAGCCCAAATGGTCATGACACATACAATACACTAGGTAGATAAGGCACAGATCTGTAGTGGATCAGATTTCATGAGTGCCCTCCCAAATTTATGGATTTAACAAAGTAATATACCATTCAACAACACTCTCCAAAAACTAAAATCACATCTTTCATGTGCATTTCCTGAAAAAACCACAAATGTCAAAAATTTTCCAATAACATGTGCATCTCCAAAATAGAGTATGTCATCACTAATAGAAATTATAGGCACTAATAGAGGAGCATGAATAAGAAATTGTGAGCACTAATAGAAACTACAGCCTAATGAGAGGCATCGTGTGGGGGTGATAAAATGAGAGGTCCAAACCAATCATCGTTCACCACCAACCCAAATTTGAGATGAGTCTTCTATGACCCGATCATCTTAGTCCAAAGGTGGGATGACCCTATTAATAAGGAGAGGGTGCAGACTAACCGAGTAGGGATTATAGGTTACCATGTTGAAGTTTATGAAAGATCAACCCCACAGCTCCCAAGAATCACCTGCATGCAAACACCTATCACAGAAGAGAGAAGCAAAAAGCTATAGAGGCTAGAATTTCCATATCCATAGATGAGACATTCTTGATGAGAAAAAAGAGAGATTTATATTATAAAAAAATGAATTGATTAATTACAAAGAGAGATCATCCTTATAAAGGAGATCAAAACCCTAAAAAGGTCTAACCTAGGTTGCATCATAATAATTAATAAAAGAATTAATTATTAGATGCCTAAAGTTTAGCTTAATAAAACTAGAGTTAATTAGAAAATATCAAATTACTCTAACACTTGTAAGCACTCCATGATTTCTTTAATAACATGTGGAAATGACTCAAGCATGACCATAATGGTCATGAGTTGATGGTTGAATTCTTTGGAAGCCATTCTACTTGCAAAACTCAGACACTCACAAAATGCCAATGAGTTAGTACCACATAAGATATCAACAAATTTTAACATTACATCTCTTGTACATTTAAAATATGCATGATTCATCCTCAAATCATCATATTACTTTCACATACATAACTTAAATGTAATGATGCATAGTAAAATTCTACACCCTAATTCTGAGATCATCAATAATGATAATTTAAACATAATTTTAAATGTCACATGGTCAATCATGTAAATATCTGACATCATAATATCAGCTCATAAGTCTAAACAATAAGATCTAAGTATAAGATCATCATCAACATGTATCCATATAACACATAAGTAGAGTGATATATGATTAGGATCAAATAGTTGATTAGCATATCAAAAAATAAAATGTAATCAAAGAAGTTCATGAAGACCAAAGACACATAACCACATAGTCGAACTATGCTTTGACTATGATCTTAGTCAAACAACATCTTGACCAAACATCCAAATAAGGAAACTAAAGACAACCAATACTCATAGTCACTAATCGACATCCACCGACCAAGTCAATGGAGTCAAAAAGTGTCGATGACTTCTTATTGAATAGGAGTTACACAAGGTGGGTTGTGACATCCTTTGCCACTAGGAAAAGACATTGTCTTGATGTCACAAAAACATCCATAACAAAATGATCACATCACACATAAAGTTTTACACATGTCAATAAAGCATAAAATCTAGATAAAAGAAGGATCTAAGCACATCCTTTGCATTCTCTGAAGAATTATAATCAATGAGGTGGATAGGCTGCATGAACACCTGTTATGTCCCCTTTTCAAATAATTAAAAATAATAATCTTTGCTAAGGCAGGCAGGCCCAAAAAGGTGAAGTTTCAGGGAAAGGGGATAATCTTTGGAAGCGAATGGACTAATAAATGAAAATTATTATTAAAATATGTTTTATTAACCCCTCTTGGACGTGAGTTAGGGTTATGCCCTCTTTTAAGGGGTTTGGAGGCATTTTGGGCTGATTCCAGAACTTGATTTTTGCTCATTTCTTTGTTATTCTTCAAAGGCTGCCAAACCTGTGGAGAAGGAGACCCAAGAACGGGAGTTTGAAGGTTTCCAAGGAGACCCAAGAACGGGAGTTTTTAGGTTTCTAGGAAGGCTAAGGATAGGAGTTTGAAGCCATTCCATGTGCATGCTCATACCGAGTTTGCCTTTGTGCTGAACAATGCAGATTTGTGGGTTTTCGAGTGTGTTTTTGGTATGAGTTTGGTGTTTTCAGTTGAGTATTTCATATCAGTTTGGGTTGTTTCTGTATTTTAGAATTTAAGATGTTAAAATAGAGCTGAATATATGTATTGAGATGTGATTAAACTTATGAGATAGATTATTAGTGTTTTTGTGGTGTTTTCGGGCATTTTTGTGTTAATTTTAGGAGCCCGATGAGCATAGTTTTTGTCCTACATGTGTGAGCTGTTGTGTAAAGGCTATACAGATCTGGAAATTTCATTTTGTAGGCTATTTTTCTACTTAAATTCCTATAAAAATTTCCACTTTCAGATTTATTAATAATAGGTGAAGCTGTGAAGCTTTTGGCACTATTTCTTGCATACCCGATTTGGGGTTTCTTGAGAAATTTGGTGGATCTTTGTGATATTAGTTGTTTGATTTTGAAAATATGATTAGAGGCATGAAATATCATTTAAAATCAGTAAAGGGACATTTCAACACCATCCCTAGTTCTTGGACCATCTAACTGTGGCTTCTTCTCATCTCTAAAATTTGAGCGATGCGGAGAGTTGAAAGAAAAATGATTTCCCCCACATACAAAACAACCATCATGGGTTCATTTTCTTCCTTCAAATCTACCCTTACCATTCTGGTTTCTATTGTGATGCCACATCCCATTTTGACAAATTTGGTTGGAATTCCTTCCAGAATTTTGTCGATCATTATCTTTCCTATTCCAATTCAGTGGACGATCATCACTTTCCTATTTATCATCTTCAAATTTCCTTTTGAAACCTCGGTTGTTAGATGACTTCATTGGAGCTACATCTTTTAACCTATTTCCTATTTAAGAGCCTTCCTAAGTACAAAATCCATAGTTTTTGGCTCGTGCATCTCTACCTCATTGTAGATATCTAGGCACAATCCCATAACAAACTTGTTGATCCTGAACAACTCGTCACTCTGATACTGAGGTACATACTTGACAAGGTGACAAAACTATTCATGATACCAAGTAACTGTCATCACTCCCTGGAACATTTTGTAGAACTCAAGTGCCTTCTTATTGTAGAACAAATGGGGTAACCATCTCTTAAGAAAGAGTTGCAAGAAATCCTTCCATGATATCTCACCATGTTGTGACTTTTCTTCTCAGCCATAACATTTTCCCACCATGTTTCCACTTCACCAACTAACTAAAAAGTAGCCCACACAACTCTAGATTTTCTAATGAAATTTTAGACAAGGAAATACTTTTCCATGGTAGCTATCCAAGCCTTTGCTTCCTCTCCTAAAGTCTTACCATTAAAGGTAGGAGGTGTGACCTTCTTGAGGTCCTTACTCAGATCTATTACAATTTGAACCCTATCATGCACTAACTCAACCATTTTGTGATCAGCTTCCTCTAGCTTTCTTTGGGCCTCTAGTAACTAATCCTCTTCCCTCTTCTTCTGTTCTTCCTCAAGTTTGCACATAGCTTCTATGCGATGATCGTCCTCTTGCTTTCTCATTTCCTCCTCAGTTTGTCTATCCCTCATTTTCATTTTACATTTCATCCATACATTGACCTTGCTAAATAAGGAGAGCTAAAATTCGATCCAACCTTTGATTCTTGGGTTCATCTTGTGGACCATTGTTTCTGCCAGCCCTATTGCCTCTATGGGAATACATGGTGTCAGATTACTCCTACACCAAATCATACCACACAACTTAGCAACAGGTGGGCCATAGGCCCTAGTGTTTAACATAACTCTGATACCACATGTAAAGACTGACATTTCTTACCCAAAGCCACATTTACAAAACTCCTTATAATGGTGAGAATTTTAATTTGAAAAGTCAAAGAGAAGTACACCAATAGTCAAAATCCAACATTTTCCATTTTAATGCCTCAAAACCACACAAATCAACCAATTTTTGATTACCATGAAAAGGTATGTACATATGCTAGTCTACATCATCGACAATGAAAGTTTAAAATACATGAAATAACTAACCAAATTGTCAAATTGACATGACATCACATGACATCACAAGTAAATACTACATCCAAGAAAAATGTCAACCTGCACGTCGAACATTACGGAATGAGTACATCATATAAATATAAGATCATGAAATAACATAAAATACATAAATGAAATATGCCATCAAACCTCTATCCATTTGCATGTAAACCCTGTCTCCAAAGCCATCGGATCAAAGTCCATCCACTATCATGAGACGAGAGTGTGACCCAGGTGCTTTTACCACCCAGCCACAGAGTGGTTAGCTCCCCTACGGTTCTTCCTAAGACGAAGAACTCCCCGACCCTAACACGAGAAGCCTAGCAACTTGGGATGATTGGATCGGATGGATCTGGTGAAACCATGTGACTAATCTATTATGCACCCTTGTGCCTAAGTAGCATCTAAACATGACATGTGGAAGAGGGAAATAAAATATAACCATGAATCTCAATCTTTTGCATTAATTTTTTTAGCTTGGCCAAGCAAATAACCAATGTAAGTAAAAGAACTGGCAAGTAGCAATGAAAGAATATCATAAGTCTTCCAATTTTCTACCCTCCCCTTTTTACCCACATTTAGCACCCTTCCAAAAAAATTCCTAGCTTATTTGTAACATAAACAAAGAAAATAACCTCTCACTAATTAAATGACCAATTAAATGACAAAAAATTTTCATCTCAGGGTAAAATCTGGTATTATATCTAATCACACATATACATATACAATTGAAAGAAAATAGGTATTAAGAAAATCGTTCTTTTGTCTAAATCAGCTGGTGTAACCAAAGTACATTTCAGCAGTCATAATTGTGAAGATCTTATTTGCTGGAATTTAAAAGAGTCATTTTGGTTTCTTTTTCTCATTACTTAGATATCTCATATCATGAGTTTTATAAGAGAGAAGTATAGAAACTTGTAGATAGTTTGATTTATATATATAATTGTGAAAGATTCTCATAGTTTCAGATGTTTAAAGTATTTTCTAGAATTTATTTTTCTTATAGTGTGTAGATTTGACATATCAATGCTAAATTAGACTGATATTGAATTTATTGGTGGTCAAAAATTTTAAATAGATTCAAGCATCATTATATGCATTCATGTAAAATAAAAGATGAGGTTGCATATAAATCAACTAGAAAAATGTTTGGAGATAGCATCTAGCTTCAACTTTATTCTCATCTTTGCATCCTATATCAGCTAAAACTTGTGAAGTTGGAATTTTTCCCATTTGAAAGAAGGTTGAAATCTGTTGGAATATTAAATGCAGATGGTCATTTCTCCCTAGAGCCAAATGCCCACCTAGCACCCCTGACGAATTGCACAACAACCAAAAAATTTATTACAGGTAGGTGAGTTTTCAAATTTGCAAATGAGGGGGAAAACTTTTTTGGCAAAAGAAAAAAAAGGATTGTTCACATTCATTCGAGTAGTAGACAAAGACAGTGAGAAGAAGAGCTCAGAAGTTGTAGAGAGCAGAGAAAGTGATCAGTAGATCCAGTTTGTTGCAGGGATAGAGGAAGTTCATTTTGTGCCTGTAGTTGCACATGTTTCTCCTCTCATCATTCTGTAAGTTCATAGTTCATAGTGTATTGTTTCATTCATCCTATTGAAGCAGTGATTGCTCCAGGCATTATTGTATGTAGCCATTAGAGCTGCAAGTTTGAAGTTTTATCAGTTTAAAGTTTAGGGTTATTTTAGGGTTTTTTCTGGTTGAAGCCGAATGCTCCTAGATCTTGTATTAGTTTGAATCAAAGTTAAATAGAAAGCAAGCAGGCATACTTGAATCTATTTCTCTTTCCTTGTTCATTATATTTTGTGAAGTTTATTGTTGAATATTTCAAGCTTTGGGTCTCTGGTTTTAATGGTGAACATATTCACGTCATAAGCTTGCAGTCGGTATTGGCTTTGGTAGAAGTCATTCTCTGCAGTGACTACTGAGTTCACTCGGTGCCTTCTTCTACCAAGTTCCACTCTCTTGTGCCTACCGAGTTGCTCTTCAACTGAGCTCACTCGATATCCAGTGTCTACCAAGTTTCTTCTACCGAGCTCCACCTTCCTGTGGTTACCAAGTTCACTCGATAATCACACTATTGAGCTCACTCGGTATCCTTTGGTTACCGAGTTGTATGTTTACCGAGAAAAATTGCTACTCAATAATAGTTGTTGCCAAGCAAATTTTTAGGTTTAGGGTTATTTTTGTGATTGAAATTTTTAATATTTATCACATGGTATCAAAGCTTTGAGGTCCCACATCGAAAGTGAGTTAGGGCATTTGTTTTCTGGGATATTTATCATGGCAGGAGATGTAGGAAAGATATGGCAGCAACCACCATCATTTAATGGACAGAATTATGATACATGGAAAAAGAAAATGAAGACCATTATGGTTGCAAATGATTTGTTGGATTTTATAGTTAATGGGTTCAATGATGTGACAGACCCAACTTAGTATGCTACCCTCACAAATGCACAAAAGACTCATTTGAAAGAGTCAAGGAGGAAAGATGCAAAGGCATTAAGTCTTATTGAAGCAGCAATGGCAGAGACTGTATTCCCAAAGATTGCAGCAGAAAATTATGCAAAGGAAGCTTGGGATAACCTTGAGACAAACTTCAAGGGGACTGATAAAGTCTGTACAGTAAAGCTGCAAAACATAAGGAGGGAGTTTGAGAACCTTCAGATGAAGGAAAATGAATCAGTTGTAGACTTCAGTTCCAGGACCTCCAATGTGATTAACCAGCTGAAGTCAAATGGAGAAGACTATCAAGAGCAGAGGATAGTGGAAAAGATATTGAGGAGTTTACCTCATAAATATGACAATTTGGTCATGACCATAGAAGAGGCAAAAGACCTCACTATTTTGACAATGGATGAGTTAATGGGTACACTTCAAACCCATGAGCATAGGATCAATAGATCTACTTCTTCATCTTCCCAAGAGC
Organism: Cupressus sempervirens; assembly: GCA_028749045.1. Classification (NCBI taxonomy): domain Eukaryota; kingdom Viridiplantae; phylum Streptophyta; class Pinopsida; order Cupressales; family Cupressaceae; genus Cupressus; species Cupressus sempervirens. The sequence continues at coordinate 898,415,033 of CM053783.1, read as the reverse complement.
AAGCATTCAAGGCTCAGTCAAATCTAAGAGGAAGGGGGAGAGGAAGAAATGGCTCATGCAAAAACTCCAGAGGTAGAGGCTGAGGTAATGGAGGACAAAGGAATGCTACAACAGAAAGCTCAGGAAGAGCAGATGGAGCAAGTAGCTCACAAAATACTTCAAGAGGAGGTAAGAAAAACTACAACTCAAATAAGAGTAATTTAGAATGCTACTACTATCATAAATATGGGCATTATGCAAATGAATGCTGAAAGAAGCAGAATGATCAGTCAGGATAAGCAAATGTGGCTGATGTGAATATGGGAAGTGGACCCAATGCTGCTGCCTTCATCATGTGTAATGTTGGTGAAGAAGGAAGCTCTAAGGTTTGGTACCTCAACATTGGATGTAGCAACCATATGAGTGGTAATGAAACCTTGTTTTCATTCATTGACAAGAGTTTCAAATCAGAAATTAAAATGGGTAATAATGGAACCCTACCAGTTGTGGGCAAAGGATCTATTATGGTCTGCACCAAGAAAGGTGAGAAGAAAGAAATAAAAAATGTGTATTTCACCCTTGGTATGAAGCACAATTTGATGAGCATCGGTCAACTCATTCAAAATGGATACAAAGTGCTGATGGAGAATGACATGTGTGTCATTCAAGAAAATGATGGGAGCAAGAACCTACTTGTAGTAGTTCAAATGACAAAGAACTGAATGTTTCCCTTGAGAATAGAGACATGTTTCTCATCTCAAGTTGGTACTGCACCTATCACACAATCAGCTCTAAGGAGTGTGATTGAAGACCCCTCACGGCCATGGCACCTCAGGTATGGTCATCTTGGCTATGCTAGTTTAAATTTATTGTCAAATAAAAGAATGGTAGAAGGTTTGCCACATATAAGAAATTCATGTGACAAGTGTGAGGCTTGTATTTTGGGTAAGCAACATAGGCTTCCCTTCAATTCTAGAAATTCTAGAAGGGCTAGATATCCATTAGAGTTAGTGCATACTAACCTAGTCGGTCCTATGCAAGTTACTTCCATTGGGGGGAGTACTTATTTCATGACATTCATAGATGATTTCAGTCGTAGGACATGGGTGTATTTCTTAAAGAAAAAATCTGAAGCATTTGATAAATTTGTAGAAGTTAAAACCCAGGCTGAAAGAGAATGTGAACATTATATTAAATTCCTAAGATCAGATAGAGGAGGGGAGTATACCTCCAATTCTTTTGTAAACTTTTGCAGGAAACATGGCATAAAGAAAGAGCTCACAGCCAGCTATACACCACAACAGAATGGAGTGGCTGAAAGAAAGAACAGGACCATTGTTGAAATGGCAAGGAGCATGATGAAAGAGAAAGGTCTCCCAAATAAATTTTGGGGAGAGGCTATGGCAACAACAATTTACCTAGTTAATAGGTGTTCTACAAAGGCAGTTCGTGACATAATTCCAATGGAAGCATGGTCGCGAAGAAGATGGATAGTTGAACACTTAAGGGTGTTTGGATGTGTTGCATATGCACATGTGCCTAAAGAGAAAAGGCAAAAATTTGATGACAAAGGTGTGAAATGCATTTTTACAGGGTACAACCTAGAATCAAAGGCATACAGATTGTATGACCCATTGAACAACAAGATGATGCTTTCAAGAGACGTGGAATTTTTTGAAAATTAGTCTTGGTATGGTTTAATTGATGAGTCACCGAGCACTTCAAGTAAAGTGACAATTATAAGTGAAGAGGATGCTGATGAACAACAAGAAGAAGGAGTAGATAGAAGAAAAGGCAAGCAGCCTCAGTCATTACCGAGCTCCTCTAGACATGACCGAGTGTCAATGCCAAGCAACAGTAGTGAAGATTCTGATCCCACACTCTCCTCCCTATTACCAAGAAAGACCAAGAGTCTTAGGGAGATAAACCAAGATGAAAGGTATGAAGATTATGATGAGAGTGTTAATTTTGCATTATTTTCTCATAGTGATCCAATTTATTTTGAAGAAGCTATTAAGGAGAAGAAATGGTGTAAGGCCATCGATGAGGAGATAGATGCTATAGAAAGAAATGAGACATGGGAACTAACTGATTTGCCTCCCAAGAAGCATGTGATTGGAGTGAAATGGGTCTATAAGACCAAATGCAATGCTGAATGCAAGATTGAGAGGCATAAGGCAAGGCTGGTAGTGAAGGGCTACAAACAACAGTATGGTAGAGATTATGATGAAACCTATGCCCCAATTGCAAGAATGGAAACCATGCGTGTTGTCATAGCAATTGCAACTCAACATAAGTGGAAGGTATTTCAAATGGATGTGAAGTCCACCTTCCTTAATGGTGTATTGAAAGAAGAAGTGTATGTGGAGCAATCACCTGGTTATGAAGATGCAGGTGAAGAGAACAAAGTATATAGATTGAAGAGAGCTCTTTATGGGCTCAAGCAAGCTCCAAGGGCATGGTATAGTAGGATTGACTCATATTTGATGAGAAATGGCTTTAGCAAAAGCAATGGTGAGCCCACTCTTTACATCAAGGCAGCAGATGGTAATGTATTGATTGTTGTCTTGTATGCAGATGATTTGATTTTTATTGGTAATGATAAGGCTCTAATCGGTGAGTTCAAAGAGACCATGAAAAATGAATTTGAGATGATAGAAGTAGGTCTCTTGAAATATTTTCTAGGCATAGAAGTAAAACAAATGCATGATGATATCTTTATCTCTCAAGAAAAGTATGCAGGGAAGATCTTGGAGAGATTCAAAATGCAGAATAGTAAGGTAGCCCCCACACCAATAGCAATAGGTCTAAAGTTGAGCAAGGAAGATGACAGCAAGAGAGTGGATCCAACACTATACAAGAGTATGGTTGGAAGTTTAATGTATTTGACTGCAACTCGGTCAGACCTAATGCATGCAATAAGTTTGATTTCCAGATTTATGGAAACACTAAAGGATTCTCATTGACAAGCGGGAAAGAGGATCTTAAGGTATGTGAAAGGTACCAAGGGATTTGGAATTTTGTATACTGCAAATGATGATTTCAAATTGGTTGGTTACACTGATAGTAATTGGGCTGGAAGCATAGATGATAGGAAGAGAACTTCTGGATATGTATTTCATATAAGATCGGGTGCAATTTTATGGGCATCCAAGAAGCAACCTATTATTGCTCAATCTATAGCAGAGGCTGAATACATAGCAGCAAATGCAGCAGCTTGTCAGGCTATTTGGTTAAGGAGGATCTTGACAAATTTTAATAAAAGGCAAGAGGATAGAACCACAATTTATTGTGACAACATCTCATCAATTGCATTGTCCAAGAATCTAGTCTTCCATGGGAGAAGTAAACACATAGAGATTAGATATCACTTCATCAGAGAGTTGGTGGAGAATGGGGATATCAAAATGGAATTTTGTAAGTCTGAGCAGCAGCTAGCAGACATTTTTACCAAGCCATTAGGCATTGGAACTTTTGTACACCTAAGAGAGTGTCTTGGCGTAATTGATTTGGATCAGCTGTGATCCTTGTTTGTTTAGCTCAAGACAAAGGGGGAGTGTTGGAATATTAAATGCAGATGGTCATTTCTCCCTAGAGCCAAACACCCACCTACCACCCCCGACGAATTGCACAACAGCTAAAAAATTTATTACAGGTAGGTGAGTTTTCAAATTTGCAAATGAGGGGGAAATTTTTTTTGGCAAAAGACAAAAAAGGATTGTTCACATTCATTTGATCAGTAGACAGAGACAGTGAGAAGAAGAGCTCAGAAGTTGCAGAGAGCAGAGAAAGTGATTAGCATATCCAGTTTGTTGCAGGGACAGAGGAAGTTCATTTTGTGCCTATAGTTGCACGTGTTTCTCCTCTGATCATTCTGTAAGTTCATAGTTCATAGTGTATTGTTTCATTCGTCCTGTTGAACCAGTGATTGCTCCAGCCATTATTGTATGTAGCCATTAGAGCTGCAAGTTTAAAGTTTTATCAGTTTAAAGTTTAGGGTTATTTTAGGGTTTTTTCTGGTTGAAGCCGAATGCTCCCAGATCTTGTATTAGTTTGAATCAAAGTTAAATAGAAAGCAAGCAGGCATACTTGAATCTATTGCTCTTTCCTTGTTCATTGCATTTGTGAAGTTTATTGTTGAATATTTCAAGCTTTGGGTCTCTAGTTTTAATGGTGAACATATTCACATCATAAGCCTGCAGTCGGTATTGGCTTTGGTAGAAGTCATTCTCTGCAGTGACTACCGAGTTCACTTGGTGCCTTCGTCTATCGAGTTCCACTCTCCTATTCCTACTGAGTCGCTCTTCAACCGAGCTCACTTGGTATCTAGTGTCTACCAAGTTTCTTCTACTGAGCTCCACCTTCCTGTGGTTACCGAGTTCACTCGATAATCACACTACCGAGGTCACTCGGTATCCTTTGGTTATCGAGTTGTATGTTTACCGAGCAAAATTGTTACTCGGTAATAGTTGTTGCCGAGCAGATTTTTAAGTTTAAGGTTGTTTTTGTGATTGAAATTTTTAATATTTCTCACAAAATCTACCTCATCACGTAGTTGTGAAAATATTGCCTCCATGTTTTGTTAGCTTCTCTTTTTCTTTGTTTCTTTAAATGAGGACATAGAGTAAATCTTAAACAAATAGATTGGTTACAAAAACCCCAAATTGCATACTAAGATTTGGTTTAAAATAATAAAAGTATGACGAGCTATCTTTTACTACCATACTCAACCTATTTTATGCAAGTTTCAAAAAATAGAATGAGGTTTATATTGGACTTGCAGCATTTTGAAATAGGCTATTGCTCCTTTTCTAGCTGGAAAGAAAAATACACTAAGAATGCAATGACAATAAATTGGTCACACAACTTGGCTTTTAGAAAGAACAAAATATGTTTCAGAAGGAAACTGTACATGCTACATTTAGACAAGAAAATTCGGTCAAGTTGTAAAGGTCATTACTTCAACCCAATACATTCATCTTTAAGAATTTCTTAGAGATCCAAACATATTGTAATTTGTACATTTCACACACTTCTGTAAGTCTAAAACTATTTTATTTTATTCTCTTTGTTCTTGTAGTCAAGAAAATATGGACTATTATTTATTCCTAATTTGAGAAGAGAGTAAAGATTCAATAGTGGAAACCTTGAATGATAGCTCCAACTAAGAAACGTTGCCCTTGTTGCATTAACTCTTTTCCATCAGACGTTCCAAACAGATTTTTTTTTGAAATTTCATGTCTAATGCTTCCAGAAAGAAAAGAGTTTGTGACCCCCACCAAGAAAAATGCTCGTTCTAGTGCCATAATAAGAAAACAAAAAATAAACCCCTACTTTTTTCCTTCTATTTGATGTAGTTATTACGGATTAAAGTCTAGAATCTTCCACCTGCCAACTGTAGCAAAAAGTGATCTCTCCTCCCTCCCATCCGATGATATGCTTTTAATTTAAGGTTATCCAAATTCTCCAGAACTGACACTTCTTTTCCCAATTTCTTTGTTCTCGACATTTTTTCTCAAGAATTATGTTTCAGTTAAATTAATGAGAATTTAATTTGAACTCTAGTGACTAAGTTTCCCATCACTTATGCGCTCACACAAAATTTGTTGTTTTCTCAATGGCTCTAGTGGTTAATAATTATGAAATTTGTTATTCTCCCAGTTACTACAAGGAAGAAACAATTTTAGACTTTAAATTGGTGAAATTAATTTCATGCATTGGAAATATGGAGTTCAAATAGTTTCCTTAAATTAAGCACCATAAAATATAAATATATGGAATTATTTAGTCATCTTTTCACACATTTAATCCAAATAATTAATAAATAATAAACTAATTGTAAATTCTATTAGAAAGCGTGTAAAGTGTGAAATAACATTTATTATTTGCAAGAACAACACTTTTTCTCTTTCCAAATAAATTAAAAATAAACATCTAGTTTCTCTAATCTAAATTTATGCATTCAATTTAAATTCATGATTGTTCAAAAGTAAGGTTAGGAAAACTAATGCAAGCACAATAATGTATTAATGTCTAAATGTGTGTGTGTGTGTGAATACACCAAATGATCCGACACCAACCCTATGGAGGAGCTAGCCTCCTCTACCTCAACCACACTCTTGCTTTCACACTTGCAAGACTCAGACACTCACAAAATGCCAATGAGTCCGTACCACATAAGATATCAACAATTTTTAACATTACATCTCTTGTACATTTAAAATATGCACAATTCATCCTCAAATCATCATATTATTTCTAAATGCATAACTTACATGTAAAGATGCATAGTAAAATTCTACAACCTAATTTCAAGATCATCAATAATGATAATTTAAACATAATTTTAAATGCCACATAGTCAATCATGTAAACATCTGACATCATAATATCAACTCACAAGTCTAAACAATAAGATCTAAGTATAAGATGACCATCAATATGTATCCATCTAACATTTAAGTAGACTGATATATGATTAGGATCGCATAGTTGATTAGCATATAAATAAAATAAAATAAAATCAAAGAAGTTCATGAAGATCAAAGCCACATAACCACATAGTCAAACTATGCTTTGAATATGGTCTTAGTTGAACAACATCTCAAACAAGCATCCAAATTAGGCAACTAAAGACAACCAATACTCATAGTCACTAATGAACATCCATCGACCAAGTCAACGGAGTCAAAAAGTGTCGATGACTTCCTACCAAATAGGAGTCACATAAGGTGGGTCATGACAGTGCTTATGAAATCATAAAGGACAATGAATTTTATTAGATCTTTTAATTAAAAATATCCAATGGATGTTTTCACAAGAATAGGGAACCATATATGTGGCTTGTGAACTATTTCACAAAATGGTAGAGAATGAAGTGGATGTATGCTGATAGATTTTGAAGAAAAAACTTACAAAGTTGGATGGATATATATGTATTGTTGAAGTCATGAACGAGCCTTGAATAGACACCCATGATAGTGATAAAAACATTGAAGAGATATTTAATACTTTCCAACTATCACAATTTGAAAATGTAAAACCAAATGTTTTCAAAGTATATCAATTTATGGAATATGTGGATGAATAGACAAATCATCAATCTCTTTGATAAACTTCCAAGAAGAAATGACATTTTAGTTAAACGCAACGATCTCAATGATTTCACAATACACACAAAATATATATATTAATAAGTACTTAAAAAAAACCTATACTCAATTTTCGGGTTTAAGGCCAAGTTCTACAAAATTTTGGCGGCTTATCGAGCTCAGACAAAAAATAGAGTCTTACGAGTCACAAAATAAGATCTTTGAGATAAGGCACGAGCATTTATAGGTGGTGTGAAAATATGGTTTAACAAATGAAGATAGCATGGTACACTTAAATTCAAATCATTCATGTAAGTCTTTGGTTGTGGAAGGACAAAAAATATATGGTGAAAGTTTAGATGAAGAAATGCTTCAACATAACTTAAGTTTTGATTCTTCATCAAAGTTATAATTACAAAATTGTTATGACTGGAAGTCGTAACTTCCATCCATTTTGGTCAAGGTTAGAAATTTGACCATTTGCGTACAAAATTATGAGGTTAATTAACCTCTTCCAAAATGCGCAAAATGAAACTAGTTATTAACCTAGAGATAAGGTGGTTATCCTTTAAAGTCTATAAATATGAGGCTATTTGTAATATAAAAGGTAGGGGGAGAACTTTTTGCTAAGGGGAAATTATGGAGAAATTTTAAGGAAACTTTTGGATTCAATATGTAGTACTCAAAGATTTTTGAACTTGTATATTTTCAAGAAGATAATGAATAATGCATTTTGTTCATATGTCAAGATGTATTATTGGGTTATTATTGCTAATCTTTCGTATGTCAAGTTAGTTATATCTTTATGCATACATAACATCATTTGGTTTTTAATCCTAATGGTATATATAATTGACAGATCACAACCATGCCTTGGTACCATGGCTTGTATGTGATAGTAACTCGTCTTCTCGTATGTTGAGATAACTTATATTTATTCCATTGTTGCATATTATGACCTATGATGTATTGAAACCTCCTTCAAATTGGTGTCCTTTAGCAGTCTCATATGCTATTTGTATGTCTAGTATTGTGGCTCCTCTCGTTTATTGCTTTAGTTTTTTTGCATCCTATTTGTACTTTTAGATGAAAAGTACTGAAAATACCAAAAAAAAAACCCATCATACAAGGGAGTCAAACATAGAGGAAGATTGCAAGATGATAGTGATCAGTTGTAGTCTTTCCAACTATTGGCACAGTTGTCACTATTAACCCTGAACAAAATCAATTTTAGAAATAATTTTGTAGTGGAACATTATATGTTTACCAACATGATGTAGGAGCATCCTTGGTGTAAGGGTCAATCTTGCATCACCCAAAAATATTTATACTTCTAGTTTTTTAGTTTTGTGTTTCCAATAAGGGAGATTCCCTGTGCAAATTTGTTATTTGTGGGAGCTTGCTAATTTTAGTAAGTTGGTATTATGTGCTCAAATTGTTCTAATCTCATATGTGACAGTTAATCTTGGACATATTAGCCTACCAGATGAGTTTTATTGTCATATCATATGTATTATTGTAGCTGTTGTAGATTTTTAATATGAATTTTGGCTATAAAAACTTTAGGTCCAACAATGAAGGTCTAAATGGATCTAAAATGAGACAAAACCACAACTAATGGATGCTTGCACCATCACCCAATGTAGATCTTTAGTTGAGGATTCCTAAATGGGGTTATAATAGACCATTGGGTCAATAGTTTGCTTGTTATGGTTTCCAAAAGTGGACCCATCCGAAAATGTAGTTTGTAATTCGTCTTGTGTTATCTTATGTAATAAAATGTAATTAAATAATATAGTATGAGGTTGGTCAGCCTCAAGGGTTAGGGCATACCTTCCCAGTGTATCACCTAGTTTAGTAGAGTAAAATGAACACTAACTATTAAGAAAAGCATTAACAATACTAAAATGAGTAAACACTTAAGATAGGACTGATTTGTTATCACCACAAATGGAGGCAAACCAAGAATGCTAAGCTCCAAATGGTATAACACAATGATGCAATAGATATGTCCCTGATTTAAGGTATGTATGCTCATAAGTATAGCTCAAGCTTAGATGGATGGATGGAGTGAATGAGGCAATGTTTCAACAATGGAGTCATGGAGTGATTTTGCCATTATAATGGTATTTTGGTAGTTTATGAGCTCTCAAAATAGCATTATAACTTTTCATGGAGGATGGATTGATTTTAGTGAAGGGAGAGGGTTCAATTTATAGGCCAAGGGTTGGAGGAATGGAGGGCCAAGATGCAAAGATGACAAGATGGTGAGGGAGGGCTAGGATGCACTCAAAGGGGAGCACATGGATTGTGCTAGTTTAGCACCAATCAGAGAGTGACACATGTCATAGGGTCATTGGGTGGAGGAAAGGGCAAGGATGAGTCAACAAAGGAGGCTCAAGGCCTTAAATGGCCCTCATAATGGCTTGTAAGAGCTTTTAAGAGCATGTAAGAGCATTGAAGGCTTTGTGGTTGGGATAAAGTTTTATGGTTGGGATATTTTGAAGGAGGAGACTTTGGTTTGGCTTAGGAAAGTCTTAAGCTTACTTAGGGAATGTGACAAGGTTAGAGGAGGGATTAGGCTTGGTTTAGGTTTAGATTAAGAATGTTAGAGATGTGCAAGTGGATGACATTCATGAGGGTGGGTGAGTTAGTGGCTAAGCTTAGTTAGTATGAGTGGATGGGGTGGATTAGGCTAAATGGAGGATTTAGGATAGGTTAGGGGCTATTAGATTTGAAGGCTTTATTTATCAAATAGACTTATTTAATAAATTTTGGATTTGGAATTAGATAGAAGAATAGGATTAATTGATAAATAATGGGTTATTTGATTTATCAATTAGGACTATAGATGATTAATTAAATCAATCAGCTAGGGGATGGCAAAGGATTAATTAAATAAGAATTTAATTAATGATGCCTTTAGAGATAGCTAAATAGGATTACCGAAGTAGTGTAATTAGATTTAGGTTTCTACACCCAGGAGGTAAAAAATCCCTATATAAGGAATGCATGTAGGTTATCTAGCACAGTTCTAGGTGATAGTCATAGCTCTGTTGTACATATTATTGTAAAGAAGGCATCCATGTGAGTTTTCATATTGTAATTCTATAATTCTTCATTTGCAATGATGGTAAGAATCACATATCTTTTCTCTCAATTTGTGATGTTTCTCTATTTATGTTGTGTGTTGTCATATTAAGGGGAAAACCCTTCATCAAGCAGTATCAGAGTAGGAGTTCTTGAGTGTGTAAACATATCAACGACTGGGAGATAATTTGCACCAAGATTATGGTTTGGGCTGAGTGTGTAGACAGATCACTGATTATGAGGCAGTTTGGACTAGGGTTTTAGCGGAAGAGAAAAATGCCTCTACTACAAGAGCGTGGTGTCAGAGGTGTTACAGCTAAGGTTTGAGCCCTCTAAAGGAAAATGCAAGTATTGCAAGAATATATGCATAGAGGAATGAATCTCCCCATAAGAGATAAGAGCGATGATGAAATAGAAGGATAAGGATAGATTGATTATGGAGAAGAGGAAGTTTTGAACCCAGAAGAAGAAAATATTTTTAGGGTCATTTCTAAGCTTGGACAAAGACCTAAGTTTGAGGTTCTCACATTTTTTAGAACTCTTAACCCAAAGGAATTGATCGATTGTATCAATGAATTAGAAGAATACTTTGAGTATGATGACATTGAAGATCTAGATAGGGTAAAATTTGTGAAGGCCAAACTGAAGTGTCATGCAAAGATCTAGTGACAGGAGATTTAATTGGAGAAAAATAGGAGAGGGAAAGATAAAATGACCAAATGGGATCGAATGATTGATAAATTGGAGTGATAATTCATTCTTGTGGATTATGAGCTTGATCTATTTGAGAAAATGCAAAGGTTGAAATAAGCATGATGATTTTTTCAAGAGTATACTGAAGAGTTCTACCAAGTTCTCATTAGGATTGGTTGTGCAGAAGTTGATAAGGAGAAAGTTTCTCATTATCTTAATTGGTTGAGGCCAAGCATTTAGGAGGAGTTGAGTCTAGTTCGAATGAACAATATTAAGGAGGCATGCAAATTTGTCCTAAGAGTTGAGAAAATGTTGAACAAAAAGTTTGATAACAAAAACAATTGTAGAGGTCATGGTGGAAGATCTAGAAAACTATCTTATGGAGGTTGAAATGATGATCAAAGGAAGAAGGATGAGGTTAGCAATAACAATCAAAATCATAGGTGAAACAATCATTTCCATGATTAAAATAATAGAGATCAGATAGGAAGAGGAAGAGGGAAAGGATCTAGTAGAGGAGGTTTTTAAGGAACTTGTCTCTACTATGGAGAAGAAACACATATGGCATTTATGTGTCCTTGACATTAAGGAAGGACTAATAGAAGACCTAAATTCCAAGTAGAGTTGTGCATGTTGATGAAGATGCCAAATCCTTAATTTCTGAACATGCTAAAAGAGGAGAAGTCCTCGTTAATAGAAGAGTCTTGTAGAGTGGTGAGAATGAACCTGATCAAAGGAGGAGCTTGTTTTGTACTAGGTGTAAATGTGAAGATAAGTGTTGTGATGTGATCATTCATGATGGAAGCACTAACAATCTAGTGTCATAAAATATGGTCATGAAATTAAATCTCAAGAGGCAGAAACACCCACATCCATACTGTATTGCTTGGATGGAAGATGACCACAATGTAATGCCTACCCCTAGTCTACTTTTCATGTTATAATGTCGAATTCTTTTAGGCTAGCTTATGGTTATGTTTTATGATTTTAGTGGTACTCGGTTACCTTATTTGATTGGATGTTATTTCACACTTAGTTTATAAATTTAATGAGCTACTTGATACTCGATTATCCATGTGTTCATGTTATTCTTTCGATGATGATGCTTTGTATGTTCACATAGTGATTTCAATTATTTCATGATGATAGTTAGATGGATAATTTATATGTAGTTTCTATGGTTACTTACCCCATACTTGCATGTGTATGGTGTACATGTATGTTTTACTTTATGTTTGACATTTCTGATGTGGTTGAGGGAGGGAGTCATAGTCACCTGCTAGTCGGGATCTACACGATGCACCACTCCCAGCCATTGCCTATTTAGTTTCTATATATATGTATATGTACATGTTTGGCTTTTATGCAGATTGCAGGTACCGAGCATCGACTTCCCTAAATTTCTAGGATGAGTGTGCCCTATCGCAATATCTCAATGGTAAAGAGGGGAGATAGTTCTTGAGTCCAAATCCTAACCCTAAGCCAATTGTCCTAGAAAATAGGACAAGTATCTGAGTTATTTACCCTTCTGAATTCGTCAAGTGATGTGAATTCGAGCTTTTGACCCTTGAACTTGATTTAGTACTTTGTCTTTAAAATAAATTTTCTTATTTAGATTTGTGAGTCTCTTGTGATTTTCAGTTATAATTAAATCAAATTAAGAGAATATTAAATGATTTAATTTAACAAAAATTTTATAAGGAAAAATTAATTTTTAATTATATTTAATTAATTAAGAAAATAAATTAAATAAAAGAACTAAATTTAAAAGATTTAATAAAAGTTCCAAATTTGGCGTAATTATATTTATTTTATTTAATAATAATTAATTTAGGAGTTTCATTTTAAATAATGAACTCTAAATATTATTACTTAAATTAATAAATACACTATTAAATATGTCTTGATATTTAATAAAAGCAAGAGGGAATAAATTAAAAAAAGTTTATTTTAATTAAATCGCAAAAAGTTTGCACATGACATTATAAGAAATTAAAATAATAAAAGAAAAGGGTTTGCATGTTTGTAAAATTGAAGCCCTAAAGGATAAAGCTCTTTATTAAGAAATTAGACCTCATTTCTCCACACACAGGTTTGGAGGAGAAAATTTCTAGAAAGGGTTTCGAGAGAGGAGAATTCTTGCAACTTATGAGCATTCGTCCGGTTAGCATCAGATTGAGGTAGGATCTTTGTTGAGATTATCACAGTAATTTCTCTTTGAATTTCTCTATGTTTGCTTTGTGTTTGATTGTAGATCTTGTTTTCAAAGATTGATTATGGATGAAACCCTCATTTGAGAAATTTTGTTATTCATTATTGAATTGTTTGTGAGAGAAATCAATTGAATACTCTTATTTGAAAATTGGATTAATTTAGAAAATTATGAATCGAGATAGGGTTTGGAAAAGAAACCAGAATATTTAATTTAACAAATTTGATTGTTTGCAATTATTTTCCCTATTAGATCTATACTGAATTTTTTTTTTAAAATATATATATTAATACCACAATAATATATTATTACTGTGGAAATAATATTAAAAAATATTTTAATGGTTGCTTGTTGGAAACGAATCTGGCTTTATATAATAATAAAAATTAATAAAGAAATAAATTTTGGGGGGGGGGGGGGTAGGACCCCATCCCCCACCCCTAACTGCCATTGGCAAGAATAGGTATGTTGCCAAGGCAGCGTGTGGCTGTCCGAAGACAGTCTATCACTGCCAAGGGAGCGTACATTGCCTTTGGTAGCACGACTGCAGTCGTTCCCCTTTTTTGGGATTATGTATTTTGTCTTTCACATGGTATTTTTAATTTTAGATTTTTAAAATTATATTAATATTAATTATTATTTTATTATTAATTTAATAATGATGATTATTAATAAATTAATATATTTTATTTTATTAATAATTTAATAATTATTATTAGTAGTAGTAGTTTAATAGTTGTTCATGCCATTTTAATTTGGAGAATGCTATTTTGGAAATGGTTTAGTTTTTTTTAATGAAAATTATTTTTATACTAAGGAAAAATGATTACTTTTGTGAACTCAAAAACCTTAGCAAATGTGACACTTTGAAAATGGAAAAACTTGAACACATTGTAATTAAACTTTTATGTTTCAAACAAATGAACTATGAAACTACACTTGTTAATGTTTGATGTGATGTATGGTTTATCTTGTATTGGGGTTGGGTTTGACCTAGTACGTTGACAAATTAGGTATGCATACCAGAGGCTTGGGAGGTGATTGGTTTATGATATTTTTATGTATGTTATTTGGTCATGATATTTTATTCCCAACCATTGTAATGTATTCACGTAATTCTGTGATGATTTTTGATCAATTACTTGTTAGTGCTTTCCAATTGCTTGTATAGGACTAAGGTGAATAGTGTGATTTTCTTGGTGTAACCTATGAGGTTTCAATCTGTTATATTTTGGTGTTTTCTAGTTGCTTGTATAGGATTGAGGTGAATATTTTGATTTTATGAGTTGTACTTTTTATGAGTTTAGGGTAGGTTATCTATGTGTATGTTGGGAAGTGGCTTGCAATGGAGGCCGCAGCCCTAAAGAGGTTGTTTGGGTAACCAATTGTAAGTGGTATTAATAAGTGATAACATTTCATTAAACATGTTAAAATAAATTGACAAGAGTCAGTATTTTACCTCGCCCATGCCTCGAGTGCTAGTACATGATAGGATGACAGTAGAGAGGATGCTTGGTTGTGACCTTGCCTTGTTAGTATGCATTTTTTGTAAGAAGGGATATTGAAGGGATATTGATGCCACATAGAGTCACTAGGGGGTCAGAGTCCATAGGGGCTACCAGGGTAACCTTAGAGTTAGCTCATGCGATGAAACTTCCCCTCTTACATAGTAGATTTCCTACGTGTCTTTGTTGCCTCTGGGATTAGATGTTACTTGTGTCTTGGTACCTTTGAGATAGATTTCTATTAGGATTTCCTTGACCTAGATGATGGTTACGAGTATTGGATTTGATATCCATATGGGACTTGAGATTATCTCCTTAGCATGGTGGGAGTGGACCACTTAGGTTCCATGAGGTCAGGTGGTAGTGTTTCTTATACCATTGAGACTTGACAACTGGATGTCGTTGCTTGATGTACTTGTGTAGTTGTACTTTTCTTCTGATCTTGTGTTTATGTTCTTTGGTCATACTCTAATGTACTATACTTGATTATTGGAGATCTTATGAGATGTATTTATTCATGCTATATATTCTTTGAGCTTTTCATACCTTGTGACTTGTATAGAGGATGATTATGCATTTTGGTTATGCCATGTGGCATCTTATGTAATTGTATATTATTTCATTGAATTCGTACTTATGGTTATTCTATAATGTGGATTTTGTTATGTATCAGATTTAGTATTAATAAAACTTATGTATGTGATTCAACGTCATGGAACCCTTAAGAGATGTAATCTATTTATGGATTGTTTGTATGTATGAGAGTTATTACTTCTGCTATGTTATCTCTTATTATTTTAATCGTTAAAAAAAAGTTTGGAAAACTTAGTGACATATTAGGTTAATTTCTTTTGGGTTCCCTAGCATGGTGTTACACACAAGGTCATGGTCAATAAGTAGTGCCTAGTGAAGTTCAAGATTGGAAGCTACTAGGATTAGGTGCTTTGAGATATCATACTTATAGAAATATGTCATATGTTTTTGGGTATGCCATAGTAGTTTGACAGACATGTTGTACATGGTGGGCAATGAAAATACTTACAGTCTGACAAAGGATGGAGTGAAACATTTGAAGCCATTGAAATACAAAGAAGAAAAGGTATGTAGTGCTACAAGAATTTTTTTTTGATGGAAAGAAATTTCTTGAGGGTATGAGGTGTGAGAATATGTGTTTTTCTATGGTAAAGAAGAAGTAGAGGAGGTACCCACAAAAGTTACAGATTTGTTGTAAGAGTTTTCAGATATTGTGTCAAATAATGTACGTGATGGATTATCCCCAATGAGGAAGATCAGTCACCAGATGGACTTGATTCTAGGAGCTAATTTTCCAAACAAGGCATCACATTAAATGACACCAGTAGAAAATGAAGAGTTGAATAGACAAGTTCACGAGTTGTTGCAAAAGGAGTTGATTCAAGACAGTCTAAGTTGATGTATTGTACTAACATTATTAGCACCTAAGAAGAATGGAGAATGGAGGATGTGTAAAAGTTCTCAAGCTATCAACAAGATCACAATTAAGTACATATTTATATTTTCATGGATGGATGATATTATGGACTGTTTGAGTAGAGTTGTGTATTTCACAAAGATAGATCTGAAGGGTGGGTACCATCAAATTTGCAGTAGAGAATGGATGAGTGGAAGACTTCCTTCAAAGAAAGGGAAGGATTGTGAGAATGGTTAGTCATGCCTTTTGGGCTAACTAATGCACTTAGCACTTTCATGAGGCTCGTGAATGACGTAGTAGAGGAGTTTTTGGGTAAGTTTTTTATTGTTTACCTAGATTATATTTTTATCTTTAGTAAGACATTGAAGGAGAATTTTATGCATGTTCATAAGGTGTTTAATAAGTTAAGGGAGGAAAAGTTGCCAATAAATTTGAAGAAGTGTAGTTTTGTGAAGGAGTTAATGTACTTGGGATTGTGTTGGTGTAGCTAAATATTACTAATTATACTTTACATAAGTTTACTTAGGTTAATGCATTTTCATATTAGTTGTCATGTAAACACCTAGGAGTTTGTATATTCATACGAGTCATCATTTTAGATAACACAATAGTTTGCACTTTATTTGAGCACATGTTGTCTCACACCTCTCTTTGTGTGATACACCTTTGTGTTCTTATCCTCTCATTGTTGCATGCACGCACAATGGAGGATAATCCACTCTTGATGGACATGTACTTAGTTGTTGTGCTTATCACTTGCATAACTCCTAGTCATATTGCATTGCCTATATATTTAGGCATATCTATATGTGTTGTATTTGATTATCCATCTATTCATTACCCATTATCATTTGATCAATATTTAATCATTCATTTGATAATATTATTTTGTCTCTCTTGTGTTATCAATTAAGTTTCTAGATTTTGGAATTTGCATTCTTTTCCTTAGGAAAATTCTTACATGATATCAGGGCTTGAGGTAGATTCTTACATGGTAGTAGAGCCAAAGGAGTATTCATTACATAGCCATCAGAGAGAATTTTTTTGTAGGTCAAGATTGGAGCTCGTTAGTGCAAATTAGATGTTGACATCACATTAAGAAGGTCCCAAAACCCCTAAGTCAACTCTTGTTTCATCAAAATTAGATATCTAAGGAAAAATCTCTAGTCATTTAAATTTTGAAGGTGTGGTGGCGATGATTCATAAAAAATAATTACAGAGGTAGTTTCCAAATAGCGATATCTCACTCATCAGGACTCCTTTTTTCGAGCAATGTCTTTTGTTTTACGGTATAATTTTGTGATCTACACATTAGTGCATGTTGTTTGTGATCTTTGTTCTTGAATTTTTCTAAAAATTATAAATCCCAATTTTTACAACTTCAGAGGCTTTGTTCAGGTTACAGACGCATTTTTAGGTGCTATTTTTTTTAAGTGTAATTTTTTTCTACTTTCCAGATCTCATACTAGTTTGGATTCATTTTAAGAAGATAGTAATTTTAGCATTTGGTCATTCTTGACCTATTTAGGCATTTGTAATTAATTAGATCCTTGAGAGATCTTGTGTCTTATATGTGTGTGAGTGTGTGTGTGTGTGTGCGCGCACGCGCGTGCACGTGCATGTTTTGGAAAAACTTTATATTTATATTAATAATCATCTGGTTCAAAAGGGCTCTCAAAGAAAGAACCAAGAAAGAAAACTTCGTTCATAACCCATTACAAAAAAATGATATAGTTTAGTTGCTTCAAACCTAAAACTACCCAAAAATCTTGGCCAAAGAGAAGCCAAGGAACTAATTTACAAAATGGCAAAGAACAAAACTGCCAGTATAATATAATCTTGTGTCTTATATTGTTGAGTCTTCTATAGCTTCATATTTTTTGTTTTAATAATCAAAATTAGAATTCTAGTTTGGTCCATTTTGACAAGTGGCTATTGTACACACACTAAGTATAAAGTGCCAAGGCATGTATTTTGAGGGTATTTCTTTGATTCTTTGCATTTTTGGTGGATGCATTGATTTGTTGATCTTATTAATTCTGCATCATATAAGTTCATCATGGGTAAAGTCATGGAATGGATAATCCATCCTATAATTTTATTTTGTAATGGAGATAATTATGCATCATGGGCAGAGGGAATCATTGCATATTGTAGATGGATAAAATGTTGCCTAATCTTTCTGGACTTATTCTTAAGCCCAAGTTGAAGTTCAAAAAGTTATCTTGGTGTGATAGGAATATACATATCAGAGGATTTATTTCTTATAGCCTTGTTCCATCTTGTTGGAATTACAATAGGAAAGGTAAACTTCTGAGAGTGGGGGCGGGGAGGGGGGGGGGGGGTGTTGAATCAGTAGTTTAAACTTGGACCCATAAAACTTTCACCACACATCCATCTCATACATTCAATGAGTAAAATGAAATAACATGTAAAGCATACATCTAAATCATGTAAACACATAATCAATCATACACATATGACACCAAATATGATTACCTAGAAACCCTCCAATGAGAAGGTAAAACTGGGGTGGGGATAACACCCACAAATCTTCACTATTTTAGTAATAAAGTGTATCCAATGAAGGTTACAATGTTTTGATCATGAGTCATGATCTACCTTAAGAAAGGTCTTCCCTATTAAAGGCTTATAAAGACTATTAGGTCTCACCTTGTTAGAGGATTTCAACACCCTATTAGAAGTGTGCCTTGCTAAAGGACTTTAACTTACAACTAAGCAAGCACCATGTTAAAGGATTTCATACAGCCTGTTAGGACTACTCTGTTAAGAGATTTTTATTGAAATCACTTGTTAGAATGTCTCAGCATTGATCTTGTGGTTAGAACTTGATTGCTAGATAACAGATCACCTTTAAACAATGTCTTCTTGATCCTTCCTAATTAGATGTCTTTTTGCTATATCCTTTACTCTATCCTCTGTTATGCTCTAACTAATTTTTCAATGTAGTTTCTCTTCATAACTTCTAATCCACCATGAATGCTCTATTTGTGCATGCAAACTTCTCTCTTCGCTCCTTCAATTCCTTACAGACTCATAGAGAGTTTAGGGTTTCATCCTCCTTAAGAAGACTTAGTGACTTAGTGTTAGGTATGAATCTATGACTGAGATTCATCTATTTTTTTGCTTAATCCTTCCCATTTTTTGATTGGCTACATGTAGTTGCATAGGGAATCCAACTAGAGATTCGTCCTTATCTCCAAAATATCAAAATTCAATCTTAAGTTGGCTCAAAAATGGTTTACATAGTTGTTTGTGCCATTACAAACAAATATGTCAAAACTGTGTCACTTGGAATCTAAAGTCTCTGATGCTTGGCATGCACTAATCTTTCTATTGTGACTTGACACCTGCATTGCTCAGCATCCACTGTTTACTCAGCTACTGTGTCACTTGACATTTATTGTCTACTTAGCACTTGAGTGCCTCAGCACATGAGTGGCTCGACACTCACTATGACTTGATGTGGTCTAACATATACATGTTGTATGTGACATGTACTACTAGTTCGACATGAACTAAGTAAATAACTTAAATGTGTTGACACTCACTTGTCAAAACCAATCTAAGATCAACAATCTCCCCATTTGACATGAGTGTTAAAAACACTTGAGTATACATTATCATCCTTAATCTTACAAGCATAACATATCTCAACTCGGCTTATATACAAAACTTCAAAATTTTCAAAATTTTGTAATCACTTAGATACCTTAAAATTTGATAACTCCCCCTAAGTTGATATTTCTATTCTGTATCCAAAATTTGGTACTCCTATTGAGTAAATGTGTCTCAGCTAATACACTTTGACTTCATGTTGTTTTGCTGATACTCTTTCATCTGATACTTCTAATATGTTTTGATGCTTCTTTGATGATTCTCTCTCTTTACTTGTTCTCCCCCATTCTAACGTACCTTATGTCTCCCCCATTTTATTTGATTCAACCCCTTTTTTCTTTCTCTCCCCCTTTTTGACACTTATGTCAATGGGCTATACACTTATTGTGTGTTTGTCTAGAAAGGATTTATGGACATCCAATATCATCTTAAGGGCTGCATCCCAGTTCTCACATGCTACATCCAATGACTTGATTTGGATTGTAAGCTCAATAGCAAGGTGGACTAGACCATCTAAGGTAGAAAGATTGGGGTCTTTCTTCATTAGGGTTTTAGCATAACCTAGCTCCTTGTGCAAAATTTCCATATGGGGGTGAGAGTTTCTTGGATGCTAGTCAGTTTGGCCCTTATGTTGGCCTCATCTACTATCAATACAACTAGCTAACTCTATGATTGAAATAATGTCCTGAAATGCTTCTCACTCTGAGCTAGATTCATTGGTAGTTTTGCACCTGATGCAGAAATTTGGCTCTCCAGACATAGAATGTGACTTCTGGTCTCTTGGGTGAAGAGTGAGGGATTACACAATTTAGTGTACAATGAGAATATATTCTCAAGTACCTTATTCACATCCTCAACCTTAGTTGCCAATGTAACTTGTGTTAGTGCTATATCACCAGATATTTTCTCATTAACTTTTCTTTGAAACTTATTTTCTGACCATTCAAGTAATTTGGCATTTGTATCTAGGTCTTAATTACTAACCTTCTCCACTATATCTTTCAATTGGTCCATTAGTGGATTGGTCTCATTAGGAGTTGGTAGACTAAATGCATCTAAAAAGATGTATTTGACATCTTGTAGTGCCTACTTCTTCCTGTGTTCCCTCCTAAGCATTTCCTAATGCTTTTTCCTTGCTAGGGCCTGCTACAATATGCCCATTTGTTCTAGTTATGGTATCAAAATCAAACTTGGGGAGAACAATTTCTTCATCAAGGCTCACATCTCCATATTGAATTACTTCTTCAGCCTTTGATGAACTTGGGCTCGGCACTGAGATTTGCAATGGTGTAGTATCTATGCTCAGCTTTTGAAGAGTATGACTTGGTGGAGTGCCAAGCACTGGTAAGGTTACTAGCGCTTGGATGGTAGTTTTCTCCTTTAGTTGTGGTGTCATCTCACTCTCTTTAGGCTTTCCCTATTCTACCAAAATGACCTGACTTGCACCTTGTCCTTGTGTTGTAGGTGCAAATAAGTCTATCTGGCCTATTTCTACAGTAGCAACTTATGCTTCTACTATGCTCTTCTCTATAGTATCAATCTTGGAAATTGTATCAACCTTGTTAGATTCATTTTTTGGCATTTGGATCAAAGGTTGTAAATTAGTGACTAAAGGGATGATAGAAGGTGGTTCTTGTGGATTCACCTTTTCCCTTGCAACATTAGTTACTAACTTCTGTAGCTCATCCACACTGACCAAAATAGGATTATCACAAAGTTTTGCCTACAGTGTAGACTAATCTAAGATCTTCTTCAAATCATCTTCAGTGAGGGGACTAATGTTCTAAGCTAATAGATTAGAAACATCCTTGACATTTATTGTCTCAGTAGTCTCACTTGTGACATGTGGAGGACTGACACTTAGCAATTGTGTGTCTTGCACACTCTATTCTTCTGGCTGCTCTGGCTCAACTGTGGCCTTGTCATGTACTTGCATTTTTGTTCCTCCTCCAATAGTTTCATGTTTTTCATTATCTTCTTCATCATCCTTTACTTCAATGGGTTCTTCCTCTCCTTCCTTTACTATTGCCAACCTATAAGTAATTTTCCACATCTAAGTGGTCTTCTTGACAACATCCTCAATGTTGTTTTGCAAAATGTTGAAGGCTCTATATTTAGGTACAAACCTAACTGCATACTTCTTCACAACCCTAGCAATTTTTGACTTAGTTAATTTAGGCATCAATTGGGCTAGAGATGTTTCTCTTATTTTTCTCTCCAAGTTCAAACAATAGTTCCATTTTTGCTCAACTCTATCATATAGACTCTTAGGCATTGAGTTGGAAATCTCTAGTAGACTTGTCTTGAATTTTTTCATCATGGCATATATGGCCTCCTCCACTTGGTTTTTCTCTACTTTATCCAATTTATCAAAACCAACATGACCAAATCCTGATAGGTCTACACTATTTCTAACATTTTCACATAAATTGTCAAGAGCTGAAAGGGGATTATGACTCACCACCTTAAATTGGATGTTGTCATCTGATTCTATTTTCTCTTCATTAGACTCAGCTTGTGCCACATACTTCCTTCTTGGTCTCTTCTACTCTTGACCTCCTCATTCTATTTGTTTTGTCTTTTCCTTGACCTTTTGTGTAGTTGCGCATGTGCTAGCTCTTGTGGTAGGTACAGTTGGATTAGGCTAACTTGGCTTGGCTACCTTCTTAGCTTTTGTCACTGGTTGGACCTTATCCTTCCTCTTCTTTGGCTCGGTAGGAGTAGGTGCTTCCTCAGCTTCTTCTCCTTTGGCACCTTCAGTCGCCTCCTCTTCTTGGTCTTCTCCCATAGCTTATGTCAAAGCTAGAGGTACTTGTGCTTGGATTTCTTCTTCCTCTTCATCCTCTTCTTCTTCTTCTTCCTCCTCAACACCCTCTCCAAACTTAGCTTTCAATTTCTTCACTATCTTCTCCCTTTTCTTCAAAGCTGAAGTATACTTCAATTCCATGGTAATCTTGGATTTTACCATCTCATAATTTCCAAATACTTTTGTAGTTTTATCTACCTCTTCTGTTAGTAAAGTTGTTATAACTATAGAGGCTTCATCCACATTGATTTCATAACCTAAGAGTCTCAACCATGTCACCCTTGGTGTAGCAGCTTGTACACATGTGTAATCAGCATCCACAAGAAAACATACATCATCATAGTGTTTCTCAACTAAAGATACTGGTATTCTCAATCTTTCCTTCATTGACTTCTTGAAGTCTTCAAAATAACTTGTCATCAAAGATTCAAAATTCTCTCCTAGCTTCTCAATATACACACCAATTTGTACTGCTACTGATTTGTTGGTTTTCTATCCCACATTCCCAAATGATGGGAATGTGTTTTGCACATAAAAGAATATACAAATTAATATGGAACCAAATTTACATTGTGCAATTTTTGTCTTTCTGATTGCTCCAAGGTTCTCCATCAATTATTGTGATTGTAGCTCCATTATATCATATGTATGATCTTTCTTCACAATTTTGTATCCCACATCTACATCTATACAAGGAAGATTGTTTAATCTACTCAATTGATAGAACTTGTGTGATATTACCCTTACAACAAAGTCTATCAGAGGATCAATGATTGTATCAATTGTCATGCCTCTTTTGTTCCAAACAACTCTAATATTCTTCTCAATCACTTCCTTCTAATCACTCCTTGATGTCTTAGGCAAATCTAGGGTTGGGTAACCAGTAACCCTATGGATTATTCTCTAAGTAATTTTGATAGGTCCATTATCTAGCCATAATGAACCATCATGGATTTCACTAAGCACTATCCTAATCCACTCTATCTTGAATACATTTGGAAAATCTAGGGCTCGTGTTAATCCCTTTCTCTTAATTATTTTGAACTCTTCCTTCGAAATAAAATTATCACAGAGTTTTTTATATGCCTCTCTAATCACCATATCACCAATGCTTCCAATCTTACAGTTATAGCATTTTCTTACATTTTGCACCATTATCACATTTAGTGGAATCATCAACAATGCACCAGAAGGGTCTTTCTTATAAGCAATGTCTAGAATTGCTTTGAAAATGGGTTGCTTGAATTCATTACTTACTAACTAAACTTTCAAAACTTCCTTTCCTTCTACATTCTTTGAACTATATGCCATAATTTGAAACTAGGGTTTATGAAATTTAAACTATGTAGCTCGACTCTTGATAAATACCTTATGAAATCTGACAAAATGGTGTAGAATCACTGCTAAAATCTTCTACAACTGCTTGGAATGGATTTCCTAATCGTCTTCTCCTCTACTCACTCTTTCTCAAATTTGAAATGATGAAAAATGAGCTAAAATCAATCAAATACCCTTTGAAAACCCTACAATTAATGTTGAGTGCTTACATAGTTGTAAGCTCAACATCAACCAATTTCAGGCTCACTCGGCATCCATTAGCATTTCAATCACTCGGTAACCACTATGAGCTCAACATCAACTAGCCAGTTTGTAAGCTCGACATCTTCTAGCATTCCACTCGACACACATAGGAAATATTTCATGCTCGACAACAACATGAAAAACCTAAAGATTTATCTCAAATTTCTAATAACATCTTGCATCTTTATTCATGCTAATGTAGTATTTTTAGTACTAGATTCCTTTGGAACTGATGTATGATATAGCTTTTAAATATCAGTCCCACATACCTTTTGATTGCCTAGTTTGATGAGGTGTGATCACCTGACCCATTGGATGAAGTGATCCCTTCTCCATTTGATGTGTTGCAATCATCTTTTTTTTTTCCATGTCTTTTTCATCTCATTTCTGATGTGTTCAACATCTATCTTTCCTTTATCTTTATCAAATTCACAACTTGGTTCTTTTGACCTAGTTGGACAATATCTATCGATGTGACCAATCTTCAAATAGCTAAAACATGTGGTTTGACTTAACCTCCCTTGGTAGTTACCATTGAAGTGTGTGATTGTCCAAACAATGGTATTAGAAAACCAAATCAATGGACTTCTTAATTCAGGATTGGACACCCCAAATGATTCCTAATGCATTATTTAGTCTCATTTAATTATTGACCAATGACGTAAACTTGGAATGGCATCTGCCAAGTCTATGCTTCAAACTTCCTCTTCTAGGCCTATTTAAGAAATTTAAATGCTTATGCTTTAGGGAAATTAAACTAAAACTAATAAGAAAATGTATTCTAATCAAAGTAGGAAATTACAATTAGGAACTACTCCAACTAACTATGCTGCAGGAAGAGGCTACTAATTCTGGTATCAGTGGCTTCAAGAACAACAGAGTTCTAAAACATATAAATGAACTCTATACTAACAAAGCAATTCACTCATCAAGTGGGCCCCCCTTTAATAAGTGAATGGAAAATATAATCAAGATGAAAGTTGAAAAATTGAACTAAACATTCTATTCATCCATAAAAAATGATTACACTTGATTAAAATAGTATGCAAGTGTTTAGTATTAAAAACCAATTTGTTTGACTAACTCTGGAAAGAGTCACAACAGTCAATTATTTAAAAGGAAACTACCACTAACTCCTAAACCTGTGATCACTTCATAATGAGGATCAATTACAACTCATAACGTTTCATAATAGAAACATTATTGACCATGAACAATCCCAAAATATAACGCACACTAAATCTGCATGTTGCATGCAACAAAAGGCATTGACTTGCTTGTGAAGGTTCTGCAATCATAGTTGTCTTTGATGACTCTTGCGCTAGTATTCCGATCTTTGAATATCCATGTTCAACTCCTGCAAGATAATTAATGCACACACATCCAACCATACATACATACATACATATATATAAATATAAATATATATATATATATATATATATATATATATCCACATCATCAATATTAGGAAAAGGTGTTAGTCTTAATCATCATCTTGCAAACATATGGCTACAGGTGGTAACTACCCAAAACATAGCTTAGGAGAGAAAACATCCATTAACATGTATAACTATTAAATTCACCATTCTTGTCCATGAAATTAAGTAGATATTATGTCTTTAGAGATATCCACATTCCATCTTAAGTTAACACACACACACGCACATGCACACAGACACAATCATATAGTTAGGAACCATAAGTTAATGTACTTAAAACCATAAAGGTATGCCCATGTGAAATCAAATGTCTTAGAAAGAGGTTTAAAAGTGGTGAGAAAGATGGCTAATTTAGGAGCCCATCATTCCCCCCAACTGAACTATTGTTGGTCCCCAACAATCATAAAGTTTTGAACCTTGGCACAAACCCTTAAATCACTAGTTGTTTTCTACCCTATCTCATAATGAATATAATCAAAGTATCCATGAGTCTTTTTGAGTCTTTCCCAACATTGGACTTCAGAGGCCATGCCATAATCTAATGCACTATCATTCATTACCAGCAATGGATGAAAGAAGAGTGGAGGCTAAAACATTAATGGAACCTAAAGGTTAAGGAGTGTGTTGCCCAACATAGTATACCATGAAACTCTCCTTGTGGCAAGGGTTAAATTTTGAGGTGAGTGAGGTTCCATTTTCTTTAGATCCTATGACATCCTTATCCACCTTTTCCTAGAGGCATTAATTGGTACAGCAACATCTTGAGAGGAATGTTGGTCCTAGTCTGCAAAGGCTTGTTCTCTTACTAGATAGATCTTATTGGCTCCACTAGTGTTTGTCATGACAAAGATCCAATCAAAATATGTTCTTCTGGAGTGTTGTACCTTAGGCCTCATTATTAAAGGAACTAACATTTCTTTCACCCTATATGGAGCAGTTTGGTACTCATGACTTATCTCATTCTTCATCCATGACATAACTACTCTGAGCTATACATATCCTACATAGAGGAGTGAATTCCACTCTGTGTCATCGGGAACTACCAGGTTATGCAAATACAATTCACACAACAGATTCTTCAGAGTCATTGGGGAAGATTGAAAGGAATAGTAAAATTCATGGGGAGTTGATATAGATGGATTGAGGCCTTCTACAATCCTTGTTAATTTGAAATTAAAAAGGTTTCTCTTAAAGGAATATTGCATACACTAGTGAGGGTGATCTGCATTCCATCACTTATGGAATTAACCTAGTAATCTAATTAATTCTTCATTTCAATACCTCAGTCTCATCTGATTATGCTCCAATTAAGAATTCTGCTCATTAATGACTCATTTCAATTTTTCTTTCTCTAAATTCCATTGTGTCTTTTCCCATAACAACTGTTGGTACAAACTTATTCCTGCTACAAGAGGTGTAGACAAATCTAGTGGGGGTAAAGGTTCCGATTGAGTATATCCACCCATCCAAAAGGAAAGTGAGAAATTTTAACTATTTATTTTGGTGTAGAGGACTTAACTTCCTACGCAACAATTTTTCTAATCAAATTGGTTTCTTCACTAACATTAGCTGCCACTTTAGCCAGCGTTTCTAACTTTTCTTGACTATCTTGCTGGGGTACTTCTTCAATGATTTCAGTCCCAAAGTCAGGCATTTCCTCTGAGTTCATACTAACATTTGGCTGGGTGGAATTATCTACATATTCCTCTATGTCCTCAAAGTCCTCAAAGTCTTGATCACTATCTATCAGTATGTAGTTAACCTCGGGGCTAACCTCTATTTTTGGACTCTACTCTTTCATTATTGTGTCACTGGTTACAGGTTGATTATTCAACTCCTCAGAAGAGGAATTTTTCAAAGGTTCATTTGCTATAGATTCAGAAGAATCAATGTTAACAATAGAAATAGATGTTGTAGCATCTTTCTCAAAAAGTCTTTTACTTTTCCTCATATTGGGTGTGGATGAGCTTGAAGGAATGTTCCATTTATGTTTCTTTTTAATGGCCACCTCCTCTGCCACTGCTTTAGGAGTTTTTTCAGCATTCTCTTCCCTAGGGAAATGTAGGGTTTCTTCCATATTATCAGCATTGTCACTAGGCTGGGGTTCTAACATTTTCTCTTATAGTTCTATTATTTTACCCTTACCCTTCCTAGATGCAGACTGTGGCCTTATGGACGGTGAAGATTCTAGAATATTAAGAACATCTGCATTTTTTTTTTCTTCCTCTGAGAAGGAGAGGCTCCAAGATTGGAAATTCTTTTTCTAGGTGACCTAGATGTTTTTTCTCTCCTACCAACATCATGACCTCTAGGGCTGACTATTCTAGGTTCAACCTCATTCATCTACAAAAATTCTTCCCATGTCCCAACCTTTTGTCTACTCAATTCCCTTTCCACCATTAATTTTATTAAGCAATGGTGTGAAATAGACTAGTTGCTTTCTGATTGGACTAACAAAAACTGCTTTTTCGTAATGTTAAATAAGAAGTTGGGAAGATTTACCAGCCATTCATCATGGCAAAGATTATTGATAATTTTGAAGTACAAAGCATGTAGGTATTTGTAGCATCCCTCATAGGTGAAGTACTAAATAATAAATGCGATCGACTGAGTGAACTCCAAGGGTAAAGATAATCACCTGATTCCTTGATTCTTGTCAATCCAATTGAGGATCACCATGCAAAGTGAACTATGCTCTTGCTAATAGCAGGATAAAATCTTTCACCCATTTTTCACCTTCCTAAGGAAAATCTGTAACCTCAGCAACTACATCAAATATGAACTCAATTTTCAACCCTTTAACTTCTACAACCCCATCTTTCAAGGTGGACATGAATTGCAGAGTAACTTCCTGATTAAACCCCTTAAGGCTTAAACAATAATCTGTAATACCCCAAAATTGGCTCATTGCCATCTCAATCGATTCTGGTCTATTTCTGATCGATTTTAAAGACCTATCTCATTAGGCAATTCCTATTCTGCTACTTGCTACTTGACTTAAATGTCAAATGCAAAAAACCCTAATCTGCATTAATCATACTCTTTATTTAATTCCTAAAGTATTAACTCATATTAGTCACATTAAACCTACTAATTATGATTTAATTTAATTTTAAGTATTTATACTTTAATTAAATTAAATTATATCATAAGGCT
Source organism: Cupressus sempervirens (assembly GCA_028749045.1). Classification (NCBI taxonomy): domain Eukaryota; kingdom Viridiplantae; phylum Streptophyta; class Pinopsida; order Cupressales; family Cupressaceae; genus Cupressus; species Cupressus sempervirens. The sequence continues at coordinate 898,386,389 of CM053783.1, read as the reverse complement.
AATGTACTAAGGAATTAAATTTATTTAATTTAATAACTATGCTTATTTTAATTGATTGAATGTAATTATTCAATTAAATGAAAAAGGCATTTATGAGGTCATATCTCAATTTATTAAATTAAATAATATCTTCAAAATCTTCTCTTCAGTTCCAAAATGAAAACTCTGAGCGTATTATCTCTTGAATTGGAATTAATCCATTTAACTTGTTCTCACACTCATGAAAAGCTTAGTTAACTCTCCTTTCTTAAGGAAGTTTCCATTTTAACTGAATCTTCTCTCTAATCTTGACCGTCAATCCAAGTTGATCTTGGCCGTTGATTGATTTCGAGATTTCTATATAAGGGGCTCTTAATCCCTCATTAAGGAGGTTGAATCAAATTGATATCGAATTGGTGTTAGAATTCATACTCACTTAGCTCATATATTTACACACATTTACATTCCTAGCTTAATCTCATTTAGTTTAAATATGCATATGCTTAATCTAGTCTCCTTTACATGTTTTTAGATTAAGTGCATATCTTATTTTAGATTACATTGCATTCTCACATAGATTAGTTGCATATCAAATCCTTCATTCTCAGAGGGTCTGGTTGCCTACACCTTAAATTTGAGGATATTAAATAGGAAAAATCCCTCTAGATAGAAGGCAACGGGTTGCATTGTCGAGTGTCTTGGGTAAACAATACCATGTTTATCCCAGGATGATTCTGCAGGTAAGGACCACGTTGAAGTGTCTGTGAGGTTCAGAGGCCAACAATTCATAGGTACATTTTTGGCGCCCACCGTGGGGCTGAGAAAATAAATTTCTCTGGCCTCCTCTACATTTTTTTAATGATATTTTAGCTCTTTGACTGTATAGTTCCTCAGATTTTCATGCAAGATGATCCATTTTTGCACGAGGATTTAGGTTCTTGTGTGAAGATTCTTTCCTTTTCACGTAAGAAAGTGCCCCATTGCATGAGTCTTCGTGCAACACATCATTTTCTTGCATGACTCGGTGAAAGATTTTGCATGAATGCGCAAGATCTCGTGCAACCCTGCACAAGATTTTGCGCAAAATTCTGCTACAAGTTAAATTTTAGCATTTTCAGCTATTCTATTCGTTCAATTTTGCTAACATGTTTTCTTGGAATTTGTGTTGTTTTGTTTCTCTGAGTTTCTCCAGCTTAACTGTTGTCTACAGGACGATTTGTCAAAGATTCCTTATAAAACTCACTCAAACATGGACTAACTATTTTCTTGCAGGACGATTGTCGAAGACACGATTATTGAAGAATACATTTAAAATCCACAAAAACAATGTGTTTTCTTTCTTGTTTTTCAAACTAGTCTAAATAGGGCTTGTGAACTTCTTAGGGTGCAAGACAAAAGAATAGGGGATTATGCTCTTCACCACTTGGAGGTCATGACCAAGAGTGAATCAGAAACCTAGACACTTTCGAAAGATGACATTCTAAGGGAGGCAAGCAGCTTAGTGGTTCTCCAATTTTCTATGATGAGATGATGGTTTCCTTTTTAAGGGAATCAAAATCTTTAGGAAGGATGAGTCTGGACTGATTAAGCTAAGTGGGTAATCAATCTATTTTGCGTGTTTGGGTGAGGAAGTAAGGTAGAGGAGTATGCTCTTTCCCCTTGAGGGAAATTAGAAACTTTGACCCTTATGATCAAACCACCAATCTGAGTCAATCCTTTAGAGGGCCTGTTGGAGTGATGCAACCTCTAGGAATGACCCAAGTGAGCACACTCCTTTCGCCAAAGATTCCAACTCACTATAACCAAGATTCTTGTAGAGAGAAAGAATCCAAAGCCAAATTAATTTCTTTCCCTTTATTCTTGATATTGCATATCAAGGGGAAGCTCTGTCTATGCACTAGTCGGTGCTGGCCCTTGGCTTGCTAGGAAAAGTAGTGTGCACTTTTAGATGCTGGTGTGGGCTGTTGGTCTCAACTGTGCTTGTGGAGCCACTGGGAATTAATTCGAATGGAAGCCAAGTAAAAACCTTTTAGCTAGAAGCTACCTGGTTCACCTCTAAAAGGAGGCATAATCTTTGTGCAAGGAGGGGGAAGAATCTCTCCTATAGGACTCACCATAAGCATGCTATTGGATGTTGGAAGGTGGTATACGCACTCATCCCCTACCACAAGAATGCTCATTCAGCGTATACTATTGAGTCCTTTGAATATACCAAAAACATGGACACCCTCTAGGGGGTGACACAGATATGTGAGGTACACGCATGCGCATAAGTTGTGGGACAAAGGTTTTTCCTTCTCTACCATTTTCTATTTTTAGGGATAAAGAGTATTTTTTATTGATTCCAAATCATGTCCAAACTTCCACAAACAAGCTAAGAGTCAAGACTCCCTTGTCCCTCTGAGTTGCTTTGCCCTTAATTGGATTGTATTCAACTACTAATTATTTCACACTATCTTGTTCAAACACTTTTCCTTCATTGCAACTTGAAACACTTGTCCAAACAATTTTTAGAGTTAACCTTGCTATCTATCCAACAAATCAATCCAACTAGTTTGTCCAATCTATCTGAATAGTCAAGAAATCTCTTCAAAATCCAATGCTATTGTCAATTTGGTCTTGATTTTTGTGCACAGTCTTGCATCTTCTCATGTGAGAATTTACTTTTTTGCATGAGTTGTTTCCATCTTTGCATGAGAACTTGTGTATTCTTGCACAAGATCTTGCCACTATCATTGTTGTCTATCACTTCTTTGTACGAGACAGAAACTCTTCGCACAAAATAAAATTGCTATTCCAAGTCTTTGCGCGACCCATGAAACTTTCTTGCGTGGTTCCAAAAAGATCTTCGCATGAGACCTTTCTTTGAAACTATCATTCAGCTCATTCACCCAATCTACGACTTGCATTCAGTCTATTTGCTACATTGAGTTGTCTCTTCTCTGTCTGTACATAGTCTCAAACAGTGGCATTTAGCTTAACTAAGGATTTGTGATCCGTACTTTGACTAGTCTTGTCTTTTGCTTCTCTGGATTCTTGTTTTTTAGTGCTGGTCATACTCTGCATCACGATAGTCATAACCTTTGGCTATTCTAGCCTTTAAATCAGACTACTTGTACCTTAGTATACAACATCCCTCTCTTATCTGGTTGAGACTAAGTTGTAGTGTAGTCTTTGTCCAGGTTCTTGCTTCTTGTCCTTGTCTATGAGTATTGCAACTAGAAGTGACAATGTGTTTCATCCACTTAAACTTAGGAGAGGTCATGCTAGGGGTCATAATCATGATAAAGGTTGCATTCCTTTTGTTCCATGGTCTACATCAAGTTCATCTAGTGAGACATCTTCATAGTCTCCCTCACCCATTAGACCACCTCGAGTTCAGCGAAGGTTTTCCATTAATCTGCAACAAACCAAGAACCCCTTGTATCAAGAGGATATTGAAACATGCAAAGGTCCAACATCTGCAAACAACACAACTGAGTTGTTATTCAGAGGACCTTTCCAGTTAGAACATACTGAAACTATTCACATTCCTATGATGGCTGATCATGAGCCTAAATTTGGTGAACATAGTAGAGACCAAGAACAACTTAGGAATAATAGACATAAAGACCCCTTCATGTATGATGAAGATGAGGAGGAGGTTGAAATAAACTCTAAGCACATTGAAAAATGTCATAATGACAAACATTTCCAAAAGGTCATGCAAATCATACTCAACGAAGAGAAAGAGAAATACTTTCTCAAACTTGCACAAGAGGGAGCTAAGCTACCCCATCACTTCAATGTGGAAACTATCATCACGCCTGAAGAGGAAACTAAGACTTCCAAACTCCAAAAACAACTAAAAGTTATGCAAGACCAAATGGCTTAGATGATGTGTGAGAAAGATAAACCTATTAAAACATTCACATTGGATGCTCTTTGTCCATTCCCATTTGACAAAAACATAAACATGCCTCCTTTCCCATGAGGCATAGAGCTACCTAAGTACGACAAGTACTTTGGCACCACTGATCCCCAAGATCACTTGCAAGAATTTGGTGCCTTATCTATGGAGTTTATACATGATCAAATATACCTCATGCATTTATTCCCCAGAAGTCTAGGTGGTCAAGCTTTGGAGTGGTTCTCACACTTATCTCCCGGTATCAAGACGTTTGATGAAATTGCCAACTTATTTGTCCAACAGTATTCTCATAACATTCAACACCCTGTCAACATTCAAGATCTATGCAACCTTAAACAGAAAGTGGGAGAACCTTTTCTCACATTCCTCCAATGGTGGAGACAACTTTATAATAAGTATTCACACAAAATTCTAGAAATGGAGAAGCTTGAAATTTTTACTGACAATCTCCTACCTGATTTTGGGTATAGAGTCCAACTTCAAGGTCTACGTACCTTTGAAGATATGATCACACAGGCTATCTGCATCGAGGAATTTATGGTCAAGAAGGGTGAACTCACTCTTCAGAAGGACACAAAACAAAGTTCCACCTCCAAAAAGGATAAAACCAAGTATGCCAACAAGAACCGCGAAGTTGCGCATTATAGGGTTGTCGATAATATTACTCCTAAACTTGCTAAGGAAGCCTTTAATAGCACAGATGGTTTTAATGCAACTAAAAATGTTGAGAAACCTCCTTTTGATAACAAGACATCTGGAAACAAATCGAGAAACTCATGGACTACACATCTTAAATGAGAGTATACACCCTTATGTGAACCTTTGGATGTTGTTTACAAAACATTGCTACAACATAAACTCATTTCACCACTAGACAACTCTCACCCATATGATCCGCAACCATGCCCATCATGGTGGAATAAAACCTCATTCTGTGAGTACTACGAAAATAAGGGGCATAAAACTAGGAACTGCATAAACCTGCGTCACAAAATTCAGGACATGATCGATGATGGTGACCTTTTGGTAGATGGACACAACAAAAGCTCAGATCATAAGGCATTCAAAGAACCCTTCCCATCTTACGAAAAAGGAGAGAGCTCAAAACCAAAACTTAACAATAAAGTCAACTATATATACTCCAACGACGACAATGTGATAAACATGGTTGAACCTATGGGTTTTGAGTACTGTGATGTCATTACTATTAAGGGTAATAAAGATAACAATAAACCCAAGACACCATTTGTCTTGAGAGGTCCTACTTCCAATGCAATAGATAACATACCTTCACAACAATGTGTCAATGTTGTCATGCACTGTCACGGCAAACTGGTTCTTAAAGGCCTTTTGCCTTCTACTCCCAATCCTGAACAACATAAAGACAAAACCCTTGCCGATCCATCTAGCAAAGGTGAAAAACTCACAATGAATCCAACAACAACTAGTTATAGCGTTCTTGATCAATTGAAATGAACTAATGCTCAAATCTCCATTTTCAAGTTGCTTAAGATCTTGCTTGCTCATAGGCAGATTTTGGACAAAAGCCCTCACCGAGGAAAATGTTCCTCAAGATCTTGATCTTGAGTGATTCCAATCCATGGTAGGTCACCTGACCTCACCTTACTTTATGTCATTCTCTTAGGAGGATGATAACTCGTTGAATCACCCACACAATCAACCTCTACACATTGAGGTCATGATACATCAAACACGTGTTCGTCAGGTCCTCATTGAAAATGGTGCCGATTTGAACATTGTCTGTGCAGCTTTACTAAGGAAATTAAATTATTCTGAGGACTCCATTAATCCTTGACATAAGATCACTATCAAAGCGTATGACGAAGTTGAATGGAAGTCTCTAGATTTGGTAGTCTTACCCATTCATGTTGGTCCTGTAGAAAGGGATGTCACCTATCAGGTCCTTGACATTCCCTTGGCTTATAACATTATGCTAGGATGACCATGGATACATTAGATGCACGCTATGCCATCCACCTATCACTGATGTGTTAAATTCCCATTTTATGGCTCTGAAGTCACTATTCTTGCCACAACTAGCTATACCTGCAATATGCTTAAAGCTGCTAAAAAATTCATTCCCACTAACAAGGAATCCACTAATTATCATGACAACAAGCTGAAACAAATTGAGAAATCATTCAACTTGACAGAAACCGGCATGGGAGAATACCATATTGAACCAGTGCTATCATTGACATCTCTTCCAGAATCTCCTCGTCATTATGGGAGGCCCTTAGAGGCAAAGAAGCCATTTGTGTTGATACCTCAAACCAAGTATGATGGAACTTTTGTCAAGGCTATAGTTCCTTTAGAGGATGAAAGTGAAAACAGAGCCATTGTTGCATGGCTTTACAAAGAAGAGACTCCAGTAGACATAATAGAGCAAACTTGAGAAATCACCCCAGAGAAATATGGGCCTGGTCTTCAGCTCATGAAATGCTTTGGCTATAAGGGAACTGGTCCTACCAGATGCAATAAAAATAGTCTTATCAATCCTATGAAAGCAATAGCTCGAAGAAATAGGGACACATCTGGTCTAGGCTTTAAGAAGGTTCCTTTCCATCTAGGGATCAACAAATTTGTACCAGAACTTGATAGTTCATCTAAAAATGAGTCCCATGCTGAGTTTGATGATCAAGAAGATAATGATGATGATGATGATCCTTATCCTTATCCTATTCCTCATGATCTTGCTAAATTCTTTGCTGATCCATATGACTTTGTACCACGTGTTAGCATTATGGATGATACTCTCGATTCTTCTGAGGAAAATACTGAGCAACCCAAAGATCATTCAGAAAAGGGAGAGTCTAGTCAGTCATTACGTATTGAGCACTTGTGTAAAAATCTAGATGATGAAGGCGAGTATATCCCTCTCACTATTGGGGATTTCTATAGTCTCTCACCATGTAGCACAGATTCTAGGGAATATGAGTTTGACTCTCTTTTAGGAGCAACTACTGATAAAGACATTGACCAAGTTCATGTCTATGAAAACCAACTCGAAGTGGGTGAAATGTCTAGGGTTAGGTCAGATGGGTCTGATCCAACTAGTGTCTTAGACCTATCAATTGTTGACGTTAGTACTCAGAGGTATTCGAATACACTTGTGGACAAAGCTGTTGTAGGTCTCAAATTATTGGTCCAAGTATTTAATGACTATACTATGAATGTAATTTAACCTACCACTACTCTTTCACTCACATATCCCAAGCTTATAGATTGGAACCCTAATGCATGTAGTGAAGTCCTCACATTGTAGAATGACTATGCTCTTGCCTTCTACCTAAACATTGTCAAACCTATAATGTCTTCCACTAGCAAACATAACATCAACATGACTGAAGCTGACATCAAATATCTCAATCATACAATCAAAAAGAAAAAGAATAGAAGGTTAGATGGTGAAAATCACTTAGTGGCAGTGTCGAAACCTAAAAAAGTAAAAACAAAAGATGTATCCAAGGGTGAAAACCTCTCTGAGGTTCCTGTGGATGAGATATTCGATGCACTTCCTAGTCACTTTCAGGAAAGATAATTAGTATTGATCGAACCTACATAGGCTATTAACTTGGGAACATAAGAAAATCCTCATATGATACATCTAGCACAGTCACTATCTCTTGAAGAAAAAGAAGAATTCATTGCCTTCTTTCAAGAAAAGAAGATAAATTTTTCTTGGACATATTCTGATATGCCAGGACTAGATCCTAATCTTATTATGCATCATTTGTCCATTGCACCAGGCATCAAACTAGTTAAACAAAAACTTTGAAAGATGCATCCTCATGTTGCATTTCTCATCGAGGCAGAACTGGAGAAACTTCTAAAGGCAGGGTTCATCCGTGCAATTGATTATGCTGAATGGATATCCAATATTGTTTTGATCTCCAAGCACAACAAGTCTATCAGAGTTTGTACTAACTTCTGTGATCTCAACTTGGCATGTCCTAAGGACGATTTTCCACTTCCCAACATTGATATGATAATGGACATGACATCAGGCTATGAGATGTACTCACTCATGGATGGGTTTTCTAGTTATAACCAAATAAAAATTGTGCCAAAAGACCAAGAAAACACTGCTTTTACATGTGCATGGGGAGGTTTTTGCTAGAATGTAATGCCATTCGGTTTGAAAAATGCTAGTGCAGCCTATCAGAGGGTAGTCAATACAATTTTCCATGACATGATGCATAAGACCATGGAGGACTATGTGGATGATACTTTGGTCAAAAGCGCAAAACATAATACTCACTTGCAAGATTTAGGACCCATCCTAGATCGCATGGAAAATTTCAGTCTCAAGCTCAATCTGAAGAAATGCATTTGGTGTTACATCAAGCAAGTTACTAGGATATATTGTGTCCGCAAAAGGAATTGAGGTGGATCTAGAGAAAGTAAAAGCAATAATGGACATGCCACCACCTCGAAACATTAGTCAGATGAGAGGTCTACAAGGAAGACTCCAATCTATTTGCAGGTTCATCTCATAGTTGGCAGATGGATCACAACCCTTCACAAAGACTTTACACAAGGGTGTCAAATATAATTGGAGTTAGGATTGTGAACAAATTTTAATGCAGATCAAACAATATTTGGCCAATCCACCAATCTTGATGCCTCTTATCTATGGGAAGCCCTTAATTTTGTACATTTCAGCAACTGAAACATCTTTGGGAATCCTATTAGCTCAAGAAGACAATGATAACAAAGAGAGAGCTATTTACTACTTGAGTCGCACACTAATCTCTTACGAGAAGAATTACAACATCATTGATAAAGCTTGCTTGGTAGTCATCTTTGCTTCCCAGAAGTTAACACACTACATGCTTGCTCACACTACATAGCTGGTAGCTAAAATGATCCACTCAAATACTTGCTCAGTAAGGTAGCTCTCATAGGAAGATTAGCAAAGTGGGTTATGATACTTAGTGAGTTTGACATTCAATACATTGAACACAAAGCTATCAAGGGATAAGTAATAGCAGATCAGCTAACAGATGTGCCTATGCAGAGTCGCATGCCAATAAACATCAATTTCCATGATGAGTCAATTTTGACACTCACACACCAAATGTGGGCCATGTTCTTCAATGGGTCCTTTACACAATAGGGATCTGGTGCTAGATTACTCTCCATAACACCATAGAGATATTCATTGCCCAAAGCATACAAGATTATATTCCCTTATACAAATAACATTTTTGGATATGAGGCTTTGATCAATGGCATAAAAATTGTAGCTGAATGGAGAGTGGATCAGTTAGACATCTTTGGTGATTCCTAGCTTGTCATCAACTAGGTTAATGATGTGTATCAAACAAAGGATGAGAAATTAATTCCTTAAAAACACATGGTTGATGACTTAAAGAAGTATTTTGCACACATCACCTTCCAACAGATTCTTTGAACAAATAATAAAGCGGCTGATGCTATGACTACTTTGGCCTCCTTGCTACAAATGCTTGAAAATGATCGTCGACATGAGTTCTTGGTGGAAGCGTTATGCTACCCAGCTTATGACACTCCTGATTCTAAGATGATCTATTCTATTATAGGACAAGACTCATCCCACTACCATCACATCTATACCTATCTCCATAACCAAACCATTCTAAAAGGTCTGACCCGAAATGAGAAATGTTACCTTATCTGCAATGCTTCACATTATGTAATTATTGCTGACGATCTATATAGGAGAGGTCTTGATAGAACACTCCTTAGGTGTTTAGAACTTGACGAGTCCAAATGCACATTAATTGACATTCACGAGGGTATTTGTGGATCCCACTCAAATGGTCTAACACTAGCTCACAAACTCCTTAGAGCTGGTTACTATTGGCCTAAAATAGAGCAAGAAGCTGTCAAGTATGCTAGGTCCTACAAGCAGTGTCAACTTTATGGGAATCTGATTCATGCTCTAGCTAGAGAGTTGATTCCCTCTACTACAACATGGCCATTTCAGCAATGGGACTTCGACTTGGTGGGTTGGATTCACCCAACCTCTTCTAATGGACATAAGTTCATTATTATAGCTGCAAATTATTTCACTAAGTGGGTAGAGGCAGTACCTCTCATAGTTGCCAATGGAAAAATTGTAGGCTCTTTTTATCACAAACTACATCATTTGAATATATGGTGTACCATCCTCAATCATTATAGACAATGGAGGACAATTCAAGAAAAAAGACCTCAAGGAATTATGCAAGAAATTCAAAATCACACAACATTGGTCTTCCATCTATTACCCCCAGGGTAATGGCCAGGTTGAGGCATCCAATAAGGCGATCCTCAAAATTCTTCATTGTATAGTTAGAAAATCTGGGAGAGACTGGCATCTCTAGATTAATCCAACCCTATGGGCATATAGGACAAGCATCAAGACTCCAATAGGTACTGCACCCTTTGCTTTAGTTTATGGAGTGGATACTGTGCTTCCAATAGAGGTCAAGATTCCTACCTTGAGAATCTCTATGAAGGGCCTTATTACTGATGATGATTACAAGATAACTCATCTTGAAGAGTTACTACTACTAGATGAGCATCAACAAGTGGTGTGCGACAATCTGTGAGCCTATCAAAAATGAATGGCAAGAAGCTACAATCGAAAAGTCAAGCCACGGGAATTCCAGTTGGGTGATCTCATCCTGAGAGAGAACCCTAAGAATCAACAATAGAGAATCCAAAAGGGGAAGTTTGAACCAAACTGGCTTGGTCCTTACATTATCACTACAGTATATTGATCTGGAGCCTACCAGCTTTCCACAACTAAAGGAGAAGTGCTCAAGGAACCTGTCAACACTCTCCACCTGAAGTAGTTTTACAGTTGATCTGGGCTCACTAGCTCTTTGTACATACTTATATGTCCTGAAAAACATCTAAAAATTTGCAGAATGTCATGAAAAAAATCATAAAAATCTAAAAAAGTCCTAAAAAAATAAATTGTTACCCTGGTGAAAACCTAGCAATAGGTGCCTTGGTAACACCAAAAAAATTGACAAATTCGAAAAATACAAAAAAAAAAAAAAAAGAGAAAAACACAAAAAAATTGGAAAACAAAAAAAAAAGTGTCATTGGTGAAAACTTGGAAACAGGCATCATGGTAGCAAAAAAAAGAAGTTCTTCCAAGAAGGTGAAAATCTGGTAAACTGACACCTCTTGTTCCCAATGCTCCATCTTGCAGTGCATCTTCTAGCTTTCTATACAACTACTTAACTGCTTTTCCCACTTTCTGCTCATGTATCTGTGGATTGAGTCTTCTCATTTCTCAGGGGGGATTCCCCTTTAGTGTCACTCTTTTTGAGATTCTCCTCATAGAATCTCTTTCACAATAGTCACTAGTCATTCTAGCTGTGTCTGCCTACTGTCACTAGTGTCACTCTTTTTGAGATTCTCCTCATAGAATCTCTTTCGTGATAGTCACCAGTCATTCTGGTTGTGTCTGTCTACTGTTGTTAGTGTCACTCTTTTTGAGATTCTCCTCATATAATCTCTTTCGCAATAGTCACTAGTCATTTTGGCTATGTCTGCCTACTGTCGCTAGTGTCACTCTTTTCAAGATTCACCTCATAGAATCTCTTTTGCAATAGTCACCAGTTGTCTCAGCTATGTTTGCCTACTGTTGCTTGGGTCACGTCTCTAGATTCCTTTATGGAAGGTCTCTCTTGCATCAGTCACTAGTCTTCCTAGCTATGTTTGTCTACTGCCACTCAGTCCTTTTAGGTTCTTCATTAGGAAGATTCCTCTTTGACCTCAGTCACCAGTCATTCTGACTATGTCTATCTACTATTGTCACCCTACTGGAGATATTTCTTTCATGTTCTGGACACTAACACTTGACATCAATACCAAAAATATTGAACTCAAAATGATATACTTGTTTGGATATGTTGAGAATTTTCTTTGTTTTCTTTGATTTCTTTTTTTTCCTTTATCATATCTCCTCGAGCAACTTGATGATGTCATCTTTGACTAGACAAGTAATGACTAGGGGCATGATCTTTTCTTTGCTTTCTATCTATGGTTTAGTTCCAATAAGTTGACATATTCCTATAAAAGGGGTGTCCACTATAAGAGCCTCCATCTCGTATTGGATGGCCGCGTGTACCTTGACTCCTTTTATATGAATACAGCAATAACATTGGTTCTTCTCCTTGTCTGTTGGAGTGAACTCTTCATGCTACAGTAAATACTAATACTCGTCCTGCTAAGTGAACATATGGGTCATTGCGAGTATATCTAGCACACTTCTGTCTCAGGTTACAAATGCAAGGGTTGTTGCAAATAGAATACTTATTGGTTACTTAGCATAAGAAGGATCTCTCGTGTGTTTGGTGTGTTTTCCATGCAAGCAACATTCTGGTCATCCTACCATTTATGCTTTGATGCTTATGTTAATTTTCTATATTAAAAAGGGACAAATGTTCTGGTCATTTTGGCTTCTTATGCCTCAAATGCTTACATTTAATCTCGACAAGCCTATGATCTATGTCATATTCATATTTCCATGATTGCAAAGTTAGTGATAATTGTAGGATATATAAGCTTCATTTATGTCCAGTGATGATAAATTTTTGAGGCTCGGTAACTAGACCTATGGTTGCATTTAATATAGTCTTGCATTACACAATTCACTTGCATAAGCATGTGATTCGGCTGTGATTATGTTTCTATTCTTCGTGATGGAGGATTGGGGGTCTCTTCAAATGTATCTAGATTCTCCATAGTTGTACAAGCATTTAGTTCATTGGTTCATGCTCATTGATGGAATACCTATCACTGTCAAGCAAAAATACACAACACTACGTGAGATTTTAGCTCATTTCCATATGCATTGCATCCATATACTCATATAATCTACACTACATAGTCACATCACATCACATCAAAGTACACATGCATCCCATAATCATCAGGTTGATATCTCATGCACATCAAAGCAAAGTAGACACAAATAATGACATGTACTAAGTGATACTCGATTGAAAATATCATATATAGATATCAAAAATGTGTTAGTACAAAAAATGGGTGCTACTCGAGTGCTGACGATAAAAATGATGCTAGTACACCAATGGATACATAGCCAGAAATCAAAATTGGGGTAACAATAGCATGAAGCTAGCTCTGACTCACTCCATCACCCCCAGTAGTTGGAGGAGGGGGAGGTGGCGGCATATGTGGTCTGGCTGGAGGACATGCACCCTCGTACTTTCGAGCATACTATGAAAATTGTGGAACCTGCTAAGCCTCATTAGGCACAACTGTAGAGTATGTAGAGAATAAGCCACTCGAGCCATCTATAATCTCACCTCATCTTGTAGCACCTTCGCCCTTTGCTCGACTGCCCATACCTACTCTTGTAATTGCTCTCACAATCTTAGGATCTCCTAGTCTCGCTCAGCTAGTCATGCATTCCTCATCGCTACCACGATCTGTAGCTCTCTGATCTACTGGGAAGCCTGCTAGATTTTCTCTCTGTGTCATCAAACCACATCTTGGGATCCTGTGGTAGGCTGCTCTTGCATCTCCTCATCGAGAATCTTGGGTGCCTACTCTGTGGTGCTTGTTCCTCGATCCTCAGCCTCTGTCACTAGCGCTAGTCTCCGCCACTACCTCCTGCACCTGGGTCTGACCCCATTTGTCATGCAAGAATTTGGACCTGTCATACTCTCTATCTCACCTATGGTTGCTTCTACTGTGTTGGTGCTTGTTGTTATGCTAGTGCCTACTGCTGTGCTGGTGCTGCTCCCCCCATGGGATCTGTGAACCATGGGAAGGGGTGACCAATAAGATACACCTAATATGCTATCATCACCCCTACATCTGCTACCTTTGGATGGTAGTCCCATTGTGTCACAACTAGGTTACATACATCGATCATCGATCTCCCTGCATCTAGCCTAGCTAGCCATCCTCGTGTCAAATCTCTTGTGACTTGCATGTAGGTATAAAACTCCTAGGAGATGTCCTATCGCCTCCCATACTGTCTCCATACCCTACTAGTGGAAAACCACTCTATAATCTGCATGGTCCTCCCCACCAATGGCTGGGAGAAAAACATCCAACCTAACTCCTTGGGAGAGTTGTCCCAATCCTTTGTCTCTCGCCAGGGCTACCATATGATAGAGACCAGGCCATCAAGATGGGTCCTCTAGTGCTCTACCTTACCCAGGCCTGCTTGGGTAATCTACCCTCTATACTTGCATATGTATGGCTCTGTAGACTCATGTGCATCCTCAAAAATGGGTCATGTGACAGGCAGGTGCTCCCATGCCCAAACCTGTAAATCATAAACCCCAATGGCCATATTCTTCTGCTCATGATAGACGATCTCGTGCATCTCATAGAACATATGTGCCAGCATGCACTAGCCCCATCTGAATCACTCGAGAGAATCAAGCATACACTGCAGCAGGACCCCCCATCCGTACTCTAACCCATGATGTCCCCTGTCTGGCACTAGGAAGCAATTGATAACTATGGCTAACACTGATGCTAATCTATGCGTTGGTCCATATGTGTATACGAGCTCATCCCATGTGATGGCTTGCCCAATCACTAGCTGTCTTTGAAAGATGGCACACAAGCCCTCTATACCTGCTATGGCCATTGTGTCATAGGATACCCTCGGTCAATGGAATGGTATGTGTAAGATCCTGTATATATCCTCGGGAGTCATAGTCATCTCTCCCTGAGGTACGTGGAAGGTGTTCATTTTCGAATGGAAACGCTCCACCAAGGCAATCAACAAGCCATGATTCACCAGCAATGTTGGGATCCAGCATAAAGAAGTGAGCCCCAGTCTATCAATATGTGCCATATCTGCATCATCAAGACTCTGGAACAAAGCTACATATGGTGGACAATGTGATCTGAATGAAACATCGCCAAGTATCTCCTGCACACACGAACAACAATAAGTGACAAGAACACAGTCAGTACTTGATCAACAAATAAGAACAATGAAGAAATGATTACGAAATGTATGCTAAAATGTAAAAAAATGCAAATTTTAACTACACTATTGTCACATATTTTCACGCGAAGATATATTTCCTCGCTCAAGAATTCACTTCTTCACACGAGAATGTGCATTGTTGCATGAGAAAACAAGTCCTCGCACAAAGAAATCCCAACCACGTGAAGAGAGACTCTATTGTGAGAAGACACAAATTTTTGTGCGAAGAAAGACAATACTGCATGAAAGGCAACAACCCCCTGCGACATTGCCATCATCTTCACGCTAAAAAATATCATCTTCATACGAGAAAGGATAGTCTCATGCAAAGACCGACTGAGACTCCTAACATACATGCTAAACATGCAATAAATGACATCAAAAAGTGTGCAAATGAAAGTACAAAGGATGGTTATCGGTCACTCATTGGTGGTCCATAGTCTACTAGCTGGTTGTGTCGTCGGGAGCGCTCAAAATGGTGATATCTCACATTGACTGCCATCTTCCTCTCAGAGCTCCTATTCACTAAAGACAAAAGGCACAAATGATTTGAAAATGACCTCGTGGGCCCTTATATAGGTGTTGACCTAATTTGTCAAAGTGTTCCAATTTGCACAAAAATCACCCCCTGGCTAATTTGACTGCTCTGGATCCATTTTTGTGATTGAATTTGAAATCTGACACACCTAAGTGCCTCAAAAATACATTTTAAAATTTTGGGACTGATGTGATCAAACGCTTGTGCAGTTCAAATTTTTTTGATACCTCGTGATTCTTCGAATCTTTTCAACTCAAAATTTATTCAAATTTCATCATCAATCTAGATAAAGTCAACTCAAGTCAACTATGCTCGATTCAGGTCAATTATTGGTCAAACTTGGTCTTTTAGATCTCAAAATCACTTGAAATTGACTCCGAATTTCTTCTACTTGTTCTAATCTCTTTTATCTTCTATTGAATATCATATTTCTTCTATATCTCATGATATATTGCTTCACATCACATTTTTGGTGTCTCATCTTTCAATTTCACTCCCAAGGGGGCAAGATGATTACATCATTGAACTTGAAATTTGAAATCATTCTAAATCGTCATTGCTCGGGGCATCTTGTTCCCCTCTTTCTGACATCTTTGCTATCTATCTTATCTCTTTATCAACTAATATCTTATAACAACTCTTCTCAAAGTTCGATGGACAGGTATTGGGACAATCTAAACCTTGACTCCTGAGGATCAAGCCTCATTCTGGGGATGATTCTACGACTCATGATTGGATCTTGTTATCTTTTATCAACTCTCAGGTATCTAGATGTTCTATCTGGATCCTTAAAAATTAAGCTCCATTTTGAAGATAGTCTTTTAAATGCTTATAAACTCTCAAGTATCTAGGTGTTCTATCTGGATCCTTAAAGATTAAGCTCTGTTCTGGAGATATTCTTTTAAATGCTATCAATCTCAGGTATCTACGTGTTCTATCTAGATCCTTAAAGGTTAAGCTTCATTTTGGAGAAAACCTTTTAAATGCTATCAATTCAGGTATCTAGGTGTTCTACTTGGATTCCTTAAGATTAACCTCTGTTCTGGAGATAATCTTTAAAAGCTTTTCAATTGGTCTTTGTATCATCAATTGTAGAACCAATCTCATCTCTTGATCTTCACATCATGCTTTCTAATTTTCTTTGAATCGAACACCCTGCTCACACATTCATTCAAAGAGGGGCAAAATGTAATACCCCAAAATTGGCTGATTGTCATCTCAACCAATTCTAGTCTATTTCTGATCGATTCTAAAGACCTATCTCATTAGGTAATTCCTATTCTGCTACTCGCTACTTGACTTAAATGTCAAATGTAGAAAGCCCTAATCTGCATTAATCATACTCTTTATTTAATTCCTAAAGTATTAACTCATATTAGTCACATTAAACCTACTAATTATGATTTAATTTAATTTTAAGTATTTATACTTTAATTAAATTAAATTATATCCTACAGCTAATATACTAAGGAATTAAATTTATTTAATTCAATAACTATGCTTATTTTAATTGATTGAATGTAATTATTCAATTAAATGAAAAAGGCATTTATGAGGTCATATCTCACTTTATTAAATTAAATAATATCTTCAAAATCTTCTCTTCAGTTCCAAAATGGAAACTCTTAGCATATTATCTCTTGAATTGGAATTAATCTAGTTAACTTGTTCTCACACTCATGAAAAGCTTAGTTAACTCTCCTTTCTTAAGGAAGTTTCCATTTTAACTGAATCTTCTCTCTGATCTTGACCGTCAATCCGAGTTGATCTCAATTGTTGATTGATTTTGGGATTTCTATATAAGGGGCTCTCAATCCCTCATTAAGGAGGTTGAATCAAATTGATATCAAATTGCTGTTGGAACTCATACTCACTTAGCTCATATATTTACACACATTTACATTCCTAGCTTAATCTCATTTAGTTTAAATATGCATATGCTTAATCTAGTCTCCTTTACATTTTTTTACATTAAGTGCATATCTTATCTTAGATTACATTGCATTCTCACATAGATTAGTTGCATATCAAATCCTTCATTCTTAGAGGGTCTAGTTGCCTAAACCTTAAATCTAAGGACATTAAATAGGCAAAATCCCTCTAGATAGGATGCAAAGGGTTGCACTGTCGAGTGTCTTGGGTAAACAATACCATGTTTATCCCAGGATGATTCTGCAGGTAAGGACCACGTTGAAGTGTTTATGAGGTCTAGAGGCCCACAATTCGCAGGTACATAATCCAGCCACCCTTTCCTTCTAAACATTTCACAGGTGGGTGTGTCATTTAACAAAAATGTGTGGTCTACTGATTCATGCCTTTGGAGGTCACCTCCCATTGCTTCTCTCAGACAAATTTCTAACTTGCAGAACACAATTCTCGCAGAATTCAGTGATGGCAAGTCACAGATCTCAATGCATTATAGAACAAAATGTTGTAGAAGAAGATGGCGTACAAACTACAACTTGATCATAAAATTAAAGATTTGTGTACATGAAATCTAATGATATGAGTTTTACATAACATTTCATAAAAACTTGTGTGTGCCAAGGTTGCCACCCTAAACATGTCGCAACACATCATTAAAAATCAAGATCATCTTTTAATATATATCTTTAATTCATTTTGATTGTGATGATGCAATCACAAAAGGACAGATCATGTTGTAGACATATTTCAAGACAAAAACTTAAAATTTACATGCCAATTTTAAATTGTGAAAATAGAATAGTTCCCCTCCCTCCCCCCCCCGCCAAACTAAGTAACGACATGGGTCCCACAAAGCCAGGTTAAGCAAGAGTGAAAAATTAAAATGACACAAAATCCTAAAAATTAATGAATACAAATAATATATGTATGAGTATATGTGGCACTAACCTAGAGGTGCTGCAAGAATAGTTGCTAAAAAAAAATGCACCTACATATGTGAAGTGATGGTATGGGGTGGATAGGTGGAAAAGAGAGAAGGCGAGATGAAAAATTATTATAGAGAAAGTATTCCATGAAATGGTGGTCTTGAATAGAATCAAGAATAAATAGAATCATGGGTGGAAGACCCAGATTCTTTGACTACAGGAGTTGTTGATGCAGCTGTGCTCTAGAACTACTTGAGGAACTCATCACGGGTTATAGGTTTGTGGTAAAGTTTTAGACAATGCCCATTGATGAGTAACTTGAATTGAACAAGATCTATTGTTGAAAGTTGTACAACTCCATTGTCAAATACTGATATAATCTCATAAGGCCCAAGCCATCTGGTATGAAATTTCCCTAGTGTATGTTGGTATCATGAATCATATAACAGTGCCTAATCTCTGATAGAAAAATTCTTATCAGGGATGAACTTCTCATGCCATTTTTTTCATTTTTGTTGTATCAACTCTATATTGTGTAGAGCAGACTTCTTGTATTCATCCAATCCATTTAATTGCAATAACAAATCTTGCTATGCATTAGTGATATCTATATCTAGATCTAAAGTAGTGTGAAGTGTTTTATGTTGGAACTCAATCGGCATAGAGGTAGATTTTTCATATACCAACTCAAAATGAGTAAACCCTATGGTGGTTTTCCATGTAGTATAGTAAGCCCATATGGCTTCAAGAAGCTAAGTATCCCAATCCTTTTTATGCATAGCTACTATTTTAGTGAGAATAGATTCAATATCCCAGTTTGTGATTTCAGCCTAGCCATTAGCCTGAGGGTGATAGGGTGAAAACTTCCCATGATGGACCATATACTCCTGCATCAACTCAACGATGAGGTTAGATGTGAATTGTGCCCCTTGATTTGTGGCAATCTCCCTTGGTACTCCAAATCTGGTAAATATGCATTCATAAGAAAATTTAGCAACTTTGTGATCTCTGGCATGTCTTATAGGTTTGGCTTCAACCCATTTTGTTGCATAATTTGTACTTACTAAGATGTAAGACTTCCCATGAGAAGAAGGCTCAATAGGTCCAACGAAGTCAATACCCCAGTTTTCAAAGGGCGTGACAACTATCTTTGGCTGCAAAGGCATTTCATTAGTCTTTGTGGGACATCCCATATGTTGACACCGATCATAGTGCCAAGTATGGTTTGTTGCATCCTTATGTAAAGTAGGCCAATAGTACCTAGTTGTCAAGATTTTATAAGTTGTCCTTTTTGCAACAAAGTGTCCTCCACATGGATCATCATCGCATGCTCGAAGGATGTCATAAGTTTCATCTTATCGAATACATTTCCTTGTGACCTAGTCTGGTCCTGTATAAAACATAAAGCATAAGATCCAAGAGAAGTTAAAAATCTTCTCAACTAATAGACAATGCTATTTAGGAGAAAAGTGAGGTGGTGTTCTCCCTATAGCAAGGTAGTTTGCCAAGTTTGCATTCCATGGGTTAAAAGAATCAATAGAAAACAAGTGCTCATCAGGAAAACTATCATCAATTGTTGTAGGATCATCTAGTACTTGTAGTCATGACAAGAAATTGGCCACTACATTAGCCTTGCCTAGTTTGTCTACGATCTTTACATCAAAATCATGCATGAGGAGTAACTAGTGTGATAGTCTACCGCTAATGGCAGGTTTATTCATTAAGTATTTGATGGCTGAATGATCCGTATATACAAATACTTCATAGCTTGTAATGTAGTGCCTAAATTTTTTTAGTGCATAAACAATTGCTAACAACTCTTTTTTAGTAATAGTATAATTCAATTTTACTCCTTGCAAATATTTACTAATATGGTAAATTGCATGTTCATTAATACCTTCCTTTTGTCCCATAACTGCTCCAATAGCATAATTAGATGCATCTATGTGGATATGGAATGGAAGCTTCCAATCAAGTCCTCTAAGAATAGGTGTTGTTGTCAAAGAATCTTTCAACTTCTAGAATGATGCTTCACATTCTTCTATCCATGCAAATTTAGCTTCTTTCTTCAAAAAATTATACAATGGTGTTGCAAGTTGGCTAAAAAAATTTATGAACCTTTTGTAGTAACTAGTATGGCCAAGGAAACTTCTAACATCCTTCTTCTTAGTCAGTGTGGGAAGTGTGTTTATAATTAAAAATTTTGCAGGATCAACATGAATTCCAAAAGATGAAAGATAATGTCCCAGGACTACTCCTTCCTCCATCATCATGTAGCACTTTTCACTATTAACAGAGAGATTACAATCTTGACATCTCTTAAGAACCTTTTCCAAGTTAGCTTGTGTTTCTTCAAATGTTGATCCATGAGTTGTAAATTCATCCATATAGATTTCAACATAATCAATAGCAATGTCAGAGAAAATACCCAGCACTGCTCTATAAAAAGTAGCAGGGGCATTACATAATCCAAATGACAAGACTGAATAAGAAAAGGTTCCCTAATGATAGGTAAATGTTGTTTTGTCCTGATCTTCTGGTGATATTTGTATCTGATTATACCCACTGAAGCCATATAGAGATGAGAAGTACTTTTTATCTGCCAAATTATCAAGCACTTGGTAAATGAAAGATAGTGGAAAGTGATCCTTCTTAGTGGCTTTGTTAAGTTCTCTATAGTCAACATAGACTCTCCAATTTCCTCCTTTCTTTGGAATAATGACAAGAGGAGAAACCGACTGACTGTTAAAGATAGGATAAATAAAGCCTGCACTAAGAAGCTTTTGCAACTTGGTCTTGACTATGTCTCTCAAAGAAGGGTTTATTCTTCTTTGGGATTGCCTTACTGGCTTGTATTCTAGGCTTATATATATTCTATGAGTACAGAGTTTAGGATCTAGGCTTGTCATGTCAGTGTAATACCATGCAAAGTCTTGTTGGCTATCTTGTAAAAGCTTGAGAAGAGTGGACATCTGAGACTCAGTGAGGTTTTTATTAACATTTAGCTCCCTTCCTGAAGCAATTTCAACTCTCCTTACTTTTTCTAACATCAACACTTCTACTATAGATGGAGAATTTATCTCATGACGTAGCAAAGCATGAAGGTAATCAAGTGTTGCAGGAAACTGAGATGTGGTTTGCTTGGGTAGTATTGTTTGAAGAGAAAAATTTGGATCATCTCAAGATGACTCCTTAGAATCATATTGGTTGGTAAGGATTGGTGCAAGAATGTCATCTTCTTCTTGGGATACCATGAACAGATTTCTTTCAATGACCATGGGTTTTTGTACAGAGCTTGCTTCACGAGCAACATCTCCCAAGTCAGACTAGACAACTCCATCAAGTTCACTTTGGGGTTTTGATGGAGAATATAGAGTTAACCTTTTGGTATGTATTCCATCTAATATGGTCATCTTTCCTGAATGGCATGCAATGCAAGCATCAGTCGTGGCTAACCAAGGCCTTCCTAATATTAATAGGTAACCTCCAAGAGTGGCTTTGGGTGATAGGACTATAAAATTTGAAGGGTACTCTAAAGAATCCAGAGTAACAACAATATATTCAACCATACCATTAGGCTTGAATATGGAATTATCATCTAAATACAATATTGTCGGTGTGTCCCACAAACCAATGATACTAAGCTTCAACAGAACTTCTCTATGCATAACATTAATTGATGCTCCTAAGTCAATTAAAACATTCTGAATCTGGGTACCATGAATAAAGATGGTTACAATTGGACTTCCTGGGTCTGAATGGTTAGGCATGAAAACTTTGCTTAACATGGGATTAGAGAGCTGGCCTAAGACATGGATAGTATTAGGGTCTTTCTTTTTCCTTTTAGGCTACTTGATATAGGCTTCTTTAATTGCTTTGGTATAGACTAGAATTTCTTTAAGTGCATCCAACAAGGGAATCTACATTGTCATTTTTTTGAGCTGATCAGTCAAATCAGTGGCTACAAGATTTTATTTTGGAGGCACATCCTAAGACAATCTTTATGGATAAGGAGGAGTCTTGGGCATTGGTGTAGTTTGAGCAATAGGTGGAACATTAATAGGCTGGCTCATGTGTATGTCCTCAGTATGGGAAACTTCGGTTATTATTGGCTCCTTGGGTACAGGTATTGTAGTTCCTGATCTAAGATGGATGCCATTTATTTGCAAGGAATAGGCCTACTTCTTACTATTAGGATTTGGATTTGGCTGAGCTGGAAGTTGAGTTGGCTTTTGAGGAGTGTTATTTGCTATAGGAGGTGGTGGCATAATAGCTTGCTGCTGAGGTGGAGGCATTAGTGTTGGTGCTTGATTAGGTTGATTGGGTCCCCACTAAGGTTGTGGTTGCTAGTTACCCTGAGGTGGCCATTGGTTATTTTTCTATGGCTGCTAATAGGAGTTATATTGTTGTGGGTATGGATTAAATGGTGGTTGTTGCTGATAGGCTTGGTTATAGTATGGTTGTTGATTGGACCAATTGTGATTCCAATTTTGACCTTGAGGGATAGGATTTTTGGGGTTTTGGTTTTCGAATAGCTACTATTATTATTATAACCAAAATTATTCAGTGGGTCTGAAGGCATACCTTGTCTCTGAGCCCATGGACGCCTTTGAGCAACGTAGAAAACTTCTCCATTCTCCTCATCTATAGCTTTGAACTTGGTGGGCATTGAGTTAACATCTATGGATGTAACTATCTTACATTTACAATTTCTTTTCCTCTCTAGAATGAGAACATAACTCAATAAGCATAACATCTGACTCTTCCTTCTTCCTCCTTGCTTGCATACTATCCAGCTGATTGGCAACATCATTAATGATGTCCTACTTGAAATTAGATAGTAGGTTAGACAACTCCATTTTAGATACTCCAAAACCACCATTGGACTTATGTGGTAGATTTCTAAGTCTCATACCCTTCTTCAAAGTAGCCCTTGAGTAATCTTTACATATATTCCTTATGTCAACCCATGCTTTTTATGTGATATCACCTCCTGCCATGAGGTCTAGAGCCTCAATACTTCCATTATTTAGACCTTTGAAGAAAAGATGCTTCTGAGGTGAGGATCACACTACAGGTTAAATGTAAATCTGGATACATAATCCTCTATTGTTTCATCATCCTTCTAAGAAATTTTAAAAATATCATCACCTTTCAAATCTTGACCTCTACAGTTCTCTTTGTACTTTGTAAGAAACATTGTACGCATGGCATCCCAATCTGCTGCAGCATTAGCACCCAACCCCATGAACCATCTCAAAGAAGCTTCTTTTAGAGTTGATGGGAACAACTTCAGCTTTTGAGCATTAATGGTATAGTCATAATTTTGGTAAAGAATATCAAATTCAAAGAAAAAGGTCTCAGGGTTTTCTGTTAGGAGGCCATAAAATTTGGGAAGTATAGCAGAAGGTATATTTTTCAAATTATGGTTGCATTGCTATTGAGGTATAGGAAAAGGGAAGGGAACTTGAGCAACCATTCTTGGAGCTTGATATACAACAAGATCAAGTAGATTATCTTGATATTCAGGTTCAACAAATAGGTTGTCCAAATGCAGTGATTCTTCAGATGATCAAGAGGATATGCCTTCCTGAGCATCAACAAATGGATTTTCAAGAGGTTCTTCTTCTTCATTCTCACTTTGTGGTTCTTCAATTTGAGAATTAAATAAATCAAACGGTTCTCCTTGATAGTTATAGGGAAGAAATCTCATGAGGTGATATCTTCTTATATGCATAAAAATGCTCATTGAACTACAAAATTAAAACTAAGACTATAACTACAAGGATTAGTTTGAATTAACACCATCCCCGGCAATGGTGCCAAAAATTCTTGGCCAAACAATGGTATTAGAAACCCAAATCAATGGACTTCTTAATTTATGATTGGACACCCCAAATGATTCCTAATGCATTATTTAGTCTAATTTAATTATCAACCAGGGACATAAAATTGGAATGGCATCTGCAAAGTATATGCTTCAAACTTCCTCTTCTAAGCCTATTTAAGGAATTTAAATGCTTATGCTTTAGGGAAATTAAACTAAAACTGATAAGAAAATGTATTCTAATCAAAGTAGGAAATTACATTCAGGAACTACTCAAACTGACTGTGTTGCAGGAATAGGCTACTAATTCTAGTATTAGTGGCTGTAGGAACAACAGAGTTCTAAAACATATAAATGAATAGAAAATGAACTCTATACTAACAAAGCAATTCACTCATCAAGTGGGACCCCCTTGAATGAGTGAATGGAAAATACAATCAAGATGAAAGTTGAAAACTTGAGCTGAACATTCTATTCATCCATAAAAATGATTACACTTGATTGAAACCGTATGCAATAGTTTTGTATTAAAAACTAGTCTGTTCGATTGACTCTGGAAAGAGTCACAACAGTCAATTATTTAAAAGGAAACTACCCCTAAATCCTAAACCTATGATCTCTTCATAATGAGGATCAGTTACAACTCATAAAGTTTCATAATAGAAATATTATTAACCATGAACAATCCCAAAATATAGTGCACACTAAATCTGCGCATTGCATGCAACATAAGGCATTGACTTACTTGCGAAGATTTTGCAATGATAGTTAGCTTTGGTGACTCTTGCGCTAGTATGACAATCCTTGAATATCCATGTTCAACTCCTACAAGATAATTAATGCACACATATCCAACCATATACATATACATACATACATACATACATACATATATATATATATATATATATATATATATATATATATATATATATATATCCACATCATCAATATTGGGAAAAGGTGTTAGTCTTAATTATCACTCTTGCAAACCTACGGCTATAAGAGTTAACTACCCAAAACATAGCTTAGGAGAGAACACATCCATTAACATGTATAACTATTATATTCACCATTCTTGTCCATGAAATTAAGCAAATATTATGTCTTTGGAGATATCCACATTCCATCTTATGTTCACACACATATATATAATCATATACTTAGGAACCATAAGTTCATGTGCTTAAAACATAAATGTATGCCTATGTGCAATCAAATGTCTTAGAAAGAGGATAAAAAGTGGTGAGAAAGATGGCTAATTTAGGATCCCATCAGTGTGTCCTAATACAATTCTCAGGAACATGTCCATATTCTTGACAATAATGATAGCTAGATCTTGTATTATAATCCTAGTTATAAGAGTTGTCATTGTTCCTTACCTTTGTTTTCCTATTTGATGACCACATGGGTTTGGATATGCATTCAAAATCTCTATGTCTATACTTTTGACAACTATAGCAATAACCTTCAAACCTTTGTGTATGCATGGTCCTTGCTTTGCATTCATGTGCCTAATGACCTTATTTTTTGCACTTATGGTAGTGAACCATGCTCTTAGGCTTGACATTCTGATTTGTAGTTTTTCTCCTACATACATTAGTAGTATGTCCTTTCTTACCACAATTATGACAAGTAGGTTTGGAATTCTTACCTTTGTTTTTCCTTTCTTCTGCACTTTTGGATGACTCTCTTTCTTCAGTTCATGTGTGTCCTAGTCCAAATGTATCATTATTTGATCTAGGGGATCTCAATAATTGCTCAAAGTATTTGATGACTTCATTTGGTTTGTTGAAACTTTTAGCAAATTCATTTTCTCTCTTTAGGTCACTCTACAATTGATCATTCTGCAACTTCAATGTAGTTATCTCAACGTCCTTGACATTCAATTCATAGTTGGCATTCATCATTTGACTTAGAGTATCCAATTGCATGTTAGAAATCTTGGTTAGCTCTAATGATTTATCTTCTATTCTATTGGCCAAAACTCTTTTGTCCTCTTCAATCATAGCTTTGTCTTCCATGGCTTTCTTCTTTTGTTCAATCACCTCACATAGCAGTATAGCTTGTGATTCTTGCTCTAACTTGAAATTTTTGATTTCCTTAGCTTGGGCTCTATTCTTTTCTATTAGATCTGCAACTACTACATCAAATTAATTGGAGTCTCCATTTGCAAATAGCTTAGTAGTGCCTATCTCTTTGTATTGTGTGTCATTCTCCTCAATAGCAATTTCCTTCCTTCTCTTTAATGATTTCTTTATTTCTTCTCTTGCTTCATCCAGTTGATCTAGAATGACTTGTATTTCAATTCCCTAATTCTCAACAGTCTTTCCCAACTTGTAGACTTCCATTTCAAGATCTTTCCTCAAAGCTACAAAACTTCTCTTTCAAAGAATAAAGCTCCAATACCAATTATTGGAATTATAATAGGAAAGGTAAAATTCTAAGAGGTGGGGGGGTGTGAATCAGTAGTTTAAACTTGGACCCATAAAATTGTCACCACACATCCATCTCATACATTCAATGAGTAAACTGAAATAACATGTAAAGCATACATCTAAATCATATAAACACATAAGCAATCATACACATATGACACTAGATATGATTACCTAGAAACCCTCCAATGAGAAGGTAAAACTAGGGTGGGGATGACACCCACAAATCTTCACTACTATAGTAATAAAGTGTATCCAATGAAGGTTACAATGTTTTGATCATGAGTCATGATTTTCCCTGTTAAAGGCTTACAAATACTATTAGGTCTCACCTTGTTAGAGGATTTCAACACCCTTTTAGAAGTGTGCCTTGCTAAAAGACTTTAACTTACAACTAAATAAGCACCCTGTTAAAGGATTTCATATAGCCTATTAGGACTACTTTGTTAAGAGATTTTGACTAAAATCACCTGTTAGAATGTCTCAGCATTGATCCTACAGTTAGCACTTGATTGCTAGATAATAGATCACCTCTAAACAATGTCTTCTTGATCCTTCTTGATCAGATGTCTTTTTTTTATATCCTTTACTCTATCCTCTATTCTACTCTAACTAATTTTGCAATGTAGTTTCTCTTCATAACTTCTAAGCCACCATGAATTCTCTATTTGCGCATGCAAAATTATCTCTTTGCTCCTTCAATTCCTTACACACTCATATAGAGTTTAGGTTTTCATCCTCCTTAAGAAGACTTAGTGACTTAGGGTTAGATATGAATCTATGGCTGAGATTCATCCATTTTTTTGCTTAATCCTTCCCATTTTCTGATTGGTTGCATGAAGTTTCATAGGGAATCCAACTAGAGATTCATCCTTATCTCCAAAATATCAAAATTCAATCTTAAGTCGACTCAAAAATGGTTTACATAGTTGTTTTTTCCTTTACAAACAAATATGTCAAAATTGTGTCACTCGGCATCTGAAGTCTCTAATGCTCGGCATGCACTAATCTTTTTGCTATGACTCGGCACCTGCATTGCTCAACATCCACTATTTACTTGGCTCCTATGTCACTCAGCATATACTGTCTTCTCAGAACTTGAGTGACTTGATACATGAGTGGCTCGGTATTCACTATGACTCGGCATGGTCTAACATATACATGTTGTGCTCGAAATGTACCACTAGTTTGGCATGAACTAAGTAAATAACTTAAGTGTGTTGAAACTCACTTGTCAAAACCAATCTAAGATCAACACATCTTTGTACTTTAAAGTTGATAGAAAGATAGAATGTATTAAGTGCCTATGCACACATTGGATTATTATTTGGGAACACTTTGGAGATCCTCATGTTCCTCCATTACCAGAAGATCTAGTTGTATATTGTCTTCTTCCACTTGATGATGCAGATAACATTCCCTATGATGATCATATCTTATGGAAGATTCAAAATTTTAATGATTTTGAGAGTCTTGATGATCCAAAGACTCCATTTGTAGCTCCTATTTCTCATGTTGAGATCACATATATTATTGTTCTTGATGATGCTTGTATTCACACAGTCATGGAGTCGGGTGATTTAGTGTAGCACAATATTCATTATCTTCCAAACTTAGATCCATGGGATGACTTCTTGATAGACATTATATGTTTATTTATGGAGTCCTACATTAAGTATTTGGGAGACTATATTGATGTTATTCATCTTTTCTTTTTTGAGGATGATCTTTCTTTAGTTGTTGCAAGGGAACACTCTAACCTTCATGATTCTCCACTTGATCTTTCTTTTGATCTTAATATGATTGTGTATCCTTTCTTACAACATTTGGAGGAGGTATCTTTTACTTTAGATATTATAGTTAATTCTTTAGAGATTGGTTTTCATAAGTCTCAAACTTCACTTGATATGTCATATTGCATAGTTGATCATACTCATGTGTTGGAGATTCCTCTTCATTTTCCTTAGACATCCTATATTTTAAGGGTTCTTCCTACTAATTGATGAGGATTATTTAATACACCTATGGAATCATATATTCGTATAGGGAAAAACATCATTCTATCTTCATGGTGCAGCTTCTACATTGATCTAGTTGCATCTATCATGGGTGTAGTACATGCTTTATTGAGGGGAGCCTTCTTCTCTTCTCTTCCTAGTTCTTCTTTTGAGGAGGCATATATATCTTTAGAGTTTGAACTAGATTCTTACATGGAGTAGTTACCATTGGTTCATTTTTTTTCATCTTCTTCTTTTGGGTTTAATCCTTATTGGTTCATGGAATTTTCATCAATCAAGGACATGTCAACACATCTTTAGACTTCAAAGACAACATACTTCATATGGATTCCCCTCCCATATGAGTTGTCATGTAGACAACAAAATAATTTGTACTTTATTTGAGCACATGTCATGTCACGCCTCTCTTTGTGTGATACACCTCTGTGTTCTTATCCTCTCATTGATGCAAATACTTTCATGCACATTAGAGGATAATCCACTCTTGGTGGACATGTGCTTAGTTATTGTGCTTATCACTTGCATAACTCCTAGTCATCTTGCATTGCCTATATATTCAGACATATCTATATGCATAATATCTAATTATCCATATATTCATTATCCATTATCATTTGATTAATATTGAATCATTTATTTGATCATATAATTTTTTCTCTTTTGTGCTACTAATTGAGCTTCTAGATCTTGGAATTTTCATTCTTTGCCTTAAGCAGATTCTTACAATTTGTAGTATCAATAGAAATTCTAAAAAAGGACCTTGAGAAATTGAGGCTATCCTCAAATGGTCTACTCCAAGGAGTACAACAGAGGTAAAATATTTTCATGGTTTGGTTAGTTTTCACAGAAAGTTTATTAGAGGTTTTAGCAATATTTGTGAATCCTTGACTTAAAAAATGAGAGGGGATAATAAATAATTTAAGTGGATTATAGGAGCAGATAAGAATTTTAATCTATTGAAACAAAAAGTTACAGAGCAACCTACTTTATCACTTTCATATTTTAATAAGGTGTTTCAAGTAGATTGTGATGCTAGTGGTACTACAATAGGAGCTATTTTGAGCGAAGAAGGTAGACATGTTGCTTATTTTAGTAAGAAATTGAATGATGCCAAAATAAAGTATTCTATTTATGATCAAGAATTTATGCTATAGTTCAAGCATTGAAAAAGTGGAGACACTATCTTCTTCCTAAGAAGTTTGTTTTGTATACTAATCATCAAGCTTTACAATATTTGAATAGTCAAGGAAGATTGAACCAAATGCATTTAAAATAGGTTGAGTTTTTGTAGAGTTATACATTTTTTTTGAAACACAGGAGTGGGAAGTCTAATAGAGTTGTAGATTCTCTTAGTAGAAGACAACTTTGGCTGAAAAAGATACATATTGAGGTTGTTGGGTTCATGGAACTCAAGAATTTGTATCCAGAGGTGTTAGCCCCAACTGATAATGTAATTGATGATAGTATGAATGTATGTAAAAGAGTCATATTAGTTGTCATATTTTCATTGATGTCAAGTCTTAATTGGATAGACATTCTGTTAATTCAGTATAGTGTCATATCATTTGATTGATGAAGAGGATTTGAAGAAAGTATGTTGCAGACACAGTGTTGAAACTACAATTGAAACAATTTTTGTAATGTCATTAATGTCAAATCTACTGATGAGAAATGTTGCTATCTGATCTAAATGTCATATGTATTTGATTGATGAAGAGGATTTGAGAGATTGCTCATAACAAAATTACCTAAAAGAAAGGTTGAGTTATGAAAAGGAAGCTACAATGGACATTTGATTAGTTAGACTATGGCAAGACAAAGTGATTGATTATATCATGTTGATGTTCAATTATTTACAGTACTAGTCAAGATATATCACTTATGTAAATCTTGACTGAGCAAGAGAGTAAAAGATCAAGGATTTTGAAGTTCATGCTGAGTGATGCTAGTGTCAAATGAGACACAATAAAAGCTAAGAAAATTTAGTGTTGACTAAGCATCAATATGGACTAAGTGATAGTTGATGCCAAGCTCTACAACGACCAAGTGATTCAGTGATGACCGAGTGTTAGAACTTAGTGATGGTCGAGTAACAATATTTTGAATGTGTGTGAGGAATCATGATTTCCAACTGACTTAGTTGATTTCTTGGGATATGGAAAGCGTGTTGAAGATAATTTTGATGAGTTGGATCATTTAATTCAAGGAGAGGATTAGGTGTGATACCTAATGATCAAATTCAATGAGAAGTTTCTAGAAAAGAAGGAAGATGGACAGAGACAATGCGCCCGGTGAATTGAATTGCAAACCCTAAGATCTACGGTGATCATGAAAATGACAAAGGACCATAATTATCTATTTAAGGAGATGCAAAGCCAAACTTTAAGGACACACACAAAAATGGGTCAGAAGAGCATGAATGAGATATATGAAGATGAGAACAGAGCAAGGATTCTATGCATGTTTCTAGTAAGAAGGAAACAAAGTTGTTGAAGTTGATAAGTGAATCTAAGTAGGAGGCTTAAGTTTGATGAGAAGAGAAGGATGATTTCTTGAAGGGTTTCCAAGTGAATCAAGAACAAAAGTGACAAGGAAGGCTTATTAAGGAATCAACACATGAACCAAGCAAAGATCTAAAACTACAAAGTGAATTGTAATCATACAGATCAAACCCTATTATTTTCTTTCTAATCATTGTAAACAGTTTGTATTGAAATCCTTTTAATCAAATGTTGACCTAACTATCATTGAAGGACTTAACAGTCTGTGTAAATCATTTAGCAAGGTGGCATTCTAAATAAAATGATCAAAATCATGTAACAAGGCTACTCCTAACATGGTGTTTAAATCCTCTAACTAGGTCACATTTAACAGTGTGTATTGTAACCTTTAACAGGGTTGGCTCCTAACAGAACTCACTTCAAAAAAGTGAAAAAGTGGTGACATGTTGCTAGTGGTTTTTCCCAAATTGGGTTTCCATGTTAAATCCTAGTGTCAAACTTGCGTTGAATTTTTTATGGTGTTTTACATTTCAAATATTTACATTTAGCAAGTATGTTATCTTAGGATGGTGAACTACTAGTAATTTTGTTTATTAGTATACAATAGATGTTAGAGTAATAAGATATTGCCTTATTAATTAAATCATTATGATTTAATTATTAAGTCACTTATTATCTCTAGTTTACTTAAGCTAAACTTTAGGCATATAATAATTAATTATTTTATTAATTATTATCATGCAACCTAGGTTTTACCTGTTAGGGTTTTGTTCTCCTTTTATAAGAATTGATCTCTTTGTAATTTATTAATTCACTTTTGATAATATAAATTTCTCTTTTTTCTCATCAAGAATGTCTCATCTATGGATCTAGAAATTTTAGTCTCCATAGCTTTTGCTTCTCTCTTTCTATGACAGGTGTTTACATGCAGGTAATTCTTGGGAGTTGTGGGATTGATCTTTCATCAACTTCAACATGGTATCAGAGCTCCAGATATTCATGCCCCTATTCTGTTTATGAGAAGTTTGGCTTGGCTTTTAGATTTGTGCCTTTTTTTCATAGGGTTTCATTTTTTAGAGTTATTTTGTATTGAATCTGAGGGTCACTGACTTTTAGATCACTTTGAGCCAAAACAGACATCATCATTGAGCTCAAAGTGACCAAAAACCCCTATTTTCATATAAAATTTGTCCAATTTGGACACAGTTGGAATTTAAGGCTAAAAATTTTGTTCCCAGATCGGGCATATTTCCCTAGGCGTTGATTTTTTTATTTTTGCATGTTTCCTAATGTGGTAATTTTTAGATTTTTAGCACACAAATGAAGATTTTTTGTTTGAAAATCAAGATTTTTGGCATGTTTCCCAAGGTGGTGATTGTTTGAATTTTGTATGCAAATCAAGATTTTTCAAAAATTGAGATTTTTGGCACATTCTCCAAGACCGCGATTTTGTGACTTTTTGCATGAAAACCAAGGTTTTTTTGGCACAAAAATTGAGATTTTTGGTCACACAAATCGGGACAGCTTTGGTACAAAATTGACATGCTTCCCAAGGCAATTTCTAGTACTAATGGACACACTTTTTGAGACATTTTAGCACAAATCCCAAGGCAATAAATTATTTTTGTTTTTCCAATGCTTTTTTGACCTACATGTGGTTTTTTGGCCATAACTTGCTCATCTGAACTGTATTTTTTGATCTGAAAGAAGCCTCAGAAAGCTAATTTTGAGCCCATCATGATGGTGTAGTTTATTTGGATTTTTTATGCTATTTAGTAGCTTGTTTTGGCTGTCAAATTTAGAAGTTCTATTTTGCACTATGAGATACATATTTTGAGACATTCTATTTTCTAGATTCTGCTCCAGCCACATCCCATTCAATTTTTTTCTCTTTTACATTTTGATGGATATCATGGTTGTTTCAAGTCTGGGGATTGATTTTGTTGTTTCAAATAAATTTTCATGGGTTATACTATCTATTGTATCAGCCTTATGTCTCTTTTGATCTTTGTTGACATCCTTTTGTAGTATTTTTGCAAACGCACTAAGATAAAGTGCCACTCTATTGCATTTTGGGATCTTGCACATCTTTTTTTTTTTTTGTACTCGCACTACATTATAAAGTGTGTTGAGGGGTTTCATGTTGGCCATATTTTCCATCTTCCTTTGTCAAGTGAGTGTTCCTTCTACAACATTAGCCTCATGATGTGTCAATGACACATGCCATTATAGGTGTTTGTACTTCTTTTTCACTCTCGATGTTCTTGGTTCTTCTTTCTGCAGGAGATATTGCATTTAGTTTCAATGTTCATGTCTTATCTCTCAACATTATTGGGGGTTATGTTGGTTCTATTTCTTTCTTGGTTCGATGGAGTGAGCTATGTATTTAGTATTTGATCTTATCTACTAGGCAATTACAGTGGCTAGACACTTATGCATTTCAGTGAGATGGATCATTTACCATATAGACATTCTTTCATTCCTATTTTTGGAGGCCATGAAGTTACCTTCCATCTTTGATTGATCAGCTCTTCAGACTTAGTCTTCTCTACTTGGTCATGTTCTATATAGTGGAGGTTCTTTAGATCAACAATTTGGTAGTGTTTGTAGCTTCATGCTTCAATGGTGTTCTTCATGATCATCATTTTGTTCTGATCTTCTGGAACATTTTATTTTCATCTCTTTTTGAAGTAGGGTTTTTCCTATGTGGTTTTCTCTATTTCTCCTCTTTATAGAGATTTGGTTGTGCTTGGGTACCTCATGAGGCCTTTGTTGTCGGGACCCAAATTTTCTTTCAGCAATAGTTTCTAGCTTTTTAGCTACTCCCTAAGTTTATCCTAAGCGGGGGGGGTGGGGTGTTAGAGTAATAAGATATTACCTTATTAATTAAATCATTCTAATTTAATTATTATGTCACATATTATCTCTAGTTTACTTAAGCTAAACTTTAGGCATATAATAATTAATTATTTTATTAATTATTATCATGCAACCTAGGTTTTACCTGTTAGGGTTTTGATCTCCTTTTATAAGGATTGATCTCTTTGTAATTTATTAATTTACTTTTGATAATAGAAATTTCTCTTTTTCCTCATCAAGAATGTTTCATTTATGGATCTGGCAATTTCAACCTCCATAGATTTTGCTTCTATCTTTCTGTGATAGGTGTTTGCATGCAGGTAATACTTGGGAGTTGTGAGGTTGATCTTTCATTAACTTCAATAATAGAGACCGAGTTACAGTAGGATAAGTAGAACATAAAATGTTTAATGTTTGATTATTCAAATGGTACATATGGACCTTGAGTAACTAATTCACCCCCCGCCCCCCCTCTTAGTTATTCTAAACATTCTACCACAAAGTTGATAAGTATGGTATTCAATGGGCACTTGAATGAGTTGGACAGTGATAATTTAATGTTGGTTTAATTGTTTACAATCATTGAATATTGTAATGTAATGCGCTACACAAGCTACATCAAGTAACAAGGTTAAAGAAGGAAGACAATATTTTCCAAGTGACTATATTGTCCATCGAATAGTTGACAAAGTAAAGTTGGAAACTTAGTGTTAACTGAGTAAGTTCAGTATTGGCTAAGTGTTATATTACCCAAGTGAAATGTTATGTTCATCCAGTAAAAATAAGAAGAACAAGTTTGTAAGATGGAATATGAGGCCGAATTTCGGTAGAATTCATGAATGTTCGAGATGCTTAAAACAACAAGTCAAAGTTTGTTACATGATCAATACTAAAAAAATACAATGAAGATATGATGATGGAGCTTGAAGAAAGATAATGATGGACATGAGGTTCTATGAAAGTTCTATTGTCAGAGTGTCTACATTCAATGCATTTGGTATTAATCTGAGATCAATGATCACGATTAAGAAACAATAATTAGAAGAATCTGGAAGCACAAAGTGTTAAAAACATATTGATACAAGTATGAGAATGTGTTTCAATCATTGTTTTGTCATTGATGTCAAACCTGATACTTGTTGGTAAGACAATTGCTTAGTTGAATTGAGTACTATCATTTGTTTGATTGATGAAGAGGATTTGATCAAATGAGATAATAAATTAATCTAGAGAAAATTTTGAGTTATGGTATGAAAAAGGAGTACAAAGATTAGTTAAGATAGTGATGATATAGTGCATTGATTATTTACTTAAGGTTGCAAAGATTGGATACATTGATTAAATCTAGAAGAACAAGTAAGAAGAATTGAGTCTGCCAAGCTTGATTGAGTGGATAGTAGGTGCTAAGCAAAGTTAGTGAAAGTTGAGCAGAAAATCAGTTGGAGCCAAGCAAAGTTAAAGCTCAATGTATGTCGAGTGATACAATGTAAGCCGAGTAAAGTTTAGTTGATGTCAAGCACCAGTAAACTTTAGTATTTTCCAAGTGATCTAGTTGAAGATGAGTGAAAGAATAGTATGGAAGCCAAGTGATAACATATTGATGTTGAGTGCCATTATTCATGTTAAATCGTATATTTGATGAATTTGAGCTGACTATTTTTTTTTCTTGAATTTCATGAAGCGTGTGGAAGATAACTATGATGAGTTGGTGGAACATAATTCATGGTAAACCATTTTGAGATGAATTCAAAGAGGATTGAAGGAGACATTTCTAGAAGGGACTAAAATGAAAAGATGGGTAGATTCATTGAATCTTACCTAATCCTACCTAACCCTAAAATGGATAATAAAGGATGAATGACAAAAGATATTAATTTTCTATTTATAGAGATGGCTGGTCAGAAGCAAGGTTGGTCAATGTTCTAGAATCTAAGTTAGACAAGAGGTCTAAGGTATTTTTTCATTCAAAGACCAAATAGAAGAGACTATGATTGGCAAGCAAAGTAAGAAGGCTTAAGATTATGAGTGCTTGAAAGGTGAACAAACTATTAGAGTTGAAGTGTGTGAAAGCCAAGCATAATGGAGGACTGAAACAAAGATCTAGAATTTGCAAGTGAGTTGTAATTTGTTATTAGATCAAGCCTTACTATTACTTTCTAATCATTGTATCATTCTAGGGTAAATCCTTTGGATTAAGGTTGACCTAAGAGTCATTTGTAAATCCTTTAACTGGGTGACATTCTAAGTGAATGATCTAAAGTCCTCTAACAAGATTCACTCCTAACAGGGTGATGGAAATCCTCTAACCAAGTCACATTTAAAAGTGTGTATTGTAACCTTTAACAGATTTGGCCTTTCATAGGGCATCACTTTAGAAGAGTGAGAATGAGTAGCATGTTACTGGCAGTTTTTCCCAAATTGGGTTTTCACATAAAATCATTGTGTCAAATGTGTTATTAAACCTGTTATGTTTCATGCTTACATTTATGCAAAGTTGATTTGACAGTAACCTACAAAGTTTAAGTGATTGTATGATCTAATGAATGCATGCATGCATATGTTTTATGAATATGGGTTCACTAAGATGTGAAAAGTTTTATTTGTACATCTAGACCTTGGATAATTGATTCACCCCCCCTCTTAGTAATTATAAAGAATTCCAACAATTGGTATCAGAGCCATTTTCTTAAAAGGACTATTTTGAAGGTACTAGAAGCAAAAGATCAAGATGTCAAAAAGAGAGGTACCCAAGCTTAAAAGGAACAACTTTCCTACATGGAAAAGTCTAATGAAGCTACACCTAGGTGGTCTTGGAGACCATGCATAATCTACCATCACCAATGAACATGTTGATCCTATTGGAGCCCTAACTGCTAAAGATTTGAAAAAGAAGAAAGAACACAATTAGGCAATGTTGGAGATTGCCTCTGCCCTAAGTTATGCCAAGTTCAATGACATCAAGGGTTTTGATAGTGCAAAGAAGATGTGGGATTCTCTTCACACCATTTATGGAGGTGATGCAAAAATTTTGAGAGCCAAATTTGAAAATCTTGCAGGCAAGTTTGATGATATGAGGATGAAAGAAGGTGAGAATGTTGCTCAATATTGGTCTAGGATAAAAGATGTTGTTAATGCTATAAGAAGATCTATTGGTAAGATAGATGATGAAACTATACTAAGAAATTTTTTGAGAACATTGTTGTCCATCTATGCTATTAGAGTTTTTGCAATACAAGAACTGAGATGTATACCAGGTTCTAATCTGACTCTTGAAGGTCTAGTAGTTAGGCTCACTGCTTTTGAGCTATCCAATTTTAACAACTTCAAATCTGACAATGTTGAATCTGCTTTCAAAGCTAAGCTATCATTGAAGGAACCTATTGAGAAGAAGAAGAAAAAGGTAAAATATGTTTCCAGTGATAGTGATATAGATGAGGAGGATGTAGAACAACTTGAAGCACTACTAGCATGGAGATTTTATAGAGGTAAAGAAAAATTCAAAGGTAAGTTACCTATCATGTGTTTTAATTACAATGAGGTTGGTCATATTGTTACTAGATGTCCAGAGAAGAACTATAAAGGTGGAGACTAGTATAAAAGTAGAAGAGATGAGGATAGAAAAGATTACAAAGACAAAGGCAAGAAGTCTTGCTACATTCCAGAAGAGGAAACCAAAAATAGGTCTGATGGTCATGATGATGAAGTGGTGTATGTTGCAATGAAGGATGATTCTAATGAGGATAAGGCAACTGCATTAGTCTCTTGTGTGAACAAGAATGATAGATGGATCATTGATAGTGGGTGTTCACATCACATGACTGCAAATAAAAGTAAGTTCATTACCTTGAATTATTATGATGGAAATAGTGTAAGGTTTGGTAATGATGCACCCTGTCTAATAAAAAGAAAAGGTTCTATCAAACCCATAGAAAATATTTTATGTGACAATGCTTATTATGTTGAAGGACTTAACTATAATTTGTTGAGTGTGTCACAGACTAATAGTTCATGTTGCAAGGTTGAGTTTGAGAACAAGATAACAATGATATATGATACCGATGGAAAACTAACGAGAAAAGGTGATCAAACTGGAGGTAATCTATTCTATCTTAATATGGATGATGTTACTTGTCTAGTTGTAAAATTTGATGATGTGTGGTTATGGTACAAGAGGTTATTTCATGTTAATTTTGATAACTTGGTTAGTATCAATAACATGAGAAGAGTCAGAGGTTTGCCTAAGTTGAAGAAACCTGAGAATATAATTTGCAAACAATGTCAGTTAGGCAAAATGAAAATGTCTAGTTTTAAGAGTAAGACTCACACCTCTAAAGGAATTTTGGAGATTTTTCATACTAAATTGTGTGGACCAATTGATGTGAAAAGATACAAAGGTGATAAGTACATTATCCTATTTTTTGATGATTATTCTAGGATGATGACAATTATGTTTTTGAAACAAAAATCTGATGCTTTCCAAATGTATAAGTGGTACTTAGCAAGAGTTGAGAAGGAAATAGGTAAAAACCTAAAATGTTTGAGATCTGACAGAGGAGGACAATTTACATCAAATGAGTTTGAGATATTTTGTAATGATAGAGGAATCAAAATATAGATATCTACCCTTAGAACCCCTCCACAAAATGGAATTGCTGAAAGGATGAATAGATTTGTAACAGACTATGCTAGGACACTCATGATGGAGAAGAATATTGCTTTGAAATACTGGAGAGACATTGTAAGTATAGCTACCTATACCTTGAATGGTGTGAAAGTCAAGAAAGGTACTCATTCAACACCTTTTGAACTATGGCATGGATACTCACCCAATGTAAAATATATCAAGGTATTTGGAAGCAAGTGATATATTCTCAAAGATTTTAGGAATGGTAAATTATATGCAAAAAGTGAAGAAGGTATATTCCTTGGCTATTCCACAAGAAGTAAAGCTTATAAGTGTTTAAATACTAACACTAACAAAGTTGTAGAAAGTGCAAATGTGAAATTTATATACAAAAGTACATGAGGTTGGACCTATGAAGGAACCAAAGGAATACAAATCATTTGTATAATTTTATGAAGGTATGCCTACTGATGGAGATGTTATAAATCAAGTTGTAAATCAATAGCAAGTTTTAGCGACTGTTGAGTCACATACAATTAATGTCAAGTTGTATTTAGGAATTGAGCTACAGTCAGGTGTTGAGTTACAGAATGAAGTTGAGGCTCATTTTGATTTTGAGATTAGTGTACATGAAAAAGATGTTGAGTTACATGATAAAGAAGTACATAGTGATTCAAAAGTTGACATACCTAATGAGGAAAATAAAGTAGAACCAAGATTGTCAAAGTATGTCAAAAGACATCACCCTATTGCACAAATTATTGGAGATAAAAATGAAAGACAAATGAAAAGAAATAGGTCAAAGAGTGATACATGTTTTCTTAGCATGCATGAGCCTAAGATAGTGAAACATGCCTTAGAAGATGTGGACTAGAGTAAAGCCATGAAAGAAGAGATTGAACAGATTGAAAAGAACAATACATGGACTTTAGTTCCTAGACCATAAGATAAAAATGTGATTGGCACCAAGTGGGTGTATAGAAAAAAGTTAGATGAAAATGCTGAAGTCACAAGGAATAAGGTAAGATTAGTTTGCAAGGGGTCTGTACAAGAAGAAGGGATAGACTATGGAGAAACATTCACTCCTATTGCAAGATTGGAACGAGTAAGAACTCTGCTTTCTTAATCTGCATACAAAGGTTTCAAAGTTTATCAAATGGATGTTATATCTACATTTCTAAATCGCATATTGGAAGAAGAGGTCTATATAGAATAGCCAGAAGGATTTGTTGATGCTAACAACAAAAAAATGGTATGTAGACTACACAAAGCTTTATATGGTTTGAAGCAAGCACCAAGAGCATGGTATGAAAGGATTCACAATTATCTTATGAAGATTGGATTTGAGAGGATTAATGATAATAGCAATCTGTAATTGAAGATAGAAAAGGGAAAAGATATTTTACCATCTAAAATTTTTGTTGATGATATCATATTTGGAGGTCAGGATACTTTATGTAAATCTTTTACAAATGAAATGAAGAAAGAATTTGAGATGTCTATGTTTGGAGAGATCAAGTTCTTTATGGGTTTGAATGTACATTAGATGAAATATGGTATATACATCACTCAGTCAAAATATGTAAAGGAGATACAATTTTTTTTTGGATTGGAAGATTCCAAGCCAGTAAGCACACCTATGGTGATATGACACAAACTATCAAAAAATGATAATTCAGCTGAGGTAAATCAAACATTGTACAAGTCTATGATTGGAAAATTGCAATATGTAGTGCATAGCATACCTGGTATTGCATATTCTTTTGGGATAGTTGCAAGATTCTTTGTTAATCCCAGGGAGAATCATTTGATGGTTGTTAAAAGAATAATGAGATATCTGAAAGGTACAGAAGAGTTTATCTATACTACAAGAAAAATGAGAAGTTTGAGTTGAGAGCCTACACTAATGTTGATTGGGCTAGAAATATTGATGACAGAAAGAGCACTAGTGGAGGAGCATTTTTCTTAGGAAAAAGGTTGGTGAAATGGACTAGCAAGAAAAAAAACTGCATATCTCAATCTACTATTGAAGTTGAATATGTTGTTACTATAGTAAATTATACAAACATTGTATGGATCAAACAACTACTCAAAGGTATGAAGGAGGAAATCACTGAACCTATGATACTTTATTGTGATAATACAAGTTCTATAAATATATCAAAGAATCTTGTGATGCACAAAAAAATTAAACATATTGCAATCAAGTATCATTACTTGAGAGAGTTAGTTCAAGACAAAGAGGTGAAGATGGAATATGTAAATAGAAAAGAGAAAATAGTTGATATCTTCACAAAAGCATTACCTAAGGATGCTCATGAGTATCTAAGAGGTAAACTAGTGATGATACACCTATCCAAGGCTATTTAAGAAGCATGAGAAGTTCCCTGCATCAACTAAGATGATTGACACTGGATCTTACTTTAGGGGCTTCCTAAAGTAATCAAAGAGCTAGAACTACAGATTAGTCACAAGCTAGGTGATAGAGGGAGAAACTGAAAATGTTCATATCTGCATATTAAGATAACAAGTCTTTGGCATTGTTGTCAAAGAGGGAGAAATACAGAAAGGGAGAAATACAAAATAACAAACATAGTGAGAACAAGGAAGAAGCATGGAATATCTACTCAGAGGGAGATAATGTACTTGATGATTTAACTACAAAGAGAGAAATGATTAAAAGAAATACATCTACCTAGTAAGAGGGAGATAGTGCTGAGGGGGATACAAGAACATAATAGGTAGATAAAGATACCTGAATATTAGAAAGAGGAAGTGATCAAGAGGGAGTCAGAGGATGAGTTGATTGTCTATTGATCAAATTAGAATTTTGTAACCTATAAAAAAGATGAAAGCTGTTGATAGAGGGAGAGATTTCAATACAAGGAATAATTTTCTTTTTGGTATTATTGTTGGTATAGGTTTGCCATCAATTCCAAAGAGGGAGATTGTTGAAAATAGATTAATACAAGTATGAGAATGTGTTTTGATCATTGTTTTGTCACTAATGTCAAACCTACTACTTGCTGGTAAGACAACTACTTAGTTGATTTAAGTACTATCATTTGTTTGATTGATGAAAAAGATTTGATCAAATGGGATAAAAAAAGCACCTAGAGAAAAGGTTGAGTTATGGTATGAAAAAGGAGTACAAAGATCAGTTAAGACAGTAATGATATAGTGCATTGATTATCTACTTAAGGTTGCAAAGGTTGGATACACTGATTAAATCTAGAAGAACAAGTAAGACTAATTGAGTTTTCCAAGCTTGACTGAGTGGATAGTATGTGCCGAGCAAATTTAGTGCAAGCCAAACAGAAAATAAGTTGGAGGCGATCAAAGTCAAAGTTCAGTGTATGTCGAGTGATACAGTGTAAGCTAAGTAAAGTTCAGTTGATGTCGAGCACTAGTAAACTTTAGTGTTTGCTAAGTGATCTAGTTGAAGACAAGTGAAATAATAGTATGGAAGCCAAGTGATAGCATATTGATGTCAAGTGACATTATTCATGTTAAATTGTATATTTGACAAATCTGAGCTAACAATTTTATTTTCTTGAATTTTTTGATTGTATGATCTAATGGATGCATGCATGAATATGGGTT
Source organism: Cupressus sempervirens (assembly GCA_028749045.1). Lineage (NCBI taxonomy): Eukaryota > Viridiplantae > Streptophyta > Pinopsida > Cupressales > Cupressaceae > Cupressus > Cupressus sempervirens. The sequence continues at coordinate 898,344,253 of CM053783.1, read as the reverse complement.
CACTAAGCTGTGAAAAGTTTTATTTGTACATCTAAACCTTGGATAACTAATTCACCCCCCTCTCAATTATTCTAAATAATTCCAACACAAAGACTTCTATTTAAGGAGGAGTTAAATCAAGTGTTTGGTTGCTGATGTTGTTGAAGGAGATCAAAGGAGAAGATACAAGTGTGAAGTTGTTGAAGATAGAAGAGAAAGATGAACTGAGCAGAGAAAAGAGAAGATCAAAGTAGAGTTGAAGGAAAGTGAAAGAGAGAAGTGAATCAGCCAAGTAAAGAGATTAGAGGATAGAGGTTAGAAAAAGATTGAGAAGAAAGGAGATCTAAACAAGCAAGGTAGTGTTATACCTAACAGATCATTTGTGCTATTACTTTCTAATCATTGTAGTAGAAAAATATCTTAACCAAGTGAACCTAACAAGTCTTTGAAATCCTATATGGTAACATTAATTAGTTCTATTTATAAGTCATTTAGAGAAGGCCACTCTTTAGAAAAGATCAAGGAGTGATAAGGTCTAGATGATATTTTGGTGTAAATTCTCTAACAAGGTCACATAAAAAATGTGTATGTAAACCTTTAACAAGGTTGGCTCTGAGCAGAGCTCACTTCGTAAGAGTGAAAATTTTGGGTTGGTAGTCCTAGGCATTTTTTCCCTTTATAAGATTTCTACATTATAAAATCTTGGTGTCAAATGTGTGAATGTTATTATGTTGCAAATTATTTTACATGTTATTTTCATTTTACTACAACTTGGTAATAATTAAGTTAATGTTTGGTAATAACTAAGCTTTATTACTATTAGCCGATAATAACATAATAGTAAATGAACAATTTGGAGTGAATTGATTGAATGAGTTAATTGAGAAGTTGGATGAGTACACCAAGTGAATGTTGATGATGTTTATGAAGTTTATTTGGTACAAAAATTGTTTGAAGGGACTATTAAAGGAACTTGAGCTAAATATCACAAGACGTATAAGAGAGAGGTACCAAAGCCAAACAAGAAAAAATTCTCAACGTGGTAAGATAGAATGAGGTTACATTTATCTAGTATTGGAGATAATTTTACTCACTACTTGGACAATGAATATGTTACACCTCCTACTCCTATGATAGTAGAAAAAATGATAGAGATGAGAAACCATAATAGCTTGATGATTGAGATTGCATTTGCACTTAATGATGTTGAGTTTGATGATATAAAGATCTACACAAATGTTAAACAAATGTGGGACAAATTGGCACTTGTAAATAGTGGAGATCCAAATGTAAGGAGAGATAAAGATGAAAGTCTTAGAGGCAAGTATGATAACATGAGAATGAAAGAAGGTGAAAATGTTGCATAGTATGTGAACCAAATCAAAGAAGTTGCAAGTGCAATCAAAGTTGCAGGACGAGTTAGCAGTGACACTAAAATTGTAAGTAAAGTTCTTAGAACTCTTCCACCTATTTATACTATCAATTTTTTTGCAGTTCAAGAAGTGAGAGCCATGTCTGGTAATGTTTTGACTCTTGTCAGTTTAGTTGGTTGGTTGACTACATTTGAATTGAGCAATTTTGACATTAGTATGGCCACAAATGGAAATCCTTTTAAATCTTCACTAATCATTGGAAGTTCCAAGAAATAAAACAAAAGTAAGGAAGAAAATGAATCTAAATTTGAAGATGATCTAGATGAATTTGAATCATTGCTTGCAAGAAGGTTATCAAGAGGTAAAGAAAAATATAAAGGACTACCCCTAAATTTTTTAAAGTGTAATGAAGTTGGTCATTTTTTTGCTAAGTGTCCTAACAAAAGAAAGAGTGACATAAATGATAAGAATGTTGGAATTATTTAGAATAACTGAGAAGGGGGGGGGGGGGGGGGGGGGTGAATCAATTATCCAAGGTCTATATGTATAAATAAAACTTTTCATAGCTTAGTGAACCCTTAAAATGTTTATACTCATGCATACATCCATAAGATTATGCAATCACTCAAAACTTGTAGGTTACTATCAAATCAACTTGCAGAAATGTAAAGCATGAAACATAACAAATTCATCAATACACATAACACAATGATTTACGTGGAAACCCAATTTGGGAAAAAAAACACCAGTAACATGCTACTCTTTTCACTCTTATGAAGTGATGCCCTATGAAAGGCCAACCCTGTTAAAGGTTACAATACACACTGTTAAATGTGACCCTGTTAAAGGATTTTATTCACCCTGTTAGAAGTGAGCCTTGTTAGAGGACTTTAGACCATTCACTTGGAATGTCACTCAGTTAAAGGATTTACAAATGACTGTTAGGTCAACCTTAATCCAAAAGATTTACCCTAGATTAATACAAGTGTTAGAGAGTAACAGTAAGGCTTGATCTGATACAACTTACAACTTCATTTGAAAATTACATATCTCTGTTCAGTCTTCCATTCTGCTTGGCTTTCACTCATTGTAGCTTTGATAGCTTGTTCACCCTTCAAGCATATATCTCCTTAAGCCTTCTTTCTTAACATGTCATTGTAGACTCTTCTCTTAGGTCACTTGATGAAGAAAAACCCTTTGACTCCTTGTCTCCCTTAGGTTCTTGCACATGACAACCTTGCTTCATGACCAGACATTCCTAAAATAGGAAATTAAGATATTTTGACGTTCATTCTCCATCATCCAATTTAGGGTTTGATGGGTTAGGTAGGATACAATGTATCTACCCCATATTCCATATCTATTCTAGAAAACTTCTTCTAGAATCCACTTTGAATTCACCTCAAAATGGTTTACTTAGAATTCTGTGCCACCAGGTCATCATCCTTATCTTCCACCTGATTCACAAAATCTAAGAAAACAAACTTGTCAGCTCAGATTCATCAAATCCACAATCTTTAAAATAATGTAGCAACTCAACATTATCAATTTTTGGATGCTTGGCACACACTATGTTACTCGAAATCCTCTATGAAATCACTTAGCATCAACTAAATTTTATCAGTGCTCGACATCAACTAAACTTTAGTCGACATCAATTGTCTTTCTTAGAATCCACTAGTTTTTGCATTTACTTGGCTCCAATTGATTTTCTTCTCAGCTTGCACTAACTTTTCTTGGCACCTACTATCCACTTGATCAAGCTTAGCACACAAAATTTGTATCATGTGTTCTTCTAAACTTTTTTAGTGTAGCCAACATTTGTAACCTTAAGTAGATTATCAGTGCATCATGCTACCACTATCTTAACTGATCCTTGTACTTCATTACATAAGCATAACTCAACCTTTCCTCTAGGTGTTGTTGTTACATGTTTTGATCAAATTCTCTTCATCAATCAACTAAGTGATAGTACTTGAATCTTATAAGAAATTTTCTTATGAGCAAATAACAAGTTTAGTAGGTTTGACATCAGTGACAAAACAATGATTGAAACACATAGTCTTGTTCAACAATCTCTCTCAACAATGATCTCTTTCAATCTGTTTTCAACAATCTCCCTCTTTGGCATTGATGGAAAACCAAACTGATCAACCAAAACAATCAAATGATGAACATCTTGTTCAACCAAACTGACTAGGTTAAAATAGTAAGACAATACCAAAAAGAAAACTTGTATCAAAATTGCTCCTTCTATCAGCAACTTCCATCTTTTGATTAGGTTACAAAACTCTATCTTATAACTCCCTCTTACTAGGTAGATTAGGATTTCTCCCTCTTTCTTGTATTCTTCTTGATCTCTATACCAGCAACATCAACAATCTCTGGATGTCTCCCTCTGATATACTTTCTCCTTCTTAAGTAATACTTTCTCCATGATGATCAGTTTACTTTACTTTTTTCTCCTTCTATCAACAACTTTCATCTTCTGATTAGGTTACAAAAATTTGTCTTATAACTCCCTCTTACTAGGTAGATTATGATTTCTCCCTCGTTCTTGTATTCTTCTTGATCTTTGTATCAGTAACATCAACAATATCTAGATGTCTCCCTTTGATATACTTTGTCCTTCTTGAGTAATACTTTCTCCATGATGATCAATTTACTTTACTTTCTCCCTCTTTGACAACAATGCCAAAGACATATCATCTTCTCATGTAGATATAAGCATTTCCAATTTTTTTAGTTTCTCCCTCTATCACCTTGCTTGTGACTGATTTGGAAATTTTAGCTCTTTGATTACTTTAGGTAGCTCCTAAAGTAAGATCCACTGCATCAATGTGTAACATATGAACATCAACTTGTTTGATGTAGGGCACTCCTCTTGTTACTTAGATAGCCTTTGATAGGGGTATCACCCCTATTTTACCTCTTAGATACTCATGAGCATCCTTAGGTAATGCTTTTATAAAGATATCAGCAATTTGCTCTTTTTTATTAACATATTCCATCCTCACATCTTTATCTTGAACTAATTCTCTCAAGTAATGATACTTGATTACAATGTGCTTAGTCTTTGTGTGCATCACTGGATTCTTTGATATATTGATAGCACTTGTATTATCACAATAAAGTGTCATAAGTTTGTACAATTTACAACAACCACAACATATTCAGCTTCAGCAGTAGATTGTGACGTGCAGTTTTGTTTCTTACTAGTCCAAGTAACTAGTCTCTTACCTAAGAAAAATGCTCCTCCACTGGTGCTTTTTCTATCATCAATGTTTCCAGCCTAGTCAACATCAGTGTAGGCTCTCAATTCAAATTTTTCATTCTTCTTGTAGTATAGACCAAACTCTTATGTTCCTTTCAAATATCTCATTATTCTCTTTACAACCATTAAATGATTATCCCTGGGATTAGCAGAGAATCTTGCAACTATCCCTACTAATAATGCAATGTCAGGTCTATTGTGTACTACATATTTCAATTTTTCAATCATAGACCTATACAATGTTTGATTCAGTTCAGTTGAATCATCACTCTTTGACAACTTGTGTGCTATCACCATAGGTGTAGTTTCTAGTTTGGAATCCTCCAATCCAAAAGTTTTCAATATTTTTGTCACATATTTTGACTGAGTGATGTATATACCATATTTCATCTGATATACTTGCAAATCCACAAAAATTTTGATCTCTCCAAGCATAGACATCTCAAATTCTTGTTTCATCTAATTTGTAAAATCCTTACATAAAGCATCTTGACCTCCAAATATGATATCATCGAAAAATATTTCAGATAACAAAATACCTTTTCCTTTCTCTGTCTTCATGTACAGATTTTTGTTATCATTAGTCCTTTGAAATCCAATCTTCACAAGATAATTATGAAGTCTCTCATACCATGCTCTTGGTGCTTACATTAAACTATATAGATCTTTGTGTAATATACATACCATTTTCTTACTATTAACATCAACAAATCTTTCTGGCTATTCTATGTAAACTTCTTCCTCTAATATGCCATTCAGAAATGCAAATTTGACATTCATTTGATAAACCTTGAAACCTTTGTATGCAGAATAAGCAAGTAGAGTTCTTACTCCTTCCAATCTTGCAATAGGGAAAAATGTCTCTCCATAGACAATTCCTTCTTCTTGTGCATATCCCTTGCAAACTAATCTTGCTTTGTTTCTTGTGACTTTGCCATTTTCATCTAGCTTGTTTCTATACACCCACTTGGTGCCAATCACATTTTTGTCTTCTGGTCTAGGAACTAGATTCCATGTTTTGTTCTTCTCAATTTGTTCAATCTCTTCTTCCATGGCTTTACTCCAGTCCACATCTTCTAATGCATCTACTAATTTGGGCTCCTTCATGCTTAGAAAACATGTATCACTTCTCAATCTATTTCTTGTCATTGGACTTGCATCTTTATCTCTAATGATTTGAGTAGCAGGATGATGTCTTTTGACATATTTAGCCAATCTTGGCTTTGCTCTTATTTCTTCATTCTATCTTTCAGCATCTGAATCACTATGTGCATCTCTGTCAGGTATCTCAACATTTCTTTCAGGTCTGCCAACTTCAAAATTAGAATGTGCATTCACTCCATTCTATAACTCGACATTTGAATGTGGCTCAATTCCTAAATGTAACTCGACATTGATAGGATGTGACTCAATAGTCACTGAAACTTCTTGTTGGATTGTAGCTTGATTTGTAGCATCTTCTTCAGCAGGCATACCTTCATAAAAGTATACAAATGATTTGTATTCTTCTGGTTCTTTCATAGGTTCAACCTCATGTACTTCTGTATATTCATCAAAGTTCACATTTGCACTTTCCACAACTTTTTTAGTGTTAGCATTCAAACACTTATAAGATTTACTTCTTGTGGAATATCCAAGGAATATACCTTCTTCACTTTTTGCATCAAGTTTACCATTCTTAAAATCCTTAAGAATGTAACATTTTCTTCCAAATACCTTAAAATATTTTACATTGGGTGACTATCCATACCATAGTTCAAAAGGTGTAGAATGAGTACCTTTCTTGACTTGCACATGATTCAAAGTATAGATAGTTGTACTAACAACTTCTCACCAATATTTTAAAGCAACATTCTTCTCCATCATGAGTGTTCTAGCATAGTCGATTATAGACCTATTTCTCCTTTCAGCAATACTATTATGTGGAGGGGTTCTAGGTGCAGATGCCTGTCTTTTGATTCCTCTACCATTACAGAACATCTCAAATTCATTTGATGTGAATTCTCTTCCTCTATCTGATCTCAAACATTTCAGAATCTTTCCTATTTCTTTCTTAACTCTTGCTAAGTACCACTTAAACATTTGAAAAGTATCAAATTTTGTTTCAAAAACATGATTGTCATCATTCTAGAATAATCATCAATAAATAACATAATGTACTTATCTTCTTTGTAGCTTTGAACATCAATTGGTCCACACAAGTCAGTATGAACAATCTCAAGTATTTCTTTAGATTTATAAGCTTTACTCTTAAAGCTTGACTTTATCATTTTACCCAACTGACATTGTATTGTCAGGTTTCTTCAATTTAGGCAAACCTCTAAATTTCTTCATGTTAATGATACTAACCAAGTTATCAAAATTAACATGACATAACCTCTCGTGCAATCATTTTCCCTTTCTAATCATTTTCCCATCAGTATCATATATCTTAGCAATCTTGTTTTCAAACTCAACCTTACATCCTCAATTGTATATCTTAGCAATATTGCTTTCAATTGTGACACACTCAAAAGATTATAGTTTAGTCCTTCAACATAGTAAGCATTGTCACATAGAATCTTATCTATGAGCTTGATAGAACCTTTTCTTTTTATCAAACATGGTGCATCATTACCAAATCTTACACTATTTCCTTCATAACAATTTAAGGTAATGAACTTACTTTTGTCTCCAGTCATATCATGTGAGCATCCACTGTCAATGATCCATTTATCATTTTTGTTTACACAAGTCACAAGTGTAGTTGCCTCATCTTCATCAGATCATCCTTCATCACAACATACACCACTTCATCATCATGTTCATCAGATTCATCCTTTGTTTCCTCTTCAACAATGTAGCATGACTTCTTACCTTTGTCTTTGTATTGTTTATTGTCATCTTCTCTTTTGTTTTTGTACTTGTCACCACCTCTATATTTTTTCTTCTATGTACATCTTGCAGCAATATGACCAACCTCATTGCAATTGAAACAAATGATAGGTAATTTACCTTTGAACTTGCCTTTTCCTTTGTGGAATCTTCTTGCTAGTAGTGCTTCCAGTTTTTCAACATCTTCCTCATTTGTATCACTGTCACTAGACACATATTTTATCTTTCTCCTCTTCTTCTGCTTGGGCTCTTTAGAATCCTTCAATAACAACTTAGCTTTGAAAGTAGATTCAAGATTTTCAGGTTTGTAATTATCAAAGTTAGATAGCTCAAAAGTAGGGAGTCTACCTACTAGACCTTCACAAGTTAGATTATTTCCTAGAATACATCTAAGTTCCTGAATTCTAGAAACTCTAATAGCATAAATAGGCAACAATGTCCTCAAGACTTTTCTCAACATAGTATTATCATCTATCTGACCAGTGGCACCTTTTATTACACTAACAACTTCTTTTATTCTACCAACATATTGAGCAATATTCTTACCTTCTTCCATTCTCATATCATCAAACTTACCTGTAAGACTTTTAGGTTTGTCTCTTTGAACATTGGTGTCTCCTCCATAGATAATTTTTAGAGCATCCCACATTTTCTTTGTGCTATCAAGACCTTTGATATCATCAAATTCAACATAGCTTAGGGCAGAGGCAATCTCCAATATCGCTTGATTATGTTCTTTCTTTTTCATCATATCCTCAGTAGTTAGGACTCCTGTTGGATTGACATGTTCCACTAAGATGGTAGTATATGCATGATCTCCAAGTCCTCCTAGGTGTAGCTTCATCAAACTTTTCCATGTAGGAAATTTATCTCTATTGAGCTTGAGTACTTCTCTTTTTGACATCTTGATCTTTGTGCTTCTAGTACCTTCAAAATAGTCCTCTTAAGTAGATGGCTCTGATATCAATTGTTGGAATTATTTAGAATAACTGAAAGAGGGGGTGAATTAGTTATCCAAGGTCTAGATGTATAAATAAAAAATTTCACATCTTAGTGAACCCATAAAACATTTATACTCATGCATACATCCATAAGATTATGCAATCACTCAAAACTTGTAGGTTACTATCAAATCAACTTGCATAAATGTAAAGCATGAAACATAACATATTCATCAACACACATAACATAATGATTTATGTGGAAACCAAATTTGAGAAAAACCACTAGTAACATGCTACTCTTTTCACTCTTCTGAAGTGATTCCCTGTAAAAGGCCAACTCTATTAAAGGTTACAATACACACTGTTAAATTTGACCCTGTTAAAGGATTTTATTCACTCTATTAGAAGTGAGCTTTGTTAGAGGACTTTAGACCATTCACTTGGAATGTCACTCGGTTAAAGGATTTACAAATGACTGTTAGATCAACCTTAATCCAAAGGATTTACCCTAGACTGATACAATTGTTAGAGAGTAACAGTAAGGCTTGATCTGATACAACTTACAACTTCATTTGCAGATTACAGATCTTTGTTCAGTCCTCCATTTTGCTTGGCTTTCACTCATCACAACTTTGATAGCTTGTTCACCCTTCAAACATATATCTCCTTAAGCCTTCTTGCTTAACATGCCATTGCAGACTCTTCTCTTAGGTCACTTGATGAAGCAAAACCCTTTGACTCCTTGTCTCCCTTAGGTTCTCGCACATGACAACCTTGCTTCATGACCAAAAATTCTTAAAATAGGAAATTAAAATATTTTGTCGTTCATCCTCCATTATCCAATTTAGGGTTTGATGGGTTAGGTCAGATACAATTTATCTACCCCATATTCCATATTTATTCTAGAAAAATTCTTCTAGAATCCACTTTGAATTCACCTCAAAATGGTTTACCTAGAATTTTGTGCCACTAGCTCATCATCCTTATCTTCCACCTGGTTCACAAAATCCAAGAAAATAAAATTGTTGGCTTAGATTCATCAAATCCACAATCTTTCAAATAATGTAGCAGCTTGACATTATCAATCTTCTGATGCTCGACACACACTGTGTTACTCGATATCCTCTATGAAATCGCTCGACATCAACTAAAGTTTACTAGTGCTCAGAATCAGCTATCTTGCTCGACATCCACTAGTTTTGGCATTTACTCAACTCCAACTAATTTTTTTCTCAGCTTGCACTAACTTTTCTCGGCACCTACTATCCACTCGATCAAGCTTAGCAGACAAACTTTGTATCATGTGTTCTTTTAATCTTTCATAGTGTAGCCAAAATTTGTAATCTTAAGTAGATTATCAATGCATCATGTTACCATTGTCTTAAATGATCCTTGTACTTCATTACATAAGCATAACTCAACCTTTCCTCTAGGTGTTGTTGTTACATGTTTTGATCAAATCCTCTTCATTAATCAACTAAGTGATAGTACTTGAATCTTATAAGAAATTGTCTTACCAGCAAATAGTAGATTTAGCAAGTTTGACATTAGTGACAAAATAATGATTGAAACACATAGTATTGTTCAACAATCTCTCTCAACAATGATCTCTTTCAATATATTTTCAACAAAGAAAAATAACAAGTACATGAAGAACATAGATTACAAAGATGACAAGAATAAATCATGCTATATTTTTGAAGAAGAGCACATCATCTAGTACTAATGAAGAGAAGGAAATAGTTGAGATGGTATATGTTTCTATTAAGAAAGATCCCAATGGAGAAGGGTATGAAAGTGAAACTATCCCTATTCCACATGTTAGCAAGAATGATTCATGGATTATAGATAGTGGATGCTCACATCACATGATTGGTGATCTATGAAAGTTTGATAAATTTGAAAAAATTGATGATGTTGGAACTATTAAGATAGGTAATTATGTTCCATGTCTAGAGAAAGGTAGAGGATCACTAATGTTGAATGGTAATATTAGATGTGATGATACATACTAGGTACAATGACTAAAGTATAATCTTTTGAGTGTTTCTTAGTTAAATAATTCAGTTCATAAGATGGAATTTTATAATTAAAAAGTCAATATCTATGATGATGAAAGAAATGTGATTGGAAATGTGATGCAAACAAGAGGTAACTTATTTTATCTTGATCCTACTGTTGAGACATGCTTATTTTCTAAAGTTGAGGATGTATGGTTATGGCATAAAAGGTTGTGTCATGTAAAATTTGAGAACATGGTGAAGGTTGGTAAAAATAAAAGAGCTAGAGGCTTACCAAATCTATAAAAACCTCAGAATGCTATGTGTAAAGAATATCATCTCAGTAAGATGAAAAACTCTAGTTTTTCAAGAAAAACACACACATTTTTAATAATATGTTGGAACTAGTACATATTGATCTATGTGGGCCAATAGGTATGGATAGTTATTATTGTGACAAATATTTCATATTGTTTGTTGATGACTATTCTAGAATGATGCTTGTTATGCTTATGAAGGTAAAATCACATGCTTTTGATATGTTCAAATGGTATAAAGCTAGAGTTGAGAATTGAAATTTGTAAATCATTGAAACATTTAAGATATGATAGAGGTGGTGAGTTTATGTCTATTTAATTCATTAAATTTTGTGCTGAGAGTGGTATTAAGAGACAACTATCTACACTAAGTATACCACAACAGAATGGAATTACTGAGAGGAGTAGATTAATGGTGGATTGTGCAAGGAAATTGATTATTGAAAAAGAGATTTCTCATATATTCTAGAGAGAAGTAATTAGCACTGTTGTTTATACACTCAACTAAGTTTAGTTAAAGTAAGGAACAAATTAGACACTCTATGAACACTAGTATGGTCATACACAAAATGTAAGTTATTTCAAAATCTTTGGAAGTGGGTGTTATATTGACAAGGATGCAAGGAATGGTAAATTTTATTTTAAAGGAGATGAAGGTATATTCCTTGGCTATTCATCTAAGAGAAAACCTTATAAATGTTTTAACAAAGCTACTAACAAGATAATTGAAAGTGCAAATGTGAGGATTGATGAGTTTGTAGATATGAACGATGTGGAAAGTTAAAAGGAACCTGTAGATTACATAATTTTTGTGTATGTGTATGAAGAGGCACTAGAAACACTACTTGAGTTAAAATTGAGAACTACTAAGCACTAGACAATATCACCGGCTCACAAAATGCTTTGCCTGAGCACCATATAGTACTACTCAAGTAAGAAGTTAAATCGCTACCGAGTGAAGGGATTTTTGAAACTCACATAATTGAACATGTATTGGAAAATTATGTGAGAAAGAATCATTTCCCTAAACAAATTATTGGTGATAGAAGCATTGGAGTACAAACAAGAAGTAAGTTAAGAGATGATACCTATTTGATTGTTGATTTTGAACTAAGAACATTAAAGGCTACATTGGACAATAAGGATTGGATAAATCCTATGAATGAAGAGATTAGATGGAGAAGAATAATACATGGAATTTAGTACCAAGACCTATAGACAATAATGTGATAGGAACCAAATGGATTTTAAAAAATAAGCTGAATGAAAATGGAGAAGTGGTAAAAAACAAGGCAAGACTGGTTTGAAAATTTTATGCATAAGAAGAAGTAATAGATTATGGAGAGAATTTTGCACCTGTGGAAAGATTGGAAGGTGTAAGAACATTTTTTGCCTATACTACCTACAAGAAGTTCAAACTATATCAAATGGATGTCAAATCTACATGTCTAAATGGAATACTTGAAGAGAAAGTCTTAATTGTACAACCTGAAGGATTCATTGAATCTTATCAGAGGAACATGGTTTTCAAATTGAACAAGGAATTTTATGGACTGAAACAAGCATCGAGAGCATGGTATGAAAGGCTATATTCCTATTATATTAAGATTGGATTTCCTAGAACAAGTGAGAACAATAATTTGTATTTGAAATGTGAATCTAAAAGTATGGTGTTGATTGCTGAAATATTTGTGGATGACATTATATCTAGAGGAAATGACATTCTATGTAAGACATTAGCTGATCAAATGAGTACAGAATTTAGAATGTCAATTTCTATGAGATCAAAGTTTTCATTGGTTTTCTAGTTCATCAGATAAGGAAAGTTATATATGTGACTCAATATAAATATGTGAAAGAAATCTTGAAGACACGTGGGATGGATGAGTCTAAGCCAATCAGTACACCTATGGTGACTAGAGTGAAATTATCTAAGGAAGACATTACTAGAGAGATAAATAAAACAAAATACATTTTTGGAGATATTTTCAAAGTTGGTTATGTACAATGATGAGATTTGATCCAGATTTCAGTTGAGGAGAGAAGAGAGAGGCTTAGCTTCAATAGATGGAAGGATTTCAAGTGGACAAATGGCATCATCAAATTAGATCTGGGAATTCTTCCTCTTCTACTTATTCTCTTCTTTTTCTTTCTCTAGGGTTGGATGTTGTTGGTTCTAGACTATTGAGCATAGCTCTAGCTATATTTCAACCATTCTCCTCAATATTTTCTCTATATGAACAACATTAAAGGAGTTTTAGTATATAGTTCTATTCTTCTGTGTGTTTTATGAGTCTTTTCATACATCTTGAATGTACTTATTTCAAAGGAATGAATACAAAGAGTAGCAAGTTACTTAGTTTTATTCTGATTCTTGGTTCTTGTCTCTGGTGTTTACAATCTTTTGTGGTTTATGGGAAAATATATAGATCCAATTGCATCTCATTTCGGGTTGTATGTCTTGATGTGTTTTGATTTTGATTAAAAGAATCATGTAAATGATTGATATGTCTTGTTAGGGTTGTAGATTTCATGAGAAGGATAATATGAGCATGGGATTAAATTTTGAACATAGATGTTTGATTCACAAAGTGAAGGGAAAGATCTAACACCTAATGTATGTGTAAGAATTTAGAATACCTCTGATACCATGTAATAATTTGGTATAGCTATAATACCAAATAAGAATTTGTCTTATGGAAAATTCACCCAAGATAAAGGAACTCAAGCACAAGCGCAATAGTAGACCAACAAGGTATGATCAATATATCATAGCATGTCTTGATACATCACTATGTTCAAATGAGTGTACACACTAGGAGTGCCTATATATAAAGGCCTCTGAGATGCATCTAGAATGCCTAGGAATCAACATCATGATAAGTCATACAACTAGGCACATGTCCATCAGATATGGGTTATCCTCTATTAAGCACGAAAGTAAGTGCGATGATGAGAGGATAAGCCTACAATGGTGTAGCATGCAAATTAATGTTGTAGAAACCATGTGCTAAATTAGGAGTGTGAATAACTATGTTGTCTACATGAAAACTTAGTGAATGATGCAAACCCCAGTGTTGTAGACACCATGCGCTAATTTAGATTTTCTTACTCTAGTGTTGTCAACATGACAACTCATAAGAGTATTCAAACTCTTAAGTGTCTCACCTAAGAAATAATAAAATAATGCATTGACCTAAGTAAACTTAAGTAAAGTGTAATAAGTAAATACTTATTTACATCAACACCCCCCCTTAAGTGCAACTTAGGGGAATGCCCTTAAGCTTATGAAAGCTAGAATGAGATGCAAGATGGGTCTCGGCTACTAGGCCATGTTAGGTACCCATGTACATAATGCAATGCAATCTCTCATAAGGTAGAGAAAGAGGGAAAACCTCATGGGAAAAACCCTCCCCAAAAAGAGAGATGAAAAAGCAAGATGCATGGATGGATGGAGTAATCAAGACCCCCCCATTATGACATACATCAAGTATATAAAAAAGAGAAGAAGGAAAAAACCCCATAAGAGGAAAAATTCCCCCGAATATAAGAGAAGAAGAAGGAGACAAGGTAGTCCCTCCCCCCCTAAAAGAAGTGTGTCAATCAGTGAGAAGTGCTCCAATGTAGAAGTTGATCCATGGTTGTTGAATAATGCTCCTGCCCTTTGGAAGAAACAATGGTAGAGGTACAGGTGAGATGCTTCCCCTATTTGTAGAAAGAATCTCGATGATGAAAGGTGTCTCTAAAACTTGCTCAAGTGTCCCTATGTTGATGCCGATGGTGGATCCTTCCAAAACTGCTGAGAAGAATGAGCACAAATCTAGTAAGGATTGTTTTAGAAGCTATTTCAAAGAACAATATGTCTCCTCAAATGATAAAGAGACCTCCTATAATTGTTGTACATAAGAATCCACAATCACATCAACCTGTGAAGACTGATCATGTAGAGAATGGACATGAGGGTCAGAGTGAGCCCTCACAACAACTGGAGAAGGAAAATCCTCATCAAAGAGAAGTGGTATATCATCAAAGAAGTCTCCCAAATCGGCTATGTGTGACTCCACGAACAAACCTAAAATGTCAATCAAGAAGTCATCACCTGAGGCTGGAACTGGAAGACAAGGTGTACCCTGTTGTGCTAAATTACATGAATCATTCATTGTGGTAATGGATGAAGAATTTGCCTCAAAGAGAAGACAAATTTCATCACGGATGTCTCCCACATCTTCAATGTGAGACTCCACAAATAGACTTGCAATGTCTGTTAGGAAGTCGTCACATGAAGGTAAAGTAAGAAGACATGAAGGTTCCTGTTGCATTGAATCCAAAGCATCTATGGATGGAACTAGATCAGGAGTAGCAGCAGGAGCATCTAGAGGTGTGATCTTATCTAGAGAGGATGCAATTACAATTAGAGGTATAAGATCTTTTGGGAATGGCAAAATGTGTGGATCTCCATACATCTCCCAAAGATGAATCCAATAATAATATAAATCAGCTGACTTCATGTCATCAAGTGAATTCATAACCTCCATATCCATATATAGAAAGAGGGTATGAAAAATGATGGAACATGTGTCCTCATCATATAAAATTCCTCTCGCATATGGTAATGCATTGTGTTGTCTAAGATATTTGATGGCCAATTGACTCCATTCTTGATAGTTTTTTTGTGTCAAGTAAATCAAATCTTCCTCTTCCATGATGGACTAATCAATGTAACCCCCAAAGATGAGAGAAAAATGAATCAACCCCCCCAATATGTGATTCGATGCTTGATAGGTACTGCATGTACAATATGCCACTTATCAAAATGTACAAGGTGGACATGATTTTTCTAGTTACAACTATCATTTGAGGCCTAAATTTGGTACTAAGCACTTTATCTTAGATATACAATGATTCTGAAAAGTAATAAAAGCAATATAATACAGAAAAGGCCCTAAGTCTGAAAGTGATATTTCTATCCACACAACCCTATAATATGATTGTAGAACTAGAAAGTAGATGAAAAATAATGCACTTTCAAAAAATGGAACCTATTTTCGAGTCCAAATGAGCCTGTACAAAGTGTTTCAAGTTGCAAAATGTAAGATTGGACAGGTACAGTTGCCAAAAGATGCAATTTTTGACAAATCCATGCACCAAAACAAGAAAAGAGCTACAACAATAAAATGTTCAAGAAATTCAACCCAAAATCAAAAAAATTGCACCTAATTTGGAGTTCGGATGACCAAGTTATGGCCTTCCAAAGGTGGACTATCAAATCAAATTGAATCTTGAGAGGGGTCTGGACAGAAAACTACAAGCTTAAATTTGATGGTCAAATGGTCGTCGATGTAGTTGGAAAATGTCTCAGAATGATGGTCAAATGGCCATCAATTTTAATCCTTTGAAATGTTGATGTCAGCAAAAAAACTTCCCCTAGTGATGTGGCAGTACGAATTGCTGATGTCATAGATGTATGAATGACACGTGTATTTTCTGACATGGGTCATACAAACCCTGTGTGTCAATGAGGACATGTGTCAAAGTGCAGTTGGTCCGAGTTGGTACTACTGGCAGCTCACGTAGCTTGGTGAGTCAGCAGGTTGCTAACTGGCAGCTTTGGTGTGATCCATGTGGCTCTGGTGACGTGTATGGGTCTTACTACTGACACGTGGTGGATAGAGGTGTGTGTCCACCGTGGACAACTTTGGAGCTGATAGGGCATAGGCTGCTCACGTGGAGTCTAGTGGTGGAGCCACCATAACAGATAGTGGGGCACTGAAAAAGTTAACACTGTTCCACCGGGGAGAAGTGTGACAGTCGCCATTGGATTTTTCAACACTGCAGTCACTGGAAATGGAGGTTTTAGGAGCTAGGATCATGTTGCTATGGAGGGGTGTTTTCTGGCCATTAGGAGGACTTGTCACGGTGTTGGGTTTTGTTGAAAATTATCGAACATTGATGGTGGGATGAATTTGCAATATATTTAAAACCCAAAAATGACAAAAGAATCAAAAAAGAAAGCCATCGATATGTTGAGTTCGGTGGTGGGCAAGGCTATCATGTTCCGACCACTATCGCCGGTGAGAATTTCTTGTCGCCTAGTCATGAGTTGCTGAAAATGTAATAAAATTTTCTCAAAATATGGAATATTCTCTGATCCTTTGCGGTACAAAGTGGAATATTTTGCACAAGTGCAGGGCTAAGGTGTCACTGCCTGGTGCCTGTACAAAAAAAAAAAAAATTCTCTGTAGCCCGAAGGGAAAAAAATTTCAATTTTTTTTTTGAAAATAGTAAAATAATGTTGATTAATTACAAAGAAAATTAAAATACTAGATCTAAAAATTAAATTGCAGATCTTAAAGAACGATCATACCAGATCTGCAAATTGGGCCTTCGGGTTTCGATTTGCAAAAAAAAATTTGCCTCAAATTTGACTATGGTCTAGGGTAGAAAAATTTATAGTCAATTTTCACCAAATCAACGTGTCGGATGCAATCCCAAGGTCTACTTTGTCTCTAGACGCTCCCAATGACTACGATACTTTGGATCTGGGTTGAGGTGTTGAAGCAACAAGATGGTCTCGAATGGCTATGTGAAGAGAAATTCTTTCTACTTTGATACCATGTAAGAATTGGGTATACCTCTAATACCATATAAGAATTTGGTATAGCTATGATACCAAATAAGAATTTGTCTTAGGGAAAATTCACCCAAGATCAAGGAACTCAAGCACAAGCACAACAGTAGACCAACAAGGTATGATCAATATATCATAGCATGTCCTAATACATCACTATGTTTAGATGAGTGTACACACTAGGAGTGCCTGTATATAAAGGCCTCTAAGATGTATCTAGAATGCTTAGGAATCAACATCATGATAAGTCATACAACCAGGCACATGTCCATTAGATATGGGTTATCCTCCATTAAGCATGGAAGAAAGTGTGATAATGAGAGGATAAGCCTATAATGGTGTAGCATGCAAATTAATGTTGTACACACTATGTGCTAAATTAGGAGGGCGAATAACTGTGTTGTCTACATTACAACTCAGTGAATGATGCAAACTCCAGTGTTGTAGACATCATGTGCTGATTTAGAGTTTCTTACTCTAGTGTTGTCAACATGAAAACTCATAAGAGAATGTAAACTCCTAAGTGTCTCACCTAAAAAATAATAAAATAATGCATAATAATAAAATAATGCATTGATCTAAGTAAACTTATGTAAAGTGTAATAAGTAAATACTTATTTACACCAACTGTATGTTGTGATTTGTGGAATACCCAATGGATAGGGCACTAATCAGTCATAGGATCTGCAAGTATATTATTGTTTCATATGTGGGTTTTGTTGATATCAATCAATTAATCAAAATAATTTTCCCTTTCATGTTGAAGAGCTGAAAAGGATACCCACACTTAGCTTGTCAGTCTCATATGTCATGTTATTAGTTGTTTCATACCAATGTCATTTCCATAAGCATAGAAGATTTGGGGTTTTATCTTCTTTGACTAGATTCAGATATATGTTTTGGCAACTAGTACCATCTGAACAAATCTAAGGTCTACCCACCTAGGTTTTGCAAAGCCTGAAGAAGAAGGAGTTCAGCCTTATAGTTGGCCTGGGTCCTAGAAAAATTGTGTCCATCATAGGGGATAGCTTCCATTAGATGCAATCTTGTCTTGGTTTCCTCGTAGTTGAAATCTCTGTTAAATCAGGAGCCAATAGACGAGTCTAAGCTAATCGGTACACCTATGGTGACTAGAGTGAAATTACCTAAGGAAGACATTACTAGAGAGATAAATGAAACAAAATATATATCTATGATTGGTAAACTATAGTATATTGTATAGAGTAGACCAGATATTGCACATGATGTTGGTATAGTTGCAGGGTTTTCCTCTAATCTTAAGGAACTACACATAACTGTTGTGAAGAGGATATTCAGATATCTAAAAGGAACTGAAGATTTTGGCCTATGAAATAAATGTATACATTGATGTTGATTGCGCTAGTAATGTTGATGATAGAAAAACACAAGTGGTGGAGCTTTCTTTTTTAGAGAAAGACTAATAACATGGATAAGCAAGAAACAGAGTTGTATTTCACAATCTACTATTGAAGTTGAATATGTTGTTGTTGCAATCAATTTTTCAAATATTATATCAATTAAGAAATTGTTGGAAGGTATGCAAGAAGAGATAAGTGAGTGTGTACTATTTACTTCGATAACACCATTACAAAAAAATATTTAAAAGAAACTGACGATGCATGAAAATAAAGCATATATCAATCAAGTATCATTATTTGAGGGAACAAATATGAGAGAAACAAGTAAGTCTTGAATATGTGAAGTCTAAAGAGTAAACTATAGACATATTTACTAAGCCATTACCTAAGGATACTTTTGAGTATCTAAGAGGTCAACTAGGGGTCCTGCCACTATCCAAAATTCACTAGGTCAAGATGCATATTGCATCAATTCATGGATGAATAGAAATATATTTGTGGAGTTGAGCAAGAGTTAACTCTTTAGGAGTTTCTTGAAGTTGTGAAGAAGACTATAATGAAACTAATGTATATTGTACATGCAAGGTACAAGGATAACTACAAGGTTTTATAAGTTTTACATTGGAACTTATAGTGACCTTTGGCATTTCTATCAAAGGGGGACAAGATTGCTAGAGGGAGAAGATTACCGAGGGGAGAAGTATATCGAAGAAGGAGAGAACCATTAAGGAGAGATATCTGAAGAAGGATAATTATACCAAAAAATGAGAAATAGACCAAGAATGAATGATTGATTTTGTTACTAAACAAAAGAAAGAGCATATTGTAAGGGGGATAAATGTTGAATCACATGTGGCAAATCACAGGTCATTTGGGTGAAAAAAAATTAATATTGCTGGCGAATTATGCATCAATCGATGGATATTTGGTGGCAAATTTTTTAATAGTTGAGACAATTTTTATAAAATAATGGCGATTATAATTTTTGTTTTTAATAAAATTATTAATATTGATGGAGAATTATGTTTTGAAATATGGATATTGGTTGGCGAATATTTTAATAACCGATACCTTTTTAATAAAAAATGGCAAAATTATTTTCCAAATAATTGAATTAATTTATTTGTTATGGCGAATGGTTTTCAGAAAGTTATAGTTGGTATGGCTATTTTCAAAAGATGGGAAATAAGTAGCCTAACCTAACATACCAACTTAGACCGTCTATTATTTGAGAACTCAGACCACCTGATGATCCAAGATCAATGGCTAAGGTTTAATTTCGGCCAACATTTCTTGAAGGAAGAAGAATTGTCGAGGTAGTCACCAGAATGTTAACACGTATCAAGGTAAGTTTTTTGCAGAGTACAGTGTACCCAAAAAGAATTAAATGCATTATGCCATGTCAGTGATAGAATAATCTTTGCCACTACCACTGTAATTATGTGAAATGTATTATTTGAGAACTCAGACTATCTGATGATCCAGGATCAATGGCCGAGGTTTGATTTCAGCCAACATTTCTTGAAGGAAGAAGAATTGTCGAGGTAGTCACTAGAATCTTGACACGTATCAAGGTAAGTTGTCTACGGAGTACAGTGTACCCAAAAAGAATTAAATGCCATGTCAGTGATATTTTGACCACTTGGAGTTTGGCAATATTTTTTTAATGATAGTAGACACGAATTTCGGATGTAGAGCTTAAGCAAGATTTGTTTCTTAGATTGTTAGGATATTGTTCATAATTTCGATGCCTAAATAGTGCTTTGTATAGATCTAAGTAGAGTAGCAAAATTTATTCCCATTTGTAGCAGCTTTTTAAACTTATTTTAATATAAAGATTTTTTTTTATTGTAATATAATATAATCAAACAAGTTTCTATTTCTATTTATAAATTTAACTAAATGTATATAACTCATTTTAAGTTATTTTTTCTTAAATTTTAAAATGTTTTTATTCTTAATCAAAAAATTGACATTTTCAAATGTAGAAAACTGGATAATTAGATATACTAATAATTTTTAAAATTAATTATTTTAATTGTACAATAGCTTTCTAAAAGCA
Source organism: Cupressus sempervirens (assembly GCA_028749045.1). Lineage (NCBI taxonomy): Eukaryota > Viridiplantae > Streptophyta > Pinopsida > Cupressales > Cupressaceae > Cupressus > Cupressus sempervirens. The sequence goes on along the minus strand of CM053783.1, from coordinate 898,323,423 downwards.
CTATTAATATTTTTTATGAATATTAAATTGTGATATAATAATTTCTTTAAAGATGATATAAACTTTCATAACTATTTTAAATTCTAACATTATGTAATCAAATATAAAAGGAACATAATACATTTTCCTTACTTTGAAAATATATGTGAATTTATATATTTCAATCTAATTCCTCAATTTATATAAGAGTCTAATAACCAAATACTTTTCTGAAAAATAAATTATTTTTCCATTCTAAGCCAAAAGGCAGGGACTCCAGCTCATGAGAGCTCTTGTTGTCAATACAAAATGAACAAAGCTTGGATGATTGAAATGATAAAAATTAATTATATGTAGATTATAGACAAAAATTTAAAATTTAAAATGAACAAAGCTCGGGTTATTTAAATGATAAACATTAATTACATATAGATTATTAATTACATGATTCAGACTACCGTCCGATGACAATATATTAACAATTGAAGGTTTATTTCGAGACCAAACATTTGGAATGAAGCCTCGACCTTGTTCAAGTGTTCGGAATGGTGACACAATTCTGTCCAACATGTATCACTTAAGTTGCAGGAGATAGTATATTGATGTCGTGTCACTATTAATTACAATTTACAATTGGCCTTTTCCATTGGCTAAGCGACTTCGCACGCATTACAGGACATGCCACAGTCCACTAGCAATAGTACTATTAGTATTAATTACAATTGGCCTTTTCCATTGGTTAAGCGGCTTCACACGCATTACAGGACAATGGACAGTGTTAGTGTTTAATTACAATTGGCCTTTTTGGCACATACTTGCAATTATGTTCAAAATTTGAGAATATTTGCTAATTTAATGTAATTTAATTGGTAGTCAGACGAACAAATATTTAAGAAATATTTCTCAATGGCTAAGCTTATTTAGGAAAAAAAAAAAAATCCCTAGAACCCTGCCCACCAAGCTTATTTATAGGCGATTGAGCTACTTCTTTCATCATTGCTCATCTCATTTTTGGTAGTCGATAGGTCTGGTTTGTTTGGTGTTAGTCTGTTAGAACTTAGAGTTTGAACTTTGCAGTAAATATGGACAACCCTATTCATATGAGATGCACTTTGGAAGAGGAGCAAAAGGATTTTCTAGGTCGCGTTCCTAAGAAAAACCTCTTGTCAATTTGCAATGAGGTTGTTCCATGCTCTAGTGTGAAGTTTTTTATTGCTGCTATCAAAATGGTTCTGGGGCGTGAGTTTTTGGAGAATGAGAATTGGTATTGTGTCAACAGTGACATTATGTTACAATTTCTAGCCTCCCTGCTTGACCTTGGAGAAGCAAGGGCTGAAATTGTGCTGCTCCTGAGGAAGATTTTTAAAGTAGTATATTTGGGGGATGACATTGAAATTGTTGCTCATACAGTTTTAGGAGTGGGGATCCCTTGGGCTGGTGAAGTCCACAAGCTTCTAGAACTTGGCCAAAATGTGGTCCTGCAACCATTTTTAGTGGGCTTGACTATTGGGCAGTTGAAGCACCATAGGAAATGTACAAGAATTGGGTTGAATTTTATTCGAAAATGGTTTTTCCTGGATGAAGTGGAAGATGGCAACCACTAGCTACAAGAATTCGCAACCATGGTCAATTCTGGTGGTTTCTATGATGAATAGTATAGTAGTACTAGAGTCTAGGGTTTTCCCCTGATTTTGTAAATTCGTAAATTTCAAGAAATATCAATGAAATTTCTAGAGTTTTAGTTCCATATAAAAATGTATTTCATTGTTTTAACTTCTTATGCTTACTTATGCAACATTGCAATATTTTGCATTTTTGAATTTTCTATTGAATTGTTTATAAAAGCTTATGTGAATATAAAATATTATTTGTAATGATAATCACTAATACATTTCCCTTAGAAACAAGGTTGCAGAGCAATGTAGTTCCTGCGTCAAACTTTACCTAATAGCAAAATATGTTATTACTTATTATTAAAAAATTATGTGAAACTTGATTGGTTAAAGTTGTTTATTTCAAACACTAGTTAAAAAGTTTGTTGCCTATAGTTCCTACGACAGGCACTAATAACTAATGTCCAAATAGGCACTAATTCAAAATATTAATGTATAGATAATGTCTTAAAAATCTATTAATATTAGTTTTGATTGTACTAGCTAGTTGTTTTAATGTCATAGAAATATAAAAAATTCAAACATAAAAATATTTACATTAACATATTTTGTTCTTAAATAAAATAGGAAAAATATTTTTTCTATATATTAATATCAATATAATTATTAATTTACCAAATATTAACTTGAAATTTAAACCAAACTTCAAATAATCCATATATATATATATATATATATATATATATATATATATATATATATATATATATATATATATATATATATATATATATATATATATATATATATATATATATATATATATATATATATATATATATATATATATATATATATATATATATATATATCCTACTTCTACAAAATAAATATATGCATTGTCATCTTTGTTTTTGACAACTATGATTAAATGCATTTAATGTTGTCTATTCACTTTTTCCTTATTTTTTGAACTCAAAAATTAATATTACCCCTAGCAAAATTGCAAGGAGCCAATTCGGAAAAAATAATTAATAAACATAAATTAATTTAAAAACAAAAACTTTCTCAAACTATAAAATTTACTTTTTGGAAGTTGCAAAAAGTAATAGAAAAGACTAGTGAAAACAATAGTTCCTCGGCAGGGACTAATAATATATAATAAAAATATCTATATATATGTATTTCTAAATATATTATAAAAAATTAATATTAATTAGACGATAGAAAAATAAAACCAATTAAAAAATAGTACTATTAAAATGATAATATAATAAAAATTCTAAAATATATGTCTTTGAAATAAAAGAATGTTTCCAAACAAAATTAAATAGTAATATTATGCAACTCTATAGTCTCACGCGGCCACCACATCGTTCATGAATCACCATTGTTGTTGGATGTTTATAGATCAACGACTAAAGTTGAGTTTCAGGCTGAAAGGAAAAAGAAACCCTGTCATTTCAAATGCGTCCTAGAATCATGACACATGTCACTAAACTCCTCGGTTGACCAACAAATAACAATGTCGTAACGACATTATCATTTCAATTTGGTTGAGGATTGTGGTCTGAGGAAAGCAATAAACTATAGTCTCTTAGCTCTCTACAAAAATTGAAACTAAGGGCAATGTGAATGTGAACGAGTAAGTGTAACTACTAAAATCTTGAAACTTTACGTCCCACATTTTAAATTTTTCAAGGCTCTTGATTTACAACTTTACTATTTATATTATATATAAAAATTTAGTCTGTAAGGTTTTAATTTTGAATCACCACTATAGGCTTGTAGTTGTGTTTAAATATTTACCACGATGGGCAAAACAAATACCAAGAATAACAAAATGGGCAAAATAACAGAATTCCACAATATGCTTAAAACACCACATTTTAGTGATTTATTCCATGATATACATGATCCTGTTATTCATGGAAATAAGGGTATAATGGAGATAAGATTTGCACTTGAAAACAAGTGGAACAATCCAAAAAAGGCTTCAAAATTTTATTCATTTAACCCTAGTGTAAATGCAACTGCAAATAAAATTGCACCGTGGGTAGCTTGGTCAACACACATGGCATTACCTCAAGTATTCCCTTGCCTAGAAATTGTTATGCTCTGCGCTGAAAATTATGATGAAAATAGAAAAGCAATTGTGAATAAAATTACTCGAGAGGAAATTTTGGCCATAATTAAGAGTGAATTTTCTAGTCTGTTGAACCTAGGGTTTCAACAACAATATTCAAACGTACATATTGACCTGGGAAAGTTGGCAGATGATTATGAAAAATTAGATGCAAAACAGAGAGATTCTTATATTAGAGGAATAACAAGCGGTTCTAGGCTGAGTCCAAATCACATGCCTCCTTATGATTTTGAATTTTTTGTGCCATGGGCACGGGACAATATTTCCTTGCTAGCATTTTGTTTAGGATTGGATAGTAACAAACAAGTGGATGTCAGCATTCTTGAAATGCTTTATCATATTCATTTAAAAAAAGAACCAGTAAGATATCATTTTATTGAGCACATTGTTTGTTACATGCAAGGTCAATTACTAATGATTCAAAGAGGTTTAGAGAAGACATTTAGATTCACAACCTACTTGTGCTATCTTCTCCTAGCAAATCATTATGCATTATTTGAGGCAAACAAGCTTTGTAGTCAGACTCAAGGCCAAAATTTAATATATGAGTGGACACCTTAGATAGGGATGATTGATAATAGAAGGAACTACAACAATTTTGTAGACTTCTTTTTCACACCAATGTACCATAAAATTACAAGCACTCCAATGCCTAGATTTCTTATTACTTGTAGAAATTACATTCAACTCAAAAGTGAATTATAATTGGTTGACTGGTACTTAATGGAAGAGTACATTGTGTTAAGGTTTTTACAGTTCGTGGGTAGAACTCTACAAACTTCCAATACATGTAATAGAGAGGGTATTTACATTGGAATATGTACAACAAATGGAGAGCATAGATGTACTCTTTCATGGTCAGAAAAATAAAATGATATTTCCCTCCTTGCCATTCTCCTTTGGGGGTTTCGCATTTGAGAGAAGAGGATTCAAAGTGGCAGAAGCATTTTTTTCAATTTTTTGATTTGATGTTGACAGTCACTGGCAGTATGATCCACTGAACATAATTGGAGCAAGGCTTAAGGGCATTGGGACTTCTGCAAGAAAATATCAACATGAAATTATGCTTTTGATTGAAAATTTTAAAAACATGGACTCCTGGGAGGAGGTCAAAAAATAGATGGAGAAATATGCTGCTGAAAATAACATGTCAATACAAGAATTGTCATCACAAATAATGTTATTGCACAAACAGAAAGAAAAAGTACAGGGCATGACATTGTCCAATTTCTACAAGAAAGCTAATAAACCATCTACAAAACCTATTCCAAAAGAGCTAATGAATGAATGTATAGATATTGGATGGAGTCGAAGAAAAATTTCTCAATTTTGGAAATGAGGAAGAATCTCGGTGAGCCAAAGACGTCTAAAGATCATGATCAGGTTGAAGAGGATAAAATGTTTGATGAATTGTGGAATAAGGAGCATCCACCTAAAGCCCATCACAGTGATACTGATGATGATTATGATGACCAAGATTCTTTGAATCCCTCATCTAGTACACTAGAGAGGAGTTGATGCATCCACCAAACTTCTATATAGAAAAGGAGCAAAAATTGTAGAAAAAATGGGCTACCAAGGTTCTGATGTTCTAGGTCCCAGTGGGGAAGGGGTTTGGTTACCACCTCAACCACCAGCTGTAGCACCAAAACATGGTCAAAAACTAGGCCTTGGGCATGGAGATCAATCATCAACTCAGTCAATTCCATCCACATTAGATTCATCTTAGTTAATTAAATTTGTTCCTGCTTCATTTACAGTTCCACTTCCAAGCACTTAGATTAAATCTGAATCAACTATCACTCCCACAGCTGTAGATATCATGGGCACAACTATAACTAGTGGTCCGAAAAGGACATTGTATATAGATGCAAAAAATTTGGTCTCGGAGATCAAGAAAGTGTAAAGAAGCAGAAGGTTATGAAAAGTATTAGTAGTACTACTAGTACAACAATGCCAATGGTGACTATGAGTCCAAAAATTGCCCATCCTTTAGGACAAAACCCTTAGAATAGTCCACAAACCCCACTAATGGGTCTAGGTGTTGGTTATTCTCATAGTATTGGTGGAAGCTTGTACATCAGTGCAAGTGCTACTACTATTTCACCATTCAAACATTCAATTGTCTCACAAAATCCTGATTTTCGTTACAATGAATTTGTAACTAATTATGAAAAATCAAAAAATAAGAATAGACAAAATAGTAAGACAATGAAGATGGAAGCAATTATTGTAGCTTGTGATGTAGAACCTGCAACCAACAGGTTATTTCCCACATATGACCCAAATCAAGATATGATGTAATTCATGCTTGTTATGCCCCTAGCTAGAGATAACAATCCACCGGAGAGTCAGTTAGATCCATCTGAATTTCAAGTTAGCACCCTCCAAATAGATTTATCCAAAATTAAAAATGTGGACAAGATAAATGTTTCCAAAATGACCAACCAAGTGGTCTACAGTTTAGTGATGAAGTTGGAGAGAGAGAAAGGAAAGCTTTATGGCACAATAGATAAGTTAAAGGCAGACCTAGAAAATGTAAAGGCAAGTGAGAAAGCAGCAGTAAATAGGTACAAAGAATTAGAGAAAAGGATAAAAAAATCATCCTCTGGCTCTAAAGAAGCAATTGAACAGCAAGAACAAATAGATGCATAACTGAAAACTCTGAGGGAAAATTTGGAAAAAATGGAAAAAAACTTCAGGATGAAAAAGACTCTTCAACAAAGTTATACAGAAACTTGGAAAATGCTGCAAATCTAAACAATAAGTTAAAAAAAGAATTGGAAAATGAGAGGGTAAAAACAAAAGAGTGGGAAGAGAAAGCAAACAGGTAGGAAAATAAAGCAGAGGAAATAAGAAAACATAGTGAACACCAGTGCTCAGAAATGAAAGAAGACCTAAAGAAGGCAAATGATACTATTAAAAAATATGAAAACGGCTTGAATGACCATGTAAATAATACACTAAAGCAAATAAATAAATACTTTTGGGGGCAAATAAAGACTTTTGCTGATAGGTTGTGTGATTGGTTCAAACTCTACGAAGCTCTTATAGATGTTTTTGGGAAGCTGAAAGAGCAACTTGAGGAGAAAAAAAGTTTTAGTCAGAGATAGAAAACTGTAAAGCGAATTATGGAAGAAATCAACTGCACTGTTGACAAGCATTTGGCAAGCAAGGGAATTTAGGACCGCATTGGTTCAATAATAAAGGCAACCTCTATATTTCATAAATGTAAAAAACTAATAGAAGCAAAAGAAGTTCTTGATTTATTTGGGCCAAAGCTCACCAAGATGAACAATAAAACAACAAAATTGATATCTCTTGGTTTACCAAGTCTTGGACTTGATTTCTCAACAACGGGTTTCATTGGAAGAGAAGTTTACAAAAAAAGGTTGGAGAACCAAATAACCTCTGATTTAGGCAACTTTCCTTAGGACAGAACTCATGAAGGCATTGCAAAGTGCATCAAAACATTCACAAATTTGCATGCACTAATGGAAGAAACATTGTTTGAAACTCGCTCTTCCAAGTATGGAATGCTAACGAGAATGCAGGTCATTTACCATAACATCAAAAAAATTTCCCTTCCAACTTAAGAAGAATGGAGCATACTACAGAAACTTATAGTTTGTATGTGAAAGTACTTTTAGTTTCAATCATCTCTATATCTTTACTATATATGAATATCTTTCATATTATCCTACATACTATAGTCTAGACTTTAGAATTGAGTTTAAAGTAACAAGTTTGAACTTTGTTTTTTGAATAGAATCAATGTTGTAGTCTTGTAGATGCTATTGCCTATGCTAAATTGCTAATTTACTAAACCGGCCTGTCAAATGTAGAAATGTACAACTAAAGTTGTAGAGATGTTGTAGACTTGTAGATGTCTTACTGATTTAGATTTTGAGACTTCACATTAGGCAAATTGACCTGAAGCTATTGTTGCTCCCTTGTTTCTATAAAAGGGAATTTAGGGTCATTGGCTTACAAGAATTGTACCATATTAGCTGAATATTGCAAATGAAAACCTTTAATAATTATTTATTGTGGAATTGAATCTATGATTCTATCTAATTTTCATGTTTTCCAATTCAATGTATGTTGAATAAATGAATAAAATAGAAAACAAAATTTCATTCAGGAATTTCAAATTCAAATATGAATGATCATTGATGACATGATATAAACTACACTCTACAGTAATAATACTCTTTGTTGTCAAATTTTAATGATGAAACCTAATACATTCTAATTTCTTACTTTTCTAAAATGAACATTGAATGATAGGATATCATATAGTAGTTAATAAGTTCAAAAAATACCTATTGGTTGCCATTGCTAATTTAGCAGAAATTTCCTAAAATTTCCAATTCATGTCTATGTCTTCATCATCATCCAATTTTGGTAGTCTAGTTGCTTCATTTTCTCTTGTGTCTTCTTCAACTTCAAGTTCACTCTGACCTCCGCTTCTATGACTCCCAATCCCATGGCCAATGCCATTGCCAACTGTACTTGTCCCATTTGGAGTCACTGTAGGAGATTGGTTAATGGTGTTGCCCACCCCTCTTGTTTTGCATCTTTTCTTCTAGATTTCCATTTCTTTTTTATAAGGAAAAGTATTGACATCATACCTAGATGTGTATACCCTCATGCATGATTCCAAATTCTTGTCTAGTTTGTTTCTTAGCTTTGATTTTAGGAAGCCCAAAGAACTGAAAACTCTCTCATCCTCCACTGAACCCAATATCATAGTTTGACATAGATCAGCAAGCTTGAAGTACTCTAAAATTTCTTCACACAACAATGTGCTCTGTTTTATTTCTATCCAAACCTTTGTTGTCAAGCCCTCTTCATGTGGGTTATGCATTAATTGATATTGATGCTTCATGGTCCTTGCAAAGGTGCCTAATTATTTTCTAAGAAGACCCTCATCTAATATTCCATTGATAGTCACTCCATTGAATTCTATAGATTTTTAAAATTCCTTTGTCAAAATTAACAGCCTTCTACGATAATCTTCCTTATTGTTGAAAGACCAATATTGAGGAAACACAATTGCCATAGCCTCAAGCAATTGATCATATGTGAATCATGATATTCTTTTAGAGGAAACTCTATAGGCTATGTCCCTTGTAGTAGATGTAGACACCTAAATTTAGTTACACCGCTTTGGTAATCTAATTTAGCCATCTCTAAAGGCATTATTAATTAAATTTTTATTTAATTAATCCTTTGCCATCCCTAGCTGATTAATTTAATTAATCATCTATAGTCCTAATTGATAAATTAAATAACCTATTATTTATCAATTAAATCCTATTCTTCTATCTAATTCCAAAAATCCCCATTTATTAAATAAATCTATTTGATAAATAAAATCATCAAATCTAAAAACCCATAACTTATCCCTAATCCTCCATTTAGCCTAATCCACCCCATCCACCCATACTAACCAAGCTTAGCCACTAACCCACCCACCCTCATTAATGCCATCCACTTGCACATCTCTAACATTCCTATTCTAATCCTAAACCCAAGCCTAATCCACCCCCTAATGTTCTCACATTCCCTAAGCAAGTTTAAGACTTTCCTAAACCAAACCAAAGTCTCCCCTCAAAAATCTCAACCACCAAGTCACGAGTGCTCTTACAAAACCATAAAAGACTCTTACAAGCCCACTCATGACTCTTACATTCATCTTCCACACTCTTCCCTCTTCCACACTCATCCCTCTTACATCTCTCTTACATACTCAACCCCACTCATCATGCCTTTAACCAACCCTTTACCCTACCCTCTCACACTCATCCTCCTTCTGACAAATGTCACCTTCTCATTGGTGCTAAACAAGCACAATCCATGTGCTCTCCTTTGAGTGCATCCTAGCCCTCCTTAAGCCTTCATCTCTCCTTGCATATTAGCCCTCCATCCCTCAATCCCTTAGCCTATAAATTGAATCCCCTCCCAAGCCATTTCAATCACAACCATTTGAGTAAAGTTATCATGCCCTTTTGAGAGCCAAAAACCATACCCATACCCTTATAATGCCAAATTGAGAGATCACAAAGCTACCAATTTGCCATTTACCCATCTCCACCATTGAAGCAACTTTGGGCAAGCAATTGAGCATACATCCCCAATCTACACATAGACACATCTCAAAAACAAGAGAACAATCTCATTGAGAGAGCTTATCCATGGCTCACATTCTCATTTGAGTTTGTCTTCTCTTTGTCTCTCTTATATGTTATGTTAGTTTAATGTGTAAATGCTTTCATTAAATTAGTATTTCTAACATATTAGATTAGTGTATACATTTTGGCACGCCCGGTGGGACCCCACTATGGGTCATTTTTTTCATCTGTTTCAATCTACATTATTCTTTTACAAACTAACAATCTAATGGTTTGTTGTTGTTTGAGTGGGTGCAAGTTGTTTTTGTTTGTTTTTACAGGTTGAAGGATGCACTAGAGAGAAAGATACATCTTTTAAAATCCAAAAAGAACCAAGAAAACAAAAAAATCTAAAAAAAACTGCGCCTGTCGGTTCATTGCGTGCAATGTCATCTCTGCAAACTGGCGTCTTCACCTGTCGTCTGCGCAAAACATCATCTACAAAAGTTCAACTGTCATCTCCGCACACTCAAAATGTCGTCTGCGAGTTTTAGCATCTCCGCCTATTTTTTGGTAGTCTGCGCTGAAACCTGAACTGTGGTCTACGAATTTTGACGTCTACGCAAATCAGCGTCTATGAGTTTTAGCATCTTCGCCTGGCTTCTGTCATCTGCGCTGCCTTCAAAAACTCAAACTGTCATCTCCGCCGCTGCCAGCAGTCAATTGTCATCTTCGCCTGGAAACTGTCGTCGCCAGCAGTCAACTGTCGTCTCCGATGCCGCCAACTACCTTCTTCATCAAACTATCATTTGCGAGTTTCAGTGTCTACGAGTTTCGACGTCTATGAATTTTAGCATCTGCGAGTTTTGACATCTTCACAGTTTGGCATCTCTGCCTGATAAACTATCGTCTCTGCTTGTTTATGTTGCATTTCCATTTTAGCATATCAGTTTCGGCACTTTTTATTTATTTATTTTTTTTTTTTTAAAAGAGTATAAATCAAAATTTGACTTGTAGTGGTTCCGTAGGATTTAGACCATTCTAAACATTTTTACGCGTAGAAAAAATAGCAAAAAAAGTTTTTAAAAAATTTCCCATAGTTAAACTTTCATTTTTGAAGATTTTGGGTGACTAACTAAATTGCTTTTTTTGTCTCATTGCAAGTTGGAGCACATATGAAACCACTAACCATGTTTCTTGCAGCTTCTCATGTTTCTAAAAAATGAACTTGAATGTTTAATCATTTGTCTTTAAATGCAAGTTGCTAAAATGAACTTGAATGTTTAATCATTTGTCTTTGAATGCATGTTGCTAAAATGAACTTGAATGGTTAAACACATTTTTTATTGAATGAATGTTGCTCAAAACACACTCTTGAATGCCATGGATTAAAATCAATTTTCTTTAGAATGCATGCTTAAAATAAACAAACTCAATCTTGAATGCAAAGAATCAATGAATCATTGCAATATCAAACACTTCATTTGGAGCTTCTAAAATTGAACAAAACAAATCTCTTTTTCACATGTAATTTAGGTAAAGTTTGATTTTTGGACATTTAAGAAACTTTGTTAAGTTAAATACAAATTTGCAAAAATCAATTTGAGTAGTTCCTTGGACTCACCTCTTTTCTAATCACCCATCAATTCAACCATTGGTTGCAATCTCAGCGCCATTTATGGAGATGGGTCTACTTGAAAAAAGTGTTAAATGTTCCACAATCTAACTCACTCACTTGGTCTTTGAACATTTGCTTTAACTTTATCAAAATGCTTAAATGACCAAAACTCTAGATTAAATCGATCACACTTCAAGTTTGGGCACTAAAATTGAACAACTATTGACGTGGAGGGCCTCCGGGCGCGCGCTTGACAAATCGAGTCTCACACATCTTTTCTTTGGGCTTAAAACAAAATCACACCAACTCTTGAATTCTTTAAAGGAAATTAATCGATACGTAACGTGGAGGGCCTCAAGGCGCGCGAGTTTTCTTTTGTTGACCCTAACTCTTCTTCTTGTTTGCATTCTTCGATCGATTTACTTTTGTTGGTGCTTCAAGTTGGAATTGAACATTGTCTCTTAAACATGAGTGCTTGCAAAGTCTAGATTAGCACACATAAGAGTCAGCTGGTAAAAGAATAAGCGTGTTTTTTAGCCCAAGGTCATCCAAGTTTTCTCTCCCCTTGTCGTCTTTCGATGCCATCTTGGGTGCATAAGATTAGGATCCAAAACCTTGTTTCTTTTTAGGAGGCCTGCTTGGGAATTTCATCATCCCTTGGATGACCTCAACTCCAGCGTTCTGATGGAGTATAAGAATTGGGAGGTGAATCGAAAGACACCTCTCTTGGAATCAATATTTTTGTCACTCGGGCTAAGCCTCAAGGAACTTTATACCCTTGAGAAGTGAAAGAGGAGAAGTGGGTTACCGCTCCTCTCAACTGTGTGACATCTTTTTGGTTTCATCTACGGATTTGGGCCTCACATACCTTTGAGTATATCGAGGACTCCCTAGCTAAACCAACTATCAGCCTTGTAGACAACCATCTAGAGTGTTAATGTGTTTGAAGTGACTGATCGAAACATTTGTAAAACATACACACTCCTCAGCGCAAGTATCACATTTTGAGAATCAAAAACTCTAGCTGTTCCTAGCTATTGCTTGCTTTTTTATTTGTTGAATGAATGTTTTCCAAACTTGGTCAATCCTAGCTTAGAGTACACTTAGCGTAGTCACTACCTATTCTAGAAGTTGAACAAGTTGAAGCAAAATAATCGAGGTCTCTCAAAGTCAAGAAGATTCAAGAATTGATGTCAGAGCAACTCAAACCCAAACAGAAGTTCCACAAAGTTAAACTCAAACCATCTCAGGAATACCAAGAACTTTCAGCCAAGAGAAAGGAACTAACACCAAGTCCTCAAATTTCCAAACTCCACAAATCAGAGGACAAAGCTACTAACGAAGCACTTCAAGAGGCCTGGTTAGAGCGCACCATCAAATTTAGCCAACATTCAGGAGTTAATCATGCTTATGCCTTACCAACTAGGCATGATTTCTATGATTAGACACCCTTGTTTCTCCACACCTTCTTGGATAAGCTTCACCTTAGAGTCATCTTTGTAGAAAAGTCAGCCATCTTAGGTTATCCCCTTAAGCATTATTAGCTCATCCATCTCATTTAGGACCAAACCATCTAGCCAACAATCCAAAATCTTCACATCCAAGCCTTCAAAAATTGTTGTCACCTTGCCAAAAGTTTGCCATTCCTAAAATCTTTCAAATCCACCAATATCACCAAGGTTATCCCTTTAACAGAGCTTTGTCTAGGGTAATCTAGCTTTGTCACTTGTTATCCCTCATCACCTTGAGCTAAAGGTTGGGATCCACAAGTGGTCAATCTCGTGTTCTTCCTAAAGGATCATTAGTCTATCCTTAAGTTGACACAATCACCACCAAGCTTGCACATAGGAAAGCAGACCTTTTGTGCTTTGGCAACATATCTTTGAAGTTAGAATCCCCAACCCAATCCTCCTTAGGTTTTGTCATATAGCTTTGCCTCAACCTAGGAAATCATTTGCATAGAAAAGCCTTCCTCCCTTTTGCATCCACCATCATTTGTTGCATCTCATCCCTAGGAGCATTTTTCATGCCACCCATCACTCACTTAGCCAAGAAGAAAGAAACAATGGAGCCCTATCATTTAGATCGAACAGCCTCACCCCCTTGAGTACTCAGCCATCCTTCAGCCTAGAGAAAGCTATGCCATCACCTACTGACATTGAAGCTTTCATGAACCAACCAGGAAATGCAGTATTGGTAAATGCCATTATAGACAAGAACAAAGAGACAATCATGGCTAATTTTAGACGGGACAATGTAGGAACCTTTGACTTTGGAAGACCCCCTCCATTATTAGATCCATCTCACCCATTGTTTGGGTAGCTGCCACCACCCATAGGCTTTTATGATCCAAATTACCCTCAATATATGCCAAAAGAAGAGCCTCTAGCCAATCCATATGATCCAACAGACCCAAACATACCATCATCCACCCAAGTTGAAATCTCCATGCCGCAAGCCAACCCAGCCACCACCACTCCATCCTTGGTTCATACCTCTCCGCTCCCAACCCCCTTTACCCAAAACACCTCACCATTCACCCCCTTCACTATTGCTGCTACTGCTCCCCAACCCAACCTTCCAAATCCACCCATCTCCCAAATCAGTGCTAGCATCTTTGGCCAACCTCAGCAATATACAACAGGGATTCCACCCATGGGGCCAAGTAATCAACCTTTCATCACCCCTAGCTTGTTCACCATAGCCCAAAGCACAATCCCATCATTTCCATCAGGTCTTGGGAGCTCAATACCATCAGCCACAAATCCACAAGCTACTACCTTCACTCCACAAAGCTATCAAATCCCACAAGCTACTGCCAATTTTCTTCCAAGCTCTCAAGTGACCCCAGCTCCCACCACCACTCTACCAAGCTTCCAAATCTAGCCACCAAGCTATCAAACCCCATCAATTCCATTTCCTAACTTTCAATTCCCACCACCTCCACCACCAACTAATTCATTACCTCCTATTACCAACTACTTTTCAATGCCACTTCTAGGAGGTAATCCACCAATCCAGCCAACCACCAATTATTTGTAGGTACCATCCCAAATGGGGGCACAGCCCACATGCCTTGGTCAAACCCCACAAGCCCCCCGATCCTTTCCCCAAGCTTCACAACCATCTTATACCTTACCTCTACAAAGCCATTCATTTATCCCATAGCTAGCTTATGTTCCTCAATCCCAACCTCAAATCCCATATCAACAGCAAGCCTCACAGCACATACAGCAATATGTGCCACCTCCCCCTCAACAACCCATCATCCACCATGCAGCTGCCCAAACAATGTACAATCCCTATTAGCAAATCCCTCACAGCCATCCATATTCAGTGGCCCCATCTAGTGCATACCTACCTCAAGGCACTCCTACATTGGGGACACCCCAACCATCACCTATCAATTCAGAATGGGAGCAAATGAAGACAACTCTGAAAGCCATCCAAGAAGGGAATGATTCGAAGACATTCAAGTTTGAGAATGTGTGTCCTTACCCATTTGACAGAGCCATTACCATGACACCATTTCCCAAACACTTTGAGGTAACCAAATTTGACAAATTCAGAGGAAAAGGAGACCCTGTCACACATATCAAAAAATTTTACATGCACTGCCAAGACATGGCATACAATGATGTCTTCCTCTTGCGCCTTTTTCCCAAAAGCTTGGCTGGACCAGCTCTTGAATGGTTTTACAGAATCCCCTATAGCACAATTAAAAACTTTGCTGAATTATCTGAGGCATTCGTAGCCCAATATGTCCATCTTGTTGAAACAGAGCTATCAATAGTTGACCTTGTCCACACTAAGCAAAAAGGTGGAGAAAGCCTTGCCGAATACCTGCAAAGATGGCAAACCCTTACCACCCGCATATCATGCACCTTGCCAGAGTGCCATGTGGTGAAAATGTTTATTGATAATGCCCATCCCAGCTTGGCTCACCACATGACCATGAACTGTTTGCAGACCTACAAAGATATCAAAGAGAAAGGAATGATCCTTGAGCAAGGACTCATCAAAGATGGTGTGGTCAAGATTTACAAGGAAACCAACCCAAATCAATCACATTCCAATAACAAGTCTAGGTATTGGAACAAAAACAAGCACGTTGCAACAGATGGTGTCACTGACACCAGACATGTGAATATTGTTGGTCCTTCCCAAAATCAGTCTAACCCACCATATCAAACAAAAAATCAACAAGCTATCAACTACCAATAGCAAAGTAACCAAAGCTATCAAAACCACAATCCAAGACCCAACTTCCAAGGAACTAGCAATCAAGCTAATGCCATCAATGTAGCTGTAGGGCAAAAGCCCAGATTCCAACCTGCACCTAGAAACTATACACCCCTTGGTGAGCCATTGGATGTCATTTTTGAGAAATTGGCTAAGGAAAACCTTATCAAATTTCCTCCTACCTAGCAAATTGACCCAAGCCAATCTAAAGTTGCATGGTACAAAGACAATGAGTATTGCAAGTTCCATAGGGTAAACGGTCACACCACCCTCATATGCATGAAACTAAAAGATTATGTGTAGGACCTCATTGATCAGAAAGAAATCAGTGTTGGTGCCCAAACCTCTGCCAATGTAGGCTTACAAATTTATCAAAATGCTTTTCCTCCACACAACAACCAAAATCCTAGAAAAGCACCTATCCAAAACAACAACAACACCAACAACTGCCAACCAAACCAAGAGCATGGGAAGAACAATGACCACACTTCATCCTATATAGACTATGGTATCCTTATAGGTTGTATATCTGAGAAAGAGCCTTCTGTCAATGTTATCAATATCTGAGGACCAAACAATGAGTGTGCAGTTATCACTCGAAGAGCGTGATTTAACATCGCAGGCCCACCAGTTTCATCAGCACCATCAACTCCATCAAAAAGTTGGTACAATATCTTGGAACACCTTGGGAACATGCCAGCCCAAATCTCCATTTTAGACCTTCTCCGCACTAGTCCTGTGTACAAAGACATCCTTGACAGTGCTCTCATAGAATCCCGTGTCCCTTCTGATATCAATGCTACTAATTTTCATAATCTTGTCAGACACTTATCCTCCTCATGTGCCCTATCATTCAAACCCACCGACATACCCGCGGTCGAGCCAGATCACACCCTTTCGCTTCGCATAGCCATCATGGTATCCAATTTTTCCGTGAAAAGAGTAATGATAGATAATGGATCAGCCTTGAACATTTGCACCATAAAATTCATAAAACAAGCTGGGTATACTGAGGCAAATATGATCAGTGAAGTTATCACCATCAAAGCTTATGACAACTTGGAAAGAACCACAGAAGGAACTATTTTGCTACCAATCAAGGTTGGGCCAGTCATCCAAGAGATAGTTTACCATGTTGTTGATCTAAACCTACCATTTAACATCCTCCTCAGTCGCCCATGGATTCATGCTATGAAGGCCGTTCCGTCCACCTACCATCAGTGCATCAAGTTTCCATATCAGAGCACTGAGGTGACCATCCATGCCGATCCAGAACCCTTTGCTTACTGCAATGCGATTGAAGCTTCATATACAAACCATTGCCCTAGAATAGACATCGACACAGCCATCACCAACTCATCCCACACTTGTAATGATGCAAAAACCATCCTCGCCTCCACCCTATCTACCATAAAGATCAACAATAAAGGCTGTGGAGAATATAGTCTATCAGATGCATTTGATGTCGGGGCAATCCCACTTGATCCACATACCCATGGACGGCTAACATATCACAAAGCTAAGGAAATTCCACCTCCTCAATACAAACAGTTTGGCCCAACAACCTTTGTATCCTCAAAAACCCCTCTTCATGAGGAGCTCGCTCCAGATATCAATAATTGGTTACATAAGGATGCACCTCCAAGAAATCAAGCATGCCTTGATCACTTCAGCCAGAAGTATCCCCAAGAACATAAGCTCATCACTGTAAAATGGAACTATCAAGGTGGTGGACTAGGACCAGAAGAAAGGGGCATGCAATGTCCCATCGAAGCACATAAGTGGGAAACGAAGTCAGGTCTTGGCTTTGGCATACCCACAACTAGGGGCACCAACAAGAACGGTCACGCTTTTTTGAACATCCACCACGACCTTGTCAAAATCGAAGACATTCCTAAGGAAGTTGAAAAGAGAGCCTACGACAATATCCCAAACCAAATCTTCCTAGGAGACTCTGTTCTCCAAGAACTATCCATCCACCTCATTGACCTACCACTCGCCCATCCACAACTCATAGATTGGGACCAACCAAGTGTCATACACATTGATGAGTTCACATTAGAGGAAGCACTTCTGAGATTCATGGGAGCCGAGACTCCTCATAAGCAAACAAAGCCAGATTTTGCCTATATCTATAAGCTAGATCCCAAAGGGTATTTTGGAGAAAATCCCCAACCTAGTTTCAATACACCCAAAATTGGAACTAATGTGAATTCGAGACTAGCTAAGGTAGTGAAGAGAACCCCTCAGCAAGAAAATCCAGAGCCACAAGTAGAACATGAGGATTTAGTATTGCCTCCTCAAGATAATCGACCAGAGGTATCATCTATTCTAATTGAGGATACTAGAGAAGTCAACATCGATTCTTCAGACATCCCCAGACTTGTTCACATTGTTGCATCCCTATCACAAAACCAAGTTGATCTCCTCTTTGAGGTCTTAAGAGAGAACATTGGCTGATTTGCATGGTCATATCAGGACATGCCAGGGTTGGATCCAAAGCTTGTAGTTCACCATCTTGCAGTCGATCCAAAGATCAAGCTCGTCAGACAAAAGCTTAGAAAAATGCACCCCAAGGTGGCATTACTGGTCAAAGCTGAATTAGAAAGAATGTTAGCTGCTAAGGTTATCTGACCTATTGACTACTCAGAGTGGATCTCCAACATGGTCCCTATCACTAAGCCTTTCGGTGACATCAGAATTTGCACTGTTTTTAGAGATCTAACCAAAGCTTTCCCAAAAGATGATTTTCCCTTACCCAACATAGATATGATTGTAGATCTTATAGCTGGACATGAAATCTTGTCCCTCATGGATGGGTTTTTCGGGTATAATCAAATCAAGATTGCAGAAGAGGATCAGCATAAGACAACATTCACTACCCCTTGGGGAACCTTTTGCTACACCATGATGCCTTTTGGTCTAAAGAATGTTGGGGCTACCTATCAAAGAGCTATGACAGCCATTTTCCATGATCTTATCCATAGCATTTTGGAGGATTATGTGGATGATATCTTGGTCAAATCTCATACCTTCATGGATCATCTTGCTGATCTAGAGAAAGTCTTTGATAGGTTAGCCCAATATCATCTCATGCTAAATCCCAAGAAGTGTGTCTTTGGGGTCACATCTAGCAAGCTTCTAGGCTTTATAGTTTCTAAATGAGGTATAGAGATCAACCCCAAGAAGGTCAAGGCTATCTTAGACATGCCTCCTCCCCAGACACTGTGACAGCTTCACTCTCTTCAGGGAAAGCTTCAATCCATCTAGCGCTTCATCTCCCAGCTTGCAGATAAGTGTACACCATTTTCACATTTACTAAAGAAGGATGAGAACTTCAAGTGGGATCCTTTATGTCAGTGCAGCTTCGATTAGCTCAAGTAGTATCTAGCCAATCCCCCTATCTTGGTCCCACCAGTTCCTAGTCATCTCTTAATCTTGTACATATTAGCAACACCTACTACTCTAGGGGCACTTCTAGTACAACATGATGATTATAGCAGAGAAAGATCCATCTACTATATCAATAGAACCCTAGTTGGTTATGAACTCAATTACACTCCTATGGAAAAAGCTTGTTTGGCAGTTGTTTTCTCAACTCAAAAGCTTCGCCACTACATGCTAAGTCATACCATCCAACTAGTATCCAAAATTGATCCTCTCAAGTATATGCTCTCTAGAACAGCACTCACAGGTTGGCTAGCAAAGTGGGTTATGCTACTAAGTGAGTTTGACATCTAGTATGTGGACAGAAAGGCAATCAAAGGGCAAGCTATAGCAGATCACCTAGCTGATGCACCTCTAATAGATGCATATCCTTTAATCACAGAATTTCCAGATGAGCATATCTGTCTAATTGAAGAACAGCCCCCATGGAAACTTTATTTTGATGGCTCATACACATCTCATGGATCAGGGGCAGGAATATTGTTGGTTACACCCCAAGGAGATTACATTCCAAAAGCCTTCAAGCTACAATTCCCTAGCACCAACACTATAGCAGAATATGAAGCTCTTGTAGCAAGATTAAAGATAGCTGCAGAATGGAATATCACTGAGTTACAAATCTTTGGCAATTCTCAACTCATCATCAAGCAAGTCCTAAATGAATATCAAACTGTTAGTACCCAAGGTGGTCTCAGTTTTAAAGCTTTCAGTTTTAGATGTTGAACCTCTTTAAACCACTTCGAACTTCAATTCGAAGTAGTTCAAAATAGTTTAGAATGGTTTGGCGATTTAGATAATTCATCCTGCAGGTTCACTACAAGCAAAGTTTAGATTCCAGATTCGAAATGCAAATCCATTAATTCAAGAAAAGTTTAGAATTTTGCCTCAATGCATTGACCAAGTCTAGTTTGTTAGTCCCGTGACTTCAAGAAAGTGCAAGGGTGCAGATTAAGATGAAGTTCAAATCTAGTGGTTCGAAGTGTTTCAGAAGTTCAAAGTAGCTCATTGGTTCAATTTGCAGATCCAGAGCCTGGCTCAAATTGTCAAGATTAACCTCACAGTTTATAAATTCAGAGATCATGGCTTAAAAATGCTCCTCAGCCAAAGAACGAAATATTATCATAGTGGATCTTCAATTTTCTCTTCAGTGGTTCAATTTGTTTGAAGTCACAGGTTTAGGTTCTCGCTTCAGAATTTTCGTCATCCAAAATGTTCAAGTTAGAACTTGAAGTCCAAAGGTTGAAAATATGATTCAATTTGAAGGTAAAGTTCAACAACTTCATGCAAAATGACATGGGATATATATATATATATATATATATATATATATATATATATATATATATATATATATATATCTTCATGTGTTATTATTCCCCAAAGAGCTCAGAAATGTGGAACAAAGAATCCTTTGGTTTGATGCATGAAAGTAAACTTCATGCAGATTTGCAGTTGGGATACTCGAAGATGTGTGAATTCCATGCAAATGTCATGATTAGGCCAAACCTCGCATCAGATAAAGTGAGATTTTGACTTGCACATGTTATATAGGTTTATCAGCTTAATGTTAAACAATGGGAGGTGATGAAATCCTTCAAAATGAAATGTGGAGAGATTCACATATGTACATATTATGAACTATAGAGGTACGAGTCATAAAATTTGCAAATAAAGTTGATGCCGAATCATACCCATGTTATCAAAACTTTAAACCTTCATGAATGTGACAGTCATTTTCATATGGTAACGGAGGAGTGCCCAATTACAAGGAGAACCGCAAATGAAAGAAACAATCATTCTGATATGATCGGTGACCGAGCTTCTTTTCTGATACTACATTTGGATTTACCAAGTTTTCATAAGAGTTCAATCCATGAAGTGGGATTTTTCAAGGCCATTGAGTTGGCGGCTTTTCCACACTGGCTGAGATCTAATAACTTAGATTGCAATGACTGCTAACGCAGTTCGTAGCAGAAGAAGTTCTGAGGCAGTCTAAAAAAAAGACACCAGCATTGTGAGCATTCTTCAGTAACTTGTCTATATTGGACTAGTTATTATTCACCTCTACAGCTAAAAAGGGGTCGAGATCAAAGAATAGCATGAGTTTGGGGTGACAGGTAAGGATTGAAGATCGAGCTTGGTATATGCTTGGTAACAAACTGGTATACATAATGTAATCTATATAGTTCTTGTCAGTGAATGATGACATGTGTAGGCCCCCTTTAAAATAGAGGTTATTTTTATTTCCCTAACCGAACACAAATCTGGAGATAATTGTCTACTCCATATATGAAGTTTGATGTAATGATTTAAAGACCATCATAATAGATGTTTAATGATCAATTAAACATTAGGCACATATGCAAGAATTGGGGGGAAAGAGGTATATGGAAAGACACGGAACAAAATAGAAAGGAGGTGGTAGAAAATCTTTCAAGAATCAGTTATGAAACTGAAAAGTCACGAGAAGGAGAAAGTTTAAATAAGCCAATGGTAGAGAGAACAAGGGTTCCTATTTTTTGAATTTTGGCTGGGAGACTTTGGGCTACAGCAGGACAGAGGCTGTGAATATAGTGATAGGGGGGGTTCCAATTTTTCTCTCCAAAAGACTGCAGACTTTGTGCTACAGTAGGGAGGAAAGGTTTACCCAATTTTATTTCATTTTCTTGTGAAGTTGTGGAGGGCAAAGAAAATTTTCATTTTCTTGTTCTAAACTGTGTGTTAGCAATAGGAGAATTTTGATTTGTTACAGCTTTCTTTAATGGTGATTGTAATAGCAAGTGCATCTTTATGCTTTCAGAGGAGGGAGACTTGAGAGTTAATTGTTTGTCAAAACTTTGAGTTTGAGCAATCTACTTTCCACTAAGTGTGATCTTTGTGTCACTTTGGTTTTCTCTGAAATATGCTATTATATCTCCATATCTTCATTTCTACACTTTCTCAAGAAGATGGATAATGTGTTTCTTGATTCTATATGTTGTTAGGGTGAATGGACTTTGTGTCATTTACCATTTAATTTCTTGTAGTTTTTTAGTTTTTCTCGCATCTACGCTGTATTTATAGGTAGATGTTTGATATCCTTTTTATGCTTTCTGGTAAAAACATTCACATTTGATTCATTGAATATTTCACACGGGGAGTTGTACCCCATAAAAATTTAGAGGAAGGTTATCAATCCATGATAACCTATCCAACTATTGGTGTTAGTTTGTCTTCTCACTTGGGCATTCGGGGTCAGATTTGCACATATTTTCTTGGAGGACAATCTGTTCACTAATAGATTTTTGGTGACTCCGTTGGAGAAAGAATCGCAGTTACAGTGTTTTCTTTTCCCATAAATCTGAAGGTACCTCCACGAAGATGGAGGTTGGCAGCTCTATTGAGGAAGAATGCCGAAAAATCTTCCTTAAAAATCAAGAAATCCTGAAGGAATGGGTTCCAACAAAAGAAGAAGATACATCAAATATCTTTATCTTCATCCCACCATTCCAAAACAATCCTATTAGAGAGGTTATCGAAGAACTTGCAAAACAAGTAAGCTGGCTGAAATCTTCTTATGGTGCTATCCTCATCAAGGAAAGACCCAAGATGCAATATTTAGAAGAAGAAATCCAGCTAGAATTACTCTAGCATCATGCTGATCCAATTTTACAAGAAGAGAATACCTGCAACAATACCGGAGTAAAGCTTTCCTTGAAAAATCCTCTTGATGAAAAGATTCAGGATAACATGCAGCTTGAGACTGAACTTCCTACTTCTATGAAGAATGAGAACGATTTCTCATACTTGCAAACTAGTGACCAGTCCTTGCAAGAACTATTCCTGTTTGATGATGAAATCTACAAATATAACAAGGCTGAAGATGTCTCTCGAACAAGTCATTTTGATGGTAATTCAATTCTTCATGGAGATGAGACAAAAATGCCACTAGACGAAGACGTCCCTGCTGAATTCTTGGTTAAGACAAAGAAATATGAAGCTATCTTCCAATCTATTGGTGATTTAGCTGATGAGTTGGGGGAATAAATTTGAGGAAGAAGAAGAAATCATAGGTACATTTTTTTCATCACTCAAGCTGGATCATTTCTTTGATGTTGCCTCAGACACCTATTCAAATCAGTTTCAAAATGAGGCCTTTATTGAAAACTTTTCTTCTCGTCCACCTATGCATAATCTTGTTGATTTGGATTGTAAAAGTAATGCTAATATGTATGATAGCACTCTGAAAAGAGAAGGGGATGGGATTTATGATATATTTGATGATAGCTAGTTCCTTGAAAGGAACGAAGAAGACATATATCCAAGGTTTGATTCAATGCTAAAGGAAGCATCATCATGGCTGCGAACTGATCATAGCCATGCAAAGGAATTGAATCTACATGACAATGTTCCTGAAGATTGTACATCATCTTTTGTTGAGGCCCTTTCATTTCATATTTTTTAGCTTGAAGTGGAGTCTAATACTGCCAATGTGAAAAATCAATTCTTCAGTGAAGTAGAGTACTATGATGAATTGTGGTTGTTCGAAAAAGAAGGTTGGATCAGCATATGCATGCACATAATCAGTGTGAAGTTTCGCATTGAAGGAGTCATCAACGAGCAATGGTTTGGAGCTATTCCATTAAGGTACATCCTACTGATTTGAAAAGGCTCCTATTTCCCTCAGCCGGTAAATGGTTTTACTTGATTCTTCTTTCTTTTGGTCTTTATGGTAGGTTTTCTTCCTACCTTTGTATATACTTTGTAAATATCTTTTTGGTGTGCATAGTGTAGTTTGAATAATGTGCAAGCTTCGTGCTTGCCAGTAGTCTAGGTGTTTGTTTTGTTGGTTGGTTTTGCCTTACTCCCCTCCGCCCTCTCTATAAGCAGCTCCCAGTCTTCTTTTCTTTTGCTAACTCTATTTGCCCAATGGATAACGCACTATTCTTTTCCCAGAGATTACTGGAGTTCTCTGCTTTTGGCATCAAAATCAGTCCCACAATTAGAGCCCATGTTAGTACCCAAGGTGGTCAATTTTAAAGCTTTCAATTTTAGATGTTGAACCTCTTTGAACCACTTCAAACTTCAGTTCGAAGTAGTTCAAAATAGTTCAGAATGGTTTGGCGGTTCAAATAATTCATCCTGCAGGTTCACTACAAGTGAAATTCAAATTTCAGATTCGAAATGCAAATCCATTAATTCAAGAAAAGTTTAGAATTTTGCCTCAATGCATTAGCCAAGTCTAGTTTGTTAGTCCTGTGACTTCAAGAAAGTGCAAGGGTGTAGATTAAGATGAAGTTCAGATGCAGTGGTTCAAAGTGTTTCTGAAGTTCAAAGTAGCTCATTGGTTCAATTTGCAAATCCAGAGCTTGGCTCAAATTGTCAAGATTAACCTTATAGTTTAGAAATTCAAAGATCATGGCTTAAAAATGCTCCTCAGCAAAAGAATGAAATATTATCATAGTGGATCTTCAATTTTCTCTTCAGTGGTTCAATTTTTTTGAAGTCACAGGTTTAGGTTCTCGCTTCAGAATTTTCGTCATCCAAAATGTTCAAGTTAGAACTTGAAGTCCAAAGGTTGAAAATATGATTCAATTTGAAGGTAAAGTTCAAAAAGTTCGTGCAACATGACATGGGATATATATATCTTCATGTTTTATTATTCCCCAAAGAGCTCAGAAATGTGGAACAAAGAATCCTCTGGTTTGATGCATGAAAGTAAACTTCATGCAGATCCGCAATTGGGATACTCGAAGATGTGTGAATTCCATGCAAATGTCGTGATCAGGCCAAACCTCACATCAGATAAAGTGAGATTTTGACTTGCACATGTTATGTAGGTTTATCAGCTTAATGTTAAATAGCGAGAGGTGATGAAATCCTTTAGAATGAAATGTGGAGAGATTCACATATGTACATATTATGAACTACAGAGGTACAAGTCATAAACTTTGCAAATAAAGTTGATGCCGAATCATACCCATGTTATCAAAACTTTAAACCTTCATGAGATGTGACAGTCATGTTCATATGGTAACGGAGGAGTGCCTAATTACAAGGAGAACCACAAATGAAAGAAATGATCATTCTGATATGATCGGTGACCGAGCTTCTTTTCTGATACTGCATTTGGATTTACCGAGTTTTCATAAGAGTTCAATCCATGAAGTGGGATTTTTCAAGGCCGTTGACTCGACGACTTTTCCACACTGGCTAAGATCTAATAACTCAGATTGCAATAACTACTAACGTAGCTCGTAGTAGAAGAAGTTCTGAGGCGGCCTAAAAAAAAGACACCAGCATTGTGAGAATTCTTCAGTAACTTGTCTATATTGGACTAGTTATTATTCACCTCTACAGCTAAAAAGGGGTCGAGATCAAAGAACAGCATGAGTTTAGGGTGACAGGTAAGGATTGAAGATCAAGCTTGGTATATGCTTGATAACAAACTGGTGTACATAATGTAATCTATATAGTTCTTGTCGGTGAATGATGACATGTGTAGGCCCCCTTTAAAATAGAGGTTATTTTTATTTCCCTAACTGAACACAAATCTGGAGACAACTGTCTACTCCATATATGAAGTTTGATGTAATGATTTAAAGACCATCATAATAGATGTTTAATGATCAATTAAACATTAGGCACATATGGAAGAATTGGGGGGAAAGAGGTATATGGAAAGACACGGAACAAAATAGAAAGGAGGTGGTAGAAAATCTTTCAAGAATCAGTTATGAAACTAAAAAGTCATGGGAAGGAGAAAGTTTAAATAAGTCAGTGGCAGAGAGAACAAGGGTTCTAGTTTTTTGAATTTTGGCTGGAAGACTTTGGGCTACAGTAGGATAGAGGCTGTGAATACAGTGATAGGGGGGGTTCCAGTATTTCTCTCCAAAAGACTATAGACTTTGTGCTATAGTAGGGAGGAGAGCTTTACCCAATTTTATTTCATTTTCTTGTGAAGTTGTGGAGGGCAAAGCAATTTTTTGTTTTCTTGTTCTAAACTGTGTGTTAGCAATAGTAAAATTTTGATTTCTTAAAGCTTTCTTTAATGGTGATTGTAATAGAAAGTGCATCGTTATGCTTTAAAAGGAGGGATACTTGAGAGTTAATTGTTTGTCAAAACTTTGAGTTTGAGCAATCTACTTTCCACTAAGTGTGATCTTTGTGTCGCTTTGGTTTTCTCTAAAATAT
Organism: Cupressus sempervirens; assembly: GCA_028749045.1. Lineage (NCBI taxonomy): Eukaryota > Viridiplantae > Streptophyta > Pinopsida > Cupressales > Cupressaceae > Cupressus > Cupressus sempervirens. The sequence continues at coordinate 898,297,089 of CM053783.1, read as the reverse complement.
GCTATTATATCTCCATATCTTCATTTTTGCACTTTCTCAAGAAGATGGATAATGCGTTCCTTGATTCTATCTGTTGTTAGGGTGAATGGACTTTGTGTCATTTACCATTTAATTTCTTGTAGTTGTTTAGTTTTTCCCACATCTATGCTGTATTTATAGGTAGATGTTTGATATCCTTTTTATGCTTTCTGGTAAAAACATTCACATTTGATTCATTGAATATTTCACACGGGGAGTTGTACTCAATAAAAATTCAGAGGAAGGTTATCAATCCATGATAACCTATCCAACTGTTGGTGTTAGTTTGTCCTCTCACTTAGGCATTCGAGGTTAGATTTGCACATATTTTCTTGGAGGACAATCTGTTCACTAACACAAACCAAAGATGAAAAGCTATTACCCTACAAAGAGCTAGTTGATCAGCTAACCCAGCATTTTACAAAGCTCCAGTTTACACAAGTACCTCGAATGTAGAACAAAGCAGCAGATGCTATGGTTACTATCGGCTCGCTCTTGGAAATTCCCCAAGCAGCTACACAGTATGAGTTTTTAGTTGAGTAGCTCCTCACACTTGCCTATGTGAATGAGGATTCAAACCGTGTTTGTATCTTGGTTGGTCCCCAATCCCCTTGGTACCATGAAATTCATGCTTACCTTAACGATGGTATCATATCCCCTCACCTCACACGCACCCAATGCTAGAACCTCATCTGAAAATCATCCCGCTATGTTATCATAGCCAATACCCTATATCGTCAGGGTTATCACGATACTCTTTCTCAATGTTTAGATGAAAATGAGGCCGCAATGGCATTAAAAGAAGTACACTCTAGACTTTGTGGTGCCCACACAAGTGGTATTGTCCTAGCATGACAAATCCTTAGAGAAGGCTACTATTGGCCTACCATTGAAGAAGACTCCTATTACTTTGTCAGGAAGTGTCTCCCATGTCAACAGCATGCAAATCTTGTGCACGCTCCCACACAAGATCTATAGCCTATTGCACCACCTTGGCCTTTCGCTTGTTGGGGCCTTGATCTAGTTCGAACTATCACACCTCTCTCATCTGATGGACATAAATGGATAATAACAGCTACAGACTATTTCACTAAATGGGTGGAAGCAGTCCCCCTAGTCTTAGCTACATGAGTTCAAGTCTCCAAGTTCATCTTGTACCACATTGTTTGCCGCTTCGGCATCCCATCCACCATCTTCACTGACCATGAAGGTAACTTTGAAAATCTCAACATGGAAGAATTATGCACTTCCCTTTGCATCCATCACCACTTTTCTAGCCCATATTTCCCACGAGGTAATGGCCAGGTAGAGGCAACTAACAAAACCCTCCTCAAAATCCTAAATAAAGTTGTCAATGATTTTGGCCGTGATTGGCACCTACAAATAAATCTGGCTCTATGGGCCTATTGAACCTCCTTTCGTACATCCATAGGAACAACTCCATACTCCCTAGTCTATGGTGCCGAAGTGGTATTACCTATACAAGTTGAACTTCCCTCACTACGCATATCTTTGCGAGGGCAAATATCAGATGAAGAATACAGAGTAGCTCGGCTCACCTAGCTAGATCTCTTAGATGAGAAGAAACAACAAGCCTATGACCATCTCATAGTCTACCAAACTTGTCTCAAAAGGAATTTCAGCAAGAAGGTGCTCCCATGACACTTTCAGCCAGGTGACATGGTCCTCAAAGAAAACATGAAAATCCAAGAAGATCGAGAAAAGAAAGGCAAGTTTGAACCTACATGGCTTGGTCCTTATGTTGTCACTGCATCCTTTGGCTCCAGAGCCTATCAGTTATCTACACCAGAAGGAGAACTCTTGAATGATCCTACTAACATCATTCATCTCAAGAAGTTCTATGCTTGAAGATCCTTGGTATACCCAGCTTTTGAAAAATACAAAAAAAATAGAAAAGAAAAATAAGCATCCAATGGTGAAAACTTGGCAATTCAAGCGCCTTGGATAGGTACCTTGGTGAAAACCTAGTAATTCAGGCACCTTGTGTACTAAGACTAATCCATTATCTATCACTATCCTATCCCTCATCCATTCACCCACCATCCCATAAAACACCTACTTGTTCCCTTGGTGTTCCAACCAAATATCCAAAATCTATTGGAGCTTGTAAATACCTCCTGTACAGCTTGTAAAATCTTGTACTTCAGCTTGTAAAATCTTGTACCAAAGCTTGCATTATACATTGTAAATCTTGTACCATACCTTGTATATCTGAATCTTGTCCAAAGGTTGTACCATATTCCAGCTTGTAAATAAGCTTGTATCTTAGCTTGTATACTATCACATGCACACACAAAACCCCATTTTCACTTAAGCTTTTCGCAAACCATCTAACTACCCACCTATCAACTATTATAGACATCCCACCCTTCATAAAAATTTCCATCTCACAAAACCCAAACATGAACACAGCCTTGTACATTTGTACCATATCTTGGTCTGTCAGCTTGTACATCCTCTTTAGCTTAGTACCATTGTATCTACCCAGCTTTCGTGTCAGTTCCTCCTTGATCAACATCTTGCACACATCGCACAACCCTGGGTTATCTATTCCAATGCATCCTTTAGCTAGATCTCCTGTCACCAAAGTGTTATCCTTCTTAGTTCAGCTTGTTAGATGCATCATCCAGATCCATCAGCTTAGGTGCTCTCTGATAGATCCTTGCAGGATATAGCTTTCCTCATGTCTAATCTTGGTCCGTTAGTACCTCGTCCTACCCATCTCTTTGGCAAACGGTTCTTTTTTGGATTTTTTCTTTCTTTTGATTTGGAATCTTCCCTTTTGGGTCTCGAAGTATCTTGTTCAAGCAATCTTTTTTTTCCCTCCTCAAATTTGCCACGATCTCCCATATCATGGTATGCTGCGAATGGGGCAATTTGGGCGTAAGGTCTTGATCATGTCTTTTGCTTGTTTTTCTTTTCTGCTTGTGGGTTACCCAGTGTCAATTCCATGCTACTTCCTCTAAGATTCATGTGTGATGCTGGGGCAATCCTTGGGTGTTTGTTTTGAGTCAGTTTGTCAGTCCTCTGGACGGTTGGTGAAAAGGCCTTGATGTTCCTGGTAACTTTGGCAATTAACCAATAGTCCTATAGCAAATCTAGTGCTACTCTACATGGTGATACTTCTCTTTGAAGTATCCCCCCACTCAAAAAAGTTTCAATGGATTTCCTTCATCTCCATTATCCCCCATCCATATCTCGCATCCATCTCTCCTACTCCAACTTGTGCAATCGTATCTCTCAGAATCAACCATCACTTTTAGCATTAGGGATCCACAATCCTAGTCTTAGGGATCCACCAATCCAATCAATCCACCAAGCCTCATCTTTTGAGATCCACAATCCTAGTCCTAGGGATCTCCGAAACCCATCTTCCGCCAATCTGACTCTTTGAAATCTTGTTGCATCAGCTTTTTAATCTCCTCATCCATCTCCCTATCCTGCATTCATTTTATAGCGCTCTGCTCCTCCATCCTCCCCCCCAATCCTGGAAAGTCTTAAAGCTTGCTTTACTATTATGCCTCTGATTTCCCTTTATCATTCTCCCGTAGTGAGATTTTGAGCTAATTCAGCCCCTCCTCTTAGCCAATTTGAGTCTTCTTGCTCATCTCGGATTCTTGTACTTTTCAACAAGCCATCGAGCCTCATTTCTCTCTTCGCCGCCTTCTTGAGGGGGCATCATCTAAGTCTAGTCTCTCCTCTTCTTATTTGAGACTGGGGCAACCTTGTTGCTAAAACATCTTCTTCGTGTCTTCTTCATTCGAACTTCTTTGAAATAGTGTTCTCTCAACACTATGTCAAAGAGGGGCAAAATGTAGACACCTAAATTTGATTACATTGCTTTGGTAATCTAATTTAGCCATCTCTAAAGGCATTATTAATTAAATTTTTATTTAATTAATCCTTTTCCATCCCTAGCTGATTAATTTAATTAATCATCTATAGTCCTAATTGATAAATCAAATAACCTATTATTTATCAATTAAATCCTATTCTTCTATCTAATTCCAAAAATCCCCATTTATTAAATAAATCTATTTGATAAATAAAATCATCAAGTCTAAAAACCCCTAACTTATCCCTAATCCTCCATTTAGCCTAATCCACCCCATCCACCCATACTAACCAAGCTTAGCCACTAACTCACCCACCCTCATTAATGCCATCCACTTGCACATCTCTAACATTCCTAATCTAATCCTAAACCCAAGCCTAATCCACCCCCTAATGTTGTCACATTCCCTAAGCAAGTTTAAGACTTTCTTAAACCAAACCAAAGTCTCCCCTCAAAAAACCCAACCACCAAGTCATGAGTGCTCTTACAAACCATAAAAGACTCTTAAAAGCCCACGCATGACTCTTACATCCATCTTCCACACTCTACCCTCTTCCACACTCATTCCTCTTACATCTCTCTCACATACTCAACCCCACTCATCATGCCTCTAACCAACCCCTTACACTACCCTCTCACACTCATCCTTCTTGTGACAAGTGTCACCTTCTCGTTGGTGCTAAACAAGCACAATCCATGTGCTCTCCTTTGAGTTCATCCTAGCCCTCCTTAAGCCTTCATCTCTCCTTGCATCTTAGCCCTCCATCCCTCAAGCCCTTAGCCTATAAATTGAATCCCCTCCCAAGCCATTTCAATCACAACCATTTGAGTAAAGTTATCATGCCCTTTTGAGAGCCAAAAGCCATACCCATACCCTTATAATGCCAAATTGAGAGCTCACAAAGCTACCAATTTTCCGTTTACCCATCTCCACCATTGAAGCAAATTTGGGCAATAAATTGAGCATACATCCCCAATCTACACATAGACACATCTCAAAAACAAGAGAACAATCTCATTGAGAGAGCTTATCTATGGCTCACATTCTCATTTGAGTTTGTCTTCTCTTTGTCTCTCTTATATGTTATGTTAGTTTAATGTGTAAATGCTTTCATTGAATTAGTATTTCTAGCATATTATATTAGTGTATACAGTAGATGCTATAGACTTGACGATCTTGGTAAACTCTTCCCTTGTAACTCTTGTAGCTCGCATCTTTGGGGCACTGTAGTACATTGGTATCTGAAATCCCCTTACACAAACACATAAATCTCCATTTTCAACGATCTTTAAATAATTATCAAGATCATCCAAATCTATTACTTTCTGCCAGTGATTAAATCTATCATCAGATAAATTTAGGTCAGTATGATAGAGACTATCAAGGGCTCGACATGACATTTTACGCAACTGAGCATATTCTGCAATATACATGGCTCTTTGCTGGGGGATTTTCATAATTAACCTCATTTCTTCTAGCATGGGAAGAAGAGATGCCAAAGTCATAAGTGTCTCTATATTGCTTAACCTTTGAAGTAGGTCGCCACATCTCTAATTTTTTACATTGTCCTGATTTTCGTACATTAGTCCAATCAAATATTGATATTCAAAAAATACTCGATGCGTTTGTCCATCCAAATAGATCCATCTAGTATCAACATCTTTTAGAAGCTTGTTTCCATCGATAATTCCATCAAAAAAGTGCTGAAATTCCCTAAAATGCTTGGGACTTTGACAAAAATATGCATACAACTCTCTTACTAAATCTTCAACCTTGTTTACTGAAGGAAACTTCTTCACAACTCTAGAAGAAAGATTCATTCTATGGGCCATACAGTGAATGCCAACAACATATGGTGAACAAGAAGCTTGCATCTTTGTGCAAAGACCATTCCTTTGACCTTGCATTACTGAAGCTCCATCCGCTCCAACACAGACCAACTTCTTCTCTATTGTTAATTCATCCATAGCTCCATATTTAATTAAATTTCTCTTTACTAACTGAAATAAAGTTTCTGCTATCGCATTGTCTCTCAATTTAGCAACAGATAGTAGATGTGGTTGGTGGACATTATTCTGTATAGTATAAACATGCATGCATACCCATGACATATTATCTATTGTCGTAACTTCATCTAAGGACAATGCAATAAAGGTTTACTCTTTTATTTTTCTTTATACATCCTCTATTTTAACCTATGCAATACAACTTGCCCATTCCCATCCACTGTTTATCGACCAATGACTGACAGGATAGTTAGGAACTTTTAGAAAGTGTAAAAAACTACTCATTTTTGGATAGTCTGTCATTGGATGCCCTTTGCTCAAAATATAGAAAACATTACTTAATTGAACAGCTTTTCCACGTTCTTCTACTTCACTTGCTTTTGCAAAAATAGCATTAATAGAACCTTGAACTTCACTAGGCTTAGTCTGAAATTTTTGAAACATATAATTTTCTTTAGCATTCCTTTTATGTTGACATTGCTCCTTTGTTTTATATCTTACCACTTTTATTTCATTACCATCTACAGTTGAGGTTTCGTAAATCTTACCAACATGTTTCTTTATGGTGTCTAGTTTAAGCTGCAATTGCTTTTCCTTTTTATACTTCCAACTACAAATTGTACATCTACATTCTAATGGTGGCTCGCCTATAATTGGATTTTCCACAAGCTCAATGAATGGATGCTTTTCTGCCCAATCAAATTTAAATCTCCTGGCCATCTCCCAATAATGATCAATTTTTTCTTTTGATTTTCCTCTCTCTTTAGTGTTACTATTAATTGCACCATCATCATCATCAAAGTTGATTGATTTGTCTTGGTACTAGTTATTTATTGGATATTCTTCTTCAAGGTCATCTTCATTAGAGATATAAGGTTCTACAGCTCTGTCACCAAATTTATTAGGCTCCCCAATTTGTTGAATGGACTCCTATGTAGGTTGAGATTGTACAGGCTCCCTTGATGATGTACCTTCCTTACTTTGACCAACACTATTGCATCTACCCCCACCAAAGTATGAAGATATATTTCTACATTTTGTTGGCCTCTCTTGGACATCTCCACCTTCATTAGTCATACTCCTCTTCCTATTTAAATTTGACTGTGACATCTCCATCAAATTAAGGTTGCAGTAAAATACTATGGACCTGTAGTTGTAGTCATTTCAGTTCTCTACTGATCGCAATACTATGAAGAAGGCTCCTTCTTTCAGCATGTTTCAATAATGAAACTCATATATCTTAAATAGACAACTACAAATAAACCATTTTCATTTTGGCGAATGGGCCGACCGTTACATATGATAAGAACTAATATTTGGTGAACCCCGCATAATTTCAAGTAATCGAGTGGGTGAATAGGGCGAGAATTTGGGACCCCATTGTGTGTGATGCATGGTGAATTGGGTCCTAGGAAAAATAAAAATTTCACATAGGAAAATGGGAATTTGGCGAATGATGATCGTCAAAAGAGACACTCAATTAATTCCATGGCGAATAAGAGTAAACATTAAAGAGAAATATGGGTGAAGAACCTAACTACCAAACTGAAATTATGTAATAATAGTGGTGAACATTTCGACCACTATATGAGTATTTTATAAAATCTGGGCAAACTGGTCAACTAGTATATGGTTTTTTTTCGCTAATTTCTATAGCCCAATCAGGACATATTCGCCAATTGGTGACTAATCACCACTAAAAAAATCCATGTTTCTAAAGATACAAATCAATTACATCTATTACTAAGGATTAGAGTGAAGAAAAAAGAACTAAATAGTTGTATTATTGTTAATTCATACATTTGATTATCTTATGTAATGTTTTGTAATGCAACATCATATATTATGTGTTGTCATCGATGACAAAAGGGGAGATTGTTAGCCCCAATTGATAATGTAATTGATGATGCTATGAATGTATGTAAAAGACTCATATCAGTTGCTATGTTTTCATTGATGTGAATTATTAGTTGGCTAGAAATTATTCTAATTTAGTAGAGTGCCATATCATTTGATTGATGAGGAGGATTTGAAGAAAGTATGTTGTAGACAAAGTTGATATGTATGGTATTTAATAGACACTTGAATGAGTTGGATAGTACTAATGTAATGTTGGTTTGAATGTTTTATAATCATGAAATATTGTAATGTAATGTACTACACAAGATACACTGAGTGAAAAGGTTAAAGAAGGAAGAAAATATTCACCAAGTGACTACAATGTTCATTGAATAGTTGGCATAGTAAAACTAGAAATTTAGTGTTAACTGAGTAAGTTTTCTATTGACCAAGTGTTATATTGCTTGAGTGAAATGTTATGTTCACCATGTAATAGTAAGAAGAACAATTTTGTAAAGATGAAATTTAAGGCTGACTTTTGGTGGAATTCAAGAATGTTTGAGATGTTCAAAGGCATGAGTAAAAGTTTGTTACATGATTAATGATTAAAAAATACAATGAAGATTTGATGATGGATATTAAAGAAGGATAAGGATGGACACGAATTTCTATCAAAGTTCTATTTTTTGGGAGTCTAGATTCAATGCACTTGGTATTAATCTAAGATCGATGATCATCATTAAGCAAAATAATTTGAAAAATCTGGAGGCACATATGCTACTATTTAAGGAGGAGTTAAATCAAGTTTTTAGCTTATGATGTTGCTAAAGGAGATCACAGAAGATAGAAGTGTGAAGTTGTTGAAGATAGAAGAGCAAGGTGAACTAAGCAAAGAAAAGAGAAGATCAAAGTAGAGTTGAAGGAAAGTGAAAGAGAGGATTGAATCAGCCAAGTAAAGTAATCAGATGATAGAGATCCAAAAGAGACTGAGCAGAAAGTAGATTTGAAAAAGAAAGGTAGTTCTATACCTGATAGATCATTTTTAATGTTACTTTCTAATCATCATGGCAAAAAAATATCTTAATGGATTGGACCTAACAAGTTTGTGAAATCCTATATGGTAACACTGATTAGTGGTGTTTATAAGTCCTTTGAAGTAGACCACTTTTTAGATAGGATCAAGGAGTGATAAGTTCTAGATGACCTTTTGGTGTAAATCTGCTAACAAGGTCACATTAACAATGTGTATGTAAACCTTTAACAAGGTTGGCTCCTAGAAGAGCTGACTTTAGAAGGGTAAAATTTTGGGTTGTGGGTCCGAGGTGATTTTTTGCTTTACAGGGTTTTCAAATTAAAAATATTGGTGTCAAATGTTTGAGTGTTCTTATGTTGCAAGTTGTTTTACATGTTATCTTCATTTTATTGCAACTCTATAACAACTATAAAAACTAAGTTAATGTTTAGTAATAACTAAGCTTTATTGTTGTTGGTCAGTAATAATAGGATAGTGAATGGACAATCTAGAGTGAATCGATTGAGTGAGTTAATTGTGAAGTTGAATGAGTAGACCAAGTAAATCCTTATGATGTTTATGAAGTTTGTTTGGTACTAAATTTTTTTTAAGGGAATCTAGGTTCCCCCCTACCCCACCCCCACACCTCCACCCCCTCATTTATCTAATAGGAGGATATTGATTTTGGTAAGGCTTGGAAAGCTTGTATAGAACCTATTACACTTGACAAGACAAAGTGGTTGGATTTCATTATACAAGATGATATGTTTTTTAAGCGAAGTCAGTTGTGCATTCCCAGAAGCTCTATGAGAGAGAATCTCATCAAGGATAAGCATAGTGGAGGATTGGTTGGACACTTTGATAGAGATAAAACCATTGCTTTGGTTCCTAAGAATTATTATTGGTCCAGTTGCAGCAAGATGTCAATAAATTTGTGTAAAATTGTAGAGTATGTTAGATGCCGAGAGGAGTGAAGAAAAATATGGGGTTATATAAGCCATTAGCTATACCTAAGAAGCCATGGGAACATGTTATCATGGATTTTATTCTTGGTTTACTAATGACACAATGAGGGCATTTCTCAATATTTGTGGTGGTTGACATATTTTCAAAAATGGCACATTTCATTCCCTGCAAGAAGACTAGTGATGATGTTCATGTGGCGGAGTTGTTTTTTAGAGAAGTGGTGACTTGTGATACTACATGGGCTACCAAAGAGCATAATTTTTTATCGAGATACCAATTTTGTTGGGTATTTTTGGTGTACTATTGTGGAATAAATTGAAGACATATTTGAAGTTCAATTCATCACATCATCCATAGACTGATGAACAAATAGAGGTGGTGAACCAAAGTTTGGGGAATTTACTAAGATGCTTGGTTGGAAATAAGTCAAAAGGATGGGGTTCTTATTTTATTATAGGCATAATTCAGATACAATAATTATGTCAACAAGAGTATTGATAAATTACTATTCCATATTGTATATGGGAGCAGTCCCAGAAATGCCTTTGAATTGAGGCAGTTGGATAAAGGAGAGATAAGTAGTGCTAAAGTAGAATATTTTGCTAAATAATTTTAGAACATACATTAGGAGGTGAGGAAGCACATTAAAAGGATGAATACACAATATAAAGCTAAGGAAGATGAGAAATGGAGATATAAGGAATTTCATATTAGATATGAATTCATGGTTCATTTGAGGAAGGAGATATTTCTAGTGGGTACATATAATAAGCTAAAAATGAAGAAGTTTTGACCATGAAAAATATTAAAAAGGCACAACTCTAGAAATGCCCATGAATTAGAGTTTCTAGTTGAACTAAATATTTTATCAGTATTCAACATTTTAGATTTGATAGAATATTATGGAGGTGATGGACATGAAGTTACAGAAGCACAATGTAGTATTTTGATGATGTCTACTTCATCTACAAGGGAGATTGAGGAGACATTAGATAGTCATGATGGAAGAAGCACAAGGAACATAACCTATGAACAATACCTAGTCAAATGGAAAGGAAGGCTAGTGGAGGATTCATCATGGCTAGCATAAGAGGAGGTTGATTATCTTGGTTTTCCTCTGACTACATGAGACATAATAGGGTCACTTTTCAAATTACCCCAGGTGTCTGATGTAGGAGCATCCTGGGTGTAAGGAAAATCTTGCATCACCCAAAAATGTTTCTACTTCCAGTTTTCTAGTTTGTGTTTCCAATAAGGGCTATTCCTATGTAGAGTTGTTATTTGTGGGAGCTTGGTAATTTTAGTAAGTTTCTTATTATGTACTAAGATTGATCTTATCTCATATCTGGGGGTTTATCTTGGATATATCAGCCTACCAAATGATTTTTATTATCATATCATATGTATTAGTGCAGTTATTGCAGATTTTCAGTATGAGTTTTGGTTATCCAAAATTCAGGTCCAATGATGAAGACCTAAATGGCTCCAAAACAAGGTAAGACCCTAATAGATTGATGATTGTGCCATTAGACACTTTATATATTTAGCCAAGGATTATGAAATGGGGTTAGAATAGCTATCAAGTCAACGCTTTTCTCGTTATGGTCTCCAAAAGTAGACCCATTCACAAATGTAGTTTGTAATTTGTCTTAAGAAAATATATGTAATAATGTGTAATAAAATAATATAATATGAGGTTGGTTAGCCTCAAGAGTTAGGGCTTAGTGTCTAGAACCTTCCTTGGTGATAAATAATGCCTATGTAAGGAAGGCTCGTAGGTTATCTAGGGCATTTTTGGGTGATAGTCACAACTCTATCTTGCAGACTATTGTAAGGAGCCCATATGGGTTTGCATATTGTAATTCTATAATTCCATATTTACATCGATAAAAAGAAGCCCATATTTTTTATCTCAATTTGCATTTTTTCTCTATTTCTATTGTGTGTTGTGGTATTAAGGGGAGCACCCTACATCACAAAAACTATCAAGAGGAATCCCCCTGATAATCAACAACCTTTAGTGAATGGGTTGAGGCATGGATGTAAAACATCAACCATCAAGAAAGTCACACAAAGTTCTATTGATGAAAACCTTACTTCTATTGTTGCTTTTAAAATATCAACGAGACTGCATACATGCTTCACCAATGAAGCTATCAATGTAACATGGTCTGTCAAAACAAGTGAAACCTCCCAATCCAATTGTCAATAGAAGAGATTCATCAAGGTGACTAACTCTAATGACATCTCTTATAATCCTATCATCCATCCTATAGCCAATCCCATTGGTAAATTAAACACACACACTTTGTTTGATGCAAGGGGGGATTGTAAATCTTATGTATAGAATTTGGCCTTCCATTAATAAGTTGTCTAGATGTTGGGAGATAATAGGGTCACCCATATATGGTATAACATTGAGCCCTATTATTCTATTATACAGGCATTCTAAAGTTAGAATAGTTCTTTCCCTTATCAGCATAATGCACTCTATCATCCCATATGTCTTTGTCCCTCCTGATAGCCAAAACTGCACTAATTACATCAAGATCACCCAAACTATTATTGATAAACTTCATCGATAAAGCACAAACTTGGCTTCGTCAATGACCAACTTCCCTTGAGTTGAACCAACCTACCATCAAAGAAACCTTTGTTGATCATACTCCTATTGGTGTAACATATACTATTAAAAATCATAAATTAATCCCTTTAGATATGTTGATATAACCAATATTGGAAAGACCCTCATTGATAAATATAAAGAAAGGTCATTTCGACAAAAAACCAAAATGTCTTACTAAAACATCTTGTTAATAATTGCTTCTGAGTATGTATGGAAAAGAGTCACACCAACTAAACTCATAAGGGAAACAAGGTACATCAGAGAGCACCATTTCATCACGTGTTTCCATCATTGGTCATAACTATGTTGATGACACTTATCAACAAGACCCTTGACCTATTATGTTGATATCTCATCTTGAAGCTCGATGAACATATTTGTTTAGGATTTCAATGAGATGATAGAAAAGTCTCACAAAAATTCATATTTTGGTCTATTTGAAGCACTTAATGCCTATTTTAGAGTGGCATGAGGAATGCTATCTACCAAAATGCTTGTTCTGAAGCATTACTCATTGATTAGCTCTCATGTCTGCTCAACTAGACATTATGAAGAAAGAAATATTTGAGAATCTAATGGTGAGAAAAATATTCAATAATAATCATTTAATTTGTTACTAGAGTGATAGAATTACATGTCATAATTCTTAACAATCATTTACCAAGCCCCAATATAGAAGAAACATGTATAACATATACATATTGTAAGCTTGCAATAATAAAGAGGGAATCTTACATAATTATAAACTCTAGTTGTTATGATTCAAACATTATTTAGGTATTTTAAGAGAGTATAAGTCACACATTATTGAGCTTCTTGACAATCCTATTGGCTCTATCTCTATAATTTTTATTTTTTAATATAATGATTTGAATTTGTGAAAAATTATGTAGATCAATCACTGCATCAAAATAAAGTATAGAAATGCTAAATTTATTTTTCCTTTGGATAGGTTAGTTAAGGGTTTGAAACATGTCTATATCATTTTTTCTTGGAGAAAAAATGAATTGGGACATAACTTCTTACAACTCTAAGTTAACTAAAGTTAAGCTCGTATAAATAGTGTAGTGAAAGGAGGACAAAGGCTTGTGGTAGAAAATAAAAAGAATCTTGTAAATATTTTTGGGATTCAAGCTAATAGGGATATCAAAATATATAATGCTTAAATATATCATTAACAACAAGTTAATATTTCCAATATAACGTAACGATGTAGCATTATATGGTTTAATAAATAAATATAGGATTATATGGAGACTAGGCTTTGCTAAAGAAATTTTTTTTTTCCTACTTGTGACTTCCTTTGAAGGCTAATATGATATAGAATTAAGTCTATATCATTTAGTATTAGAGAAAAGCTAAAATAGCACAAACCTTCTTATTGCACTAAGATAAATAAAGTTAATTCATTATGAATAATTTATTGGAAGGAGAGGACCAAAGCTTGTGGTAGAAAATGTTAAAAAATTGTAAATTGTTGATCTCTTTGGTTCTGTTCTCTATTAGTGTCAAATACTTAGTCATTTAGAAGGTAGAGTTGGTCAATCATCACTATGACTTAGTCACTCTATATAGGATGAGTTATGTATTTAGTAAAGTTGTAAATAATCATGTATATTTTGAGCTCTATATGAGTCGAGAAAGTTCTATGGTCGTTGAGTATCCCTATGGAAGCTAAGTTATTCAGTGTATTGTGATTTCCAAGTAAAGAAGAATTAGTATATGTTGAGTAACACTATTTGAACAAAGAATGCTTGGAATGACACAAAATATGAGGTAAACTATTTTGACCGACATGAAGATGAAATTTAATGATCATAGAGTTTTTTATAGAGGTGATTACACGTTTTGGCATGGATCACTAATCCCTATAAAGGAAAGTTTGCCAATTAGATTAAAAGGCAAAAAGGGAAGCATCGTTGATTTTGATCTAGAAAACTCTATAGATGGCTATTTAAGGGCAGATCCAAACCTATTCCATATGATATGATGCAATGTGATGTGAAATTATATGCGAAGGGATTGTGTTTTGGATGTTGTAAGATTTTTTTTGAAGAAAAAAAGTGTAGCAATCGAAGGGAGTAGTGAAGAGTGGAGAAGAGATGTATCAGATAGTAGATCAAATCAAAGATTGGAAAGAGAAGATTCGTAATCAAAATTGTAAGTGTAAACTAAAGGATCAGGTACTAATACATTATAGCAAGTAGATTAGGGTAAATCTCTTAACAGAGTGGTCCTAATAGGCCTAGGTGAATCTCCTAATAAAGTGCTTACTTAATTGTAAGTTTCAAATCCTTTAATCAAGGTAGACCTAACAATCTTGTAAGATCCTAACATAGCAGACCCCTCATAGGGCAGATCATCAGAAGTGATCACAATTGTAGCTAAAATGGGAAAACTTGTTACTATAGTAGTGAAGATTTGTGGGTGTCATCCCCACCCTAGTTTTAGCTTCACCTTGGAGGGTTTATGGGTAACCAAATATTATATGTTATGTATTTACATTTTTTCTTATTTATGTGATGCATAGTTAGATCTATTTGAGCATTTCAAGTTTAAGGTTATATGGTTCATTATCTAGACATGAGATGGATTATTGGTGAATGCACTTAATTTACTATTTTCTTTAAAGGATAAAAATTCTTAGTGATCCTTATCCCCCCCCTCTTAGTATCTCACTTTCCCAATTAACTTCCAACATTTGGTATCAGAGCTTAGTTCTCTTAGAAGAATTCTAACCACTTGAGAGTTGAGATAATGGAGATGGAGGCTTACAAATTGGGAAAGATCATTGAAAATCATATGCTTGACATCTAGATCATATTGTAGCATCTTGAAGAAACAAGAGAGGAGTTAAAAAAAATCCTTAAAGAAAAGGAAAGAGATGGCTATTCAACAAAATGATACACTCTATCATGAAGTAGACACTAAAGGACTATTTGACAATGGTAATTCCAATGAAAGTGATGCAACTATAGAAAACCTAATAGAGAATAACAACATTTTGAATGACAAAGTTAGAGGATTGAAGAGAGAATGTGAAATCAAATCAGTATGACTATGTGAAGTGACTGAACAAAAGAACCAAGCTTAGGAAGACAAAATCATGGCAGAAGAAGACAAGAGACAAATGCCTACCAGACTTGATGAAAGAACATTTGATGTGCAGAAGCTTACAAACAATCAGTTGGACATGATGAATCAATTACTACTTACAAATCAAGAAATGAACATGAAGGACATAAAGATTACAAATTTGAGGTCACAAAATGATAAACTAAGGAATGAGTTAAGAACTAAGAAGGAACTAATGGAGAGCATGAACAAACCTAGTGAAGCTATAACATACTTTGAAGAGATGATGAAATCACCAAGGACACCTAGTGACACCTCTGGACTAGGACATATCAAGCACTCTTCATCCACTAAAGAAGAAGAATCATCCAAGAGTGGAGAGAAAAGAAATGCAAATCCAAGGAACCAATCTGCATGTTATCCTTGTGGAAAATTTGGACACACAAAAAATATCTATGGGAGCAAAATTGGTAAGAAAAATTCAGAGCCTAAGTTTACTAGTAATTGTTTTAATTACAAGAAACAAGGTCATAAAGCACATGAGTGTAGATTAAAGGTTAGTATTACACCAATTGGACTAGATTTGAAGGATATTGCTAAAAGTATCCAAAGTATGGACATAGAGAACAAGAATGTATATGAAGGGAAAAATCTAACTAGACACCCAAAAGGCAAGAAAATGCACCAAAGAAAAGTAACTTCTACAATTGGGATTACAACACATGGTATAGTTGTCATTAGTATGGAGAATATGGTCACATTGCCAAAAATTACATTAGGATAGAATTCATAGGCAATTACAAGAAATGTCTGAATGAAAGCTTCATTTGTTTTAGTTTGTCACAAGATTGGACATGTAAGCAAGAAGTGTAGAACTTGAGAACTAGCACCAAGAAATGAACACATCAAAGGAAAAGGAAAATTTGATATAGAAAAGAAAAAAAAGGAATGAGATGAATCAAACCTGGAGGAGGAAGGTAGAAGGTAGAAGTAATGGAACAAGTGAAGTCAAGATCACCCAATCCAATGGAGAAGGTGATCACACTGCCTCAAACTGATCAAGAAAGGTATGTAAGGAGCTCTATATTTGAATGTCATATCATACATCAGTTCCTAACATAAAAATGTGTCAAAGTTCATATTTGCATAAGATAAGATGCATTAGGACAAATTTGTGGAAATAAATGAGTAAAGAAATCAAATGCACTATTGGTGTCGAACATCAATAATAATATTTGTATTGACTGAGCATTGCAATATAAACCGAATGCTTACATAGATAGAGTTTATGTGTTGGTTGAGTTAAATAAAGATAGTATTAATCAAGTTGTGTAGTGGAGATCGAGTTACAAAAGGGTGAAGTATCGATTGAGTTGTTTAGTCAATGGTGAGACAACTAGATTCCACCTTAAAAAGTACACAACATTTATGAGTGCTCTAATTTGAATGAATGGAGGTATATAGTAGAGATTTAAATACATTTTGCACACCTTGCATTTAGATTTAAAAATCTTAAGCAATTTGAGTGAGTTGTGAAGTAATTCCAAAGGTGATTTCAAGCAAGATACTTGGTAAAGTGTTGAGTTACTCAAAAATAAAATTTCAACCCTAAATGCAAAAATGGCATCTTGATCAACATCTATAGTGAAGAATCACAATAAAGAGGTTAGTAATTTTCAATTGGTGAAGAGGGACACTTCTCCTCCACCTAAATATTGATTTGTTCCAAATATTGCTCTGAAAGGTGATTTTATGGGTGTGTAATCATTGATACCACCTATAATTATAATGATACATGACATACAGAGTTGTTATATGTGAAAAATTAGTGATGTTGGAGACTATGAGATTCATATGACATATGAGAAAATGTGGTAGGAATTAGTTATGAAGGATGAATTCAAGATTGTAGAGAAGAAAGGGTTAACACTCACCCTAGAATTCCCAAGAAACTTCAAAGCAAAATAAATAAAATTCATTCTGAAATGAATTCATGATATGCAGTTTTGGCTGGAGAATGGGCCGGTGAAAATTACAAAGAAAATTATACATACAATAATAGGGTATCCAACATTTGAGAAGAAGAATACCACAAGGTTCCAAATCAAAGATTCTATTGAGGTGAATACTAAGGTCAAGTGGAATGGTCATGGCATGTCAAAATCAAACATATTAGATCCATTGATAGATTTTGCAGTACGCGTGATAGTACACAAGTTTTACCAGTCAAGTCGACTGAACATTATGTCGTGTATGGTTGTAGACCAATCCTGGAAGATTGTAAATAAATATCATGAGTATGATCTTGTTGAGCTCCTATGGTTATTGATATAAAATCTTATATTAGTTAGGAGAGAAAATAATTCTATATGTAAGTTTGGATCTTTGATAATGTGTATTTTCTTTTATGTCCAAAATTATTTTCCTACTATTGGTAGTGTTGTTTGGGAGCAAGGGAAACCTATTACTAGACAAATAGCTGAAGATATTAAGAATTTGGGAGACGATTTTTAGAGTATTTTGGATGGATACTTGGTCGAGTTCAAGAAAAAGATGAGGAAAAGGACAAGGATCCCTAAATCCCTAGTAGATAGGTATTACAATAATGTGTGTTTTCTAGTAGATATTGATAACACATATGTTCAAGAAATTAATATTAGCGTAGCCTGGATTGAACCCTTATCTTATGAAATTAGCATTGATGAGGTGAGTGCAGCAATCACTACATTGCTTACCAAGGAAATTGATATGAAGGTCAAGCCTTTTGGAAAATATGAGGTAGCAAAGTTTCGGATAAAAATTCATGTTAAGATTCCCTCATTTGATAAGAAGAGGAAGAAGATGATAAAAGACCAAGAAGAGAAACTAGGCACACAAGTTGAAGGATCCCTGATGCTAACACGAGGTCTTGGTGAGGATAAAGAGAGTGATGATGATGATGCAAAGGAAGAGGAAGGGAGTGCAAAGAAGAAAGGTAAAGCCCTAACACTTGCTTCACCATAGGATAAGAAGGCCAAGAAAGTTACAATTGTTGAGCCCAAGGTGCAGAAATATGTGAAAAAGGTTGTATCCAAACCCACCTGCTCTCTTACACTAGTCAAACCAAGGACTAAAACCACTAAAATAGCAATTTTTGAGCCACCTTTAAGAAATGGAGTTGCAAATATCACAAAACCAAGTGAAGGTATAAGTGGCTCAAGTGGTGCCAAGAGGAAAATGTTAGCAACTAAGGGTCTGCCTCAATAGAGGAGGAGGAAATTAATTGCACCAAAGGATGATGATGAGGAAGATGTAGAAAAGATAGAATTAGATGAACCAACTCACTACCAAGTAGTAGTGCACAAAAATCCAAAATCAACTGACGAGGTATGTGACAACATTAGAAATTTTGGATGAGTAGATAGGACCAAGCTGGAGGAAGTCACACTAGATATGATGGATAATTTTAAAACTACACCTATAGAGATAGGTAATACCATTCCTAATGAGTTTTATAATAGGATTGATTCCAAATGGAAACATGCAATAAAAATTGAAAGGCAAATTAGGGAAGGTGCACTTGCAAACTTAATGCCTGAGTTAACCAATAATAAAATTGCAAAAAAAAATTGGAGAAATATAAGAATAGATTTGTTCCAAAGTATAGAGAATTTTAGGTTTTTCAACATAATATTAAGGATGTAAAAAAAAATGAATTAATATGGAAGAGTATTTTTGGATTGATCACTGAGAGGAAAGGGTATTGGAGAAGATGAAGTATTGGAAAATGAACAGGATGTGTATAATGACCTAGACACACTTGAAGAATTCATCAGACAGAAGGTCAAGGAGAGTGAAAAAGATAAGGTTAAAATAGAAGAAGTTTATATTGATGAAGAAGATATAGGTGTGTTGAGCTCTCAAGAGTAGGGTAATGTATCCCCTGTCCATTTAAACACATCTGATTCTCTAGTCTTGCTACGAGTAAAGGACTATCCTAAAATAGGTGAGACACTAGTTCAAGTTGTTGATTTTACTGTACATATCCATCAAATACAACAACATCTCCAATAACCATCTCAAATAAAAATATTGGTAATAGATGTTGAGGAGCCATAGAAAAAAAAGGATCTAGTGAGGTACAAAATGCAAAAAAGAAAGAAAGAACAAGACAAGGAATCTTAGGTAGATTAGTATACCAAAGGTCAGCAAGGACCACAAGTCTTAAGACCTCTATCAGAGGTAAATAAGGAGACTGAGCCTAAAGAAAAGGAGAAGGAAGAGAATAAGAAAGTTGATACATCATAGGAAGTGTTGAGTGTGACAAATCACACCCTACCCCAAGAAACTATAGATTCTACATTTGCAAAATAGGTGGCAATTCCTCAAACACAAATCTTGCCAAGTACTATTGTTGTTGTCTCTAGTACTAATGAATAGAATAGATCAAGTGATGAAACCTCTTCACTCACTCAAGCCTTAGTTGTGTCAAGAAGTAGCACACCTAAGAAGCGTAAAGGGAAGAAGAAAAATATGAGTACTCTAGGTAAATTTGTTACCTTTGAAGAAGTAATTGAACTACCCATTTAGGATTTGAAAAATCTCTCATTTGAACAAACTATTATATAACAAGATATTTTGGAAAGAAGGAAAAAGGAAGGAAGAAATGAGGAGAGAGAAATGACAAAAGAAAGTGTTGCATGACATAAAGGATATTTTTTGTTGATGCATTTGACTGTAATGTCCCATTTTTTATTTATTGTTTTTGGGAGGAATTAATTATAAAGTTATCAATTAAAATATATATATATTATAAGGTAACTTTATAAATTAAATAAAGAAAAGCTTCTAGAGGTTGTTGGAATAAGTAGAGAAAAATTAAAAAGGGAGGCCGACCTATCAAGGAAAAAAGAATAAATAGGCATTGAGGGCTCATTGTCTATCATTGAGATTTATTATTGATTTTGCTTATGTGCGTTGTGGAGCCTAGGGTTTTTGCAAATAGTTACAACTGGCCATTGAGAACGAAAACTCTCAATTGGTACGCAATTTTGAGGGTGTGAGAGATCACCTAAATTATTGCAGCTGTGGGAAGGATATTTCAGTCCTTTCATTTGTGCTTAATTGTTGATTTGGAGTTCCCAGTGGAGTTGCACTTTCACCATATCATCTACAGCATTCAGTCTCCACCATTTGATCAATCCAGGTTCTTTATTTCAATCTGTAGTTGCAACAAGTTCTCAATTGTATACAGCTAGTTAGGGTTTCTTTGTAATGTGCTATGTCATAATGTTTTGGTGCTGAAATTTTCCATATCATTTGTAAAACATTTGGTTTTTATTGAATGAATACATTGGCACTATCATTTCTTTTATTTCATCAATATACTTTAGTCGTGCATTAAATTTTGGGTTTGTTTAGTGGCCTATTGGTACGGGTCATTACAGTGGTATCAGAGCAGTTTCCTGCCAACCTGATAAGGTTACCTAGCCATCATTTAATTTAGTTTACAAAGGAACCAGCATAACTAAGAATATGGCTAAGAGACATTCTCCAAGCCCATCTAGAAGTGTGCGAGATGATGAGACTTTACAGCAATAGGAGAGGCTTCTACAGTCAATAGAGGCAAGTACACAGGCAATGATGGTTATGATGCAACATTTGATTGGGGAAAATAGGAGAAATAATCATGATCAGGATGATAGAAGCATGGCAGGATCACAACATAGGGCACGGTCTGGAACAGCTAATAGACCCACACGTCCTACATTTAGAGAAGAAACTCCAGCACGCACACCCGATGCTATGGTAACTAATATTGTAGATGAACTTCGACAAGCAAGGAATGAGTGGGATTCATTACCAGAATATGTATAGGATGGATGGACATTTGATAGGTACCTAAACTATAGAGCTGCCAGGCAGAAGCAAGTAGATAAACACAATGAGTTGCAACAGGTCACCAACAAGTTGGTATTACCCACATTTGATGGCAGTGGAAAAATGACTATTCATGCTTGGATTCATAAAGTGGATACTTTCCTATCTCTGAAGACTATGACAAAAATTGAAGCACTCAAGTATGCCACTTTACACTTAGATGGGGCAGCACATGATTGGTGGACACATGGCATGATAATGTTGCAACACAATTAGGTAACCACTTATCAAGAGTTTTTGGATAGATTGATAGAAAGGTTTGATAAAAAAAATCCTGAAGTTTATTTTCGAGAGTTAGCCTAGTTGAGAAAGTCAAGAGGTTTAGAACAATTTATCAATGACTTCCAAAAGCTTGCAGTGATGGTGCCTGACATTTCAGAAAGGAGGCTAGTCATTTTATTCACAGAGGGATTAACTGAACCACTCAAGGGGTGGGTAAAGGCATTTGATCCTCCTACATTATAGGAAGCCATGAAGAAAGCCCATAGTATGGAACTTGCAGCTCCAGCAAACCGGTTTAGTTCAAAGAGTTCATCATTTAGAGATAACAAAGGGGAATTCAGCAAGGGTAAAGAGAAGGTTAGTGACTCAAAAGACAAGCTAGCTGAACCTTGTGATAAGGAAAAACTTAATGACCTATGTAGGAAGAAGCTATGCTTCTTTTGCAAAGGTCCCTATGAGTTTGGTCATGATTTTCCTATGAAGCCTAAGGGGAAAGCTAATCAAGTGATGTGGGCTTATTATGAAGGTTCAGATTTAGACATCTCAGAGCAACCTGATGAGGATCCTAATGAGGTAGAGGGTGAACAAGAGGTAGATAGTGCTGAGAAAAAAGAGGCTCCAGAGATACATTTACAAGAGGCACGTCTCTCTAGTATTCAAAGAGAGGGATCTTTCAGATTTTGAGGAGTCTTGGCAAGACAAAAGATTATTACACTGTTGGATACAGGTGCCACCCATAATTTCATTGATGCACGATTTGTGGAGAGGCATGGACTCATTACTGAGGAGTTTGAGGGAATAAGAGTTAAGGTAGCTGATGGATATACTCTTCGTTGTGATAGGATGGTGCGAGATCTACCTTTGTGCCTAAACAACTATGAGTTTAAGGAAGACTATCATGTGGTCAACATGGATGACATGGACATAGTACTTGGGATGCAATGGCTACATTCTTTGAAGGAGGTTACCCTAAGATTGGAGGATATGGAGATATGATTCATGGTGGATGGCAGGACTCATGTGCTGAAGGCTATCCGTAATGGTGATGTTAGGACTATCTCATTTAGGCAGTTGGAGAGATTAGCCAGGCATAATAATATAGAGTGGGCAGCAATATGTGCCTTGATGCCTACCCAGGGGGAGCAACATAAGACTGAATATCATCCAGACATTCAAAATTTGAGAATCAAGTATGGGAAGGTATTTAGTGAGATTCCACTAGGCAGACCACCAGACAGAGGTATTGAGCACATTATCGAGTTGGAAGAAGGTGCTAAGCCTGTCATGATCACACCATACCGGCACCCAAAATGTCTCAAAGATGAGATCAAGAGGACCATCAACGAGTTGCTAGCAATGGGACACATCAGACCAAGTAAGTCACCTTTTGCATCTTTTGTTGTTTTGGTAAAAAAGAAGGATGGAACTCTACGAATGTGTATTGATTATAGGGTGTTGAATAAGAAAACTATAAAGAACAAGTATCCCATCCCATGCATCGATGAGCTAATAGATGAATTGCATGGGGCATGTTATTTCACAAAAATTGATTTGAGATTAGGCTATCACCAGATCAGAGTTCGAGAGTAGGATATTAAAAAAATTGCTTTTAGATGTCATTATGGTCATTTTGAGTTTGTAGTCATGCCTTTTGGTTTGACTAATGCACCTGCCACTTTTCAGTCCACTATGAACAAGGTCTTCCACCATCAGTTGAGGAAATTTGCGCTAGTGTTCTTTGATGATATTTTGATCTATAGCAGGACATGGCAGGAACATTTAGAGCACTTGGAGACAGTATTAAGCATTTTATAGAGCAAATCCTTGTATGCCAAGGAGTCCAAATGTGATTTGGGGATGACAGAATTGTTGTATCTTGGACACATCATTAGTGTGGAAGGAGTGCGAATGGATCCTGAAAAGATCTGTGCTATTGTTGATTGGCCATCACTAGAGAACCTTACACAGTTAAGAGGGTTCCTTGGTCTATGTGGATTCTATCGTAGGTTTGTTAGTGGCTACTCACGACATGCAGCACCCATGACAGATTTGCTGAAGAAAGGGGCATTTGTGTGGACTCAGGAGGCATAGGAGTGTTTTATGCAATTCAAGGAAATAATGACTACATGCCTAGTATTAGCATTGCCTGATTCAACGAAGCCATTTGAGCTTCAATGTGATGCTTCTAGAGAGGGAGTTGGTGTTGTATTCATGCAGGACAAGCATCCTATAGCTTATGAGAGTAGGAAACTCAAAGGGGCCAAGAGATCATTCAAAATATATGATAAGGAGATGCTGGCCATCATGCATGCCTTGGCCAAATTTAGACAGTATCTTGTGGGCAACAAATTTTGAATTAAAACTGATCATAATAGTTTGAAGCACTTTTTGGGACAGCGGGACCTGAATGATCGTCAGCAGAAGTGGGTGAGTAAGTTATAGGCATATGATTTTGATATCACATATGTTAAGGGGACACAGAATATTGTAGCAGATGCTTTATCCCGTAGGCCACACCTCACTTCTATGATTCAGATAATAGAGGATTGGCGACACTTGATTGTAGCAAAATATGCCAAAGACATGTGGGCCTCTTCTATAGTGGAGGGGACAAAAATAGACACTAGATACACTCTTAGAGATGATTTGATCATTTACAAGAACAGGATTTACTTAGTCCCAGGATCGAAAGTGAAGCAGTTGATTTTGAGAGCATTCCATAATTCACCTACAGCAGGCCATCCTGGGTATTTCAAGATGTACAAGTTAGTACAGGAATGATTCACTTGGAAGGGACTTAAGGCTGATGTTTTGCAGTATGTGCGTGAGTGTCATGTTTGCTAGCAGAACAAACAAGAGCACACTTATCCAGCAGGGCTCCTACAGCCACTTCCTATTCCTGACAAGAAGTGGGAGTACATCTCTATGGATTTTATCATGGGCTTACCTAGGGCCCAGGGGCATGATTGTATCTATGTGGTGGTGAATAGGCTGACAAAATATGCTCACTTCTTCCCTATCGCTACTACATACTCAGCAACTTAGGTGGCAGAGGTCTTCTTCAGGGAGATTTTTAGATTACACAGGTTGCCTCAGAGCATTGTGAGTGACAGGGCTAGCCACTTCATGAGTCACTTTTGGCAGGAGATATTTCAGTTGTCTGGCACTGATCTTACACCTAGTACCAGTTATCACCCACAGACTGATGGTCAAACAAAGATTGTAAACAAATGGGTGGAAGGGTATTTGAGAAATTATGTGACAGATCAACAGCGAGCTTGGGTCAGATGGATATATCTCTGTGAGTATTGTTACAATACTACATATCATATGACTATACAAATGACACCCTTCATGGCACTTTACAGTTATGAGGCACCTAGTTTCTTAGATTTGTTGTTGGGAGACAGTTGAGTACCCCATGCAGGTGAACTATTACAGGAAAGTAAGGATATAGTTGCTACTCTCAAAAACAACATTGCTAGAGCTCAGAACTAGCAAAAATAGTATGCAAACAAGAAGAGGACTAAGTGTAGTTTTGAGGTAAATGATATGGTTTACCTCATGTTGCAGCCATATAAGCAGTCCACTCTCAAGAAGAGTGGTACAGAGAAACTCAAGCCATGCTATTATGGACCATTCAAGATCATCAAACAAGTTGGTGAGGTGGCTTATGAGTTGGAGCTTCCCACAGATAGTCGAGTGCACAATGTGTTTCATGTATCACACCTCAAAAAGGCATTGGGTCAGAATGTGATGCCTTCTGTAGTATTACCTCCCTTGAATGATGAAGGGAAATTGATCTTAGTGCTAGAATTCATTCTAGATAGTAGAGAGAAGTAGCTTCGCAGGAGAGTAATCAAAGAGTATCTGGTTAAGTGGAAAGATTTTCCTATTGAAGATGCTACTTGGGAGGGAGAAGTGATTTTGCAACATCCAGCATTAAGATTGCTTGAGGCCAAGAAATTTTAGGAGGGGTAGACTTGTAATGTCCCACTTTTTATTTATTGTTTTTGAGATGAATTAATTATAAAGTTATCAATTAAAAAATATATATATATTATAAGGTAACTTTATAAATTAAATAAAGAAAAGCTTACAGAGGTTGCTAGAAGAAGCAGAGAAAAATTAAAAAGGGAGGCCGACCTATCAAGGAAAAAAGAATAAATAGGCATTGAGGGCTCATTGTCTATCATCGAGATTTATTATTGATTTTTCTTATGTGCGTTGTGGAGCCTAGGGTTTCTACAAATAGTCACAATTGGCCATTGAGAATGAAAACTCTCAATTGGTACGCAATTTTGAGGGTGTGAGAGATCACCTAAATTATTGCAGCTGTGGGAAGGATATTTCAGTCCTTTCATTTGTGCTTAATTTCTGATTTGGAGTTTCTAGTGGAGTTGCACTTTCACCATATCATCTACAGCATTCAGTCTCCACCATTTGATCAATCCAGGTTCTTTATTTCAATCTGTAGTTGCAACAAGTTCTTAATTGTATACAGCCAGTTAGGGTTTCTTTGTAATGTGCTATGTCATAATGTTTTGGTGCTGAAATTTTCCATATCATTTGTAAAACATTTGGTTTTTATTAAATGAATACATTGGCACTATCATTTCTTTTATTTCAAAAATATACGTTAGTCATGCATTAAATTTAGGGTTTGTTTAGCGGCCTATTGGTATGGGTCATTACATTGACATTCATCATATTAATGAAAAAGCCCCTATAATTTCTCAGCTAGTGAAAATAGTTGGCAAGGTTAATACAGAGGTTATAGAGACCAATAGAAAGTTCATGGCCTGGTTAGAAAAGAAATTTGAAAAGAAGGTACTTGAGAAGGTCTCTACTAAAATTTCATTGAGGAAGGTTGAATTGTTAGCACTTATATAGAACCTATAAGAACTTGTAAAGAAAATACAAGATCTGTACAATACTCTTTGTGATGTGCCCAGATTCACAAATAAATTTCAAGCTAATATTCAAAAGATTGAGGGAGATTTAAAATCTTTAGGTAATACTATTTCTCAATATGTTGGATCTAGTTCAATGCATTACAATAAATAATTATTTGCACAAGGGAGGTTAGCCAAGCTATAGACAACAAATGGTTGAATGAGGGCTAAACTTGTCTCTATACAGTCAATGTTAATACCCCATTTGGAGGTGATACGATATGAGTTAGCTTCAACAAAGGATTTGGTACAAAAAGACCATAAGCTTTCTATTGGTTTTTGATTTAACATATTTGCATTTGAAACCAGGGAAACAATAAATAACATATTACCTAAGGTTAAGCTACTTTGCACGATTGCTATACCTTATTTAGTCCTGGACCAACTTAACATAGCACTAATGCTTTCTACACTTTAGGTTCTACCAAACCAAGGAAGGTTAACCTAAGGATTTGATAACTTTATAAAAATAATGCAATGTAATTCAAACCCTTCATAGTAGATTTGGTCTTGAAAGCTTCTTGAAATTGCAAAATAAATGACAACTCAAAAATAGATAATAATGAACTTGATAGATTCATGCAACAAGTAATGGCCAACTTTGCACTTCGTTATGATAGTAATTCTTTAATAATTTTAATTTATAAAATGTTTTCATGCTAAGACACTTGATTGATAATGCTTGATTTCTCCAACCAAAAGACTAGTGCCTTAATCCATTGTCAAAATATAGTGATATCAGTTATGATTTGATCTATTGAATTGACTTGAAATTAAACGTATTAGTTGTTAATCTTCATATCCTATACTTATCATATCCCTTTCATACCCTAAATAATCCTAAAATTCCATGGAAGAATTTACTTAATTCTTTGAATTAAAAGAAACTCTAAAATGATATACAACTCATTAAATTGCATTTGAATAAAATGAAACTTGTTGATTCACTCTCAAAATCATAAAAGCATGAAATAGGAGACAAAATTATGAAACATAGATACCCTACAATACTTTCTTATATTAACTTCTTTGAAAATAATATGCAGGATTAATATGATAATTATGATAGAGATATGAGACTAAACAAGGCTTTCCATTAATCTCAAACTTCTATGAAAACAAGTTGAATACATCAACACTTCGTACAAAACCTAGGACCAACTCAAAAATGATATGTATATCATAGAATGAGAATTTGTACCTTCTTCCCAATCTCAAAAATCCTTTTATAGAATAAGGATTTAAACAAGCTATGGATTGGGAAGACATGTGTCATATTACAATTTGTGACAATGGTGTTTCATAATAAACACAACAACGACAAGAGAAAAATCTAGAGATAGCCAAAATTTGGACAACTGTCATTGTAGATGTTCAGGATCAACTTCTTTGTTTGCAATATGAGACTACCCATGGCAGGTGAACCACAAAGACAAGGTATCTCATTGAAGTAGTTGTCCTTCCTCTATTTGCTAGTGAAACTCCCTTTGGCCTATTCAATCGGTATCTCCAAATGGAAACACCTTGATATCAGCTATAACTTCCCATATGGTGATATCAATTTCTATGTCTAGCCAGGTGGCTCCTCTAACAGTGTTCAACTCATTCAAACATTTGTTCCATTCTGAATCTATTATAGCTTTAACCTCTACAACTATTTTATTCATATCCATTTCAATTTTGTATAGGATATCAATCATATCATATATGGTTGCCACATTGGTTTCATCATTACAATAAGTGAAAAATGTTTCATGTTTCAAAATACCCTCAAAAGAGGTGGACCATTCCTTCCATTTTTCAAGTTTCCTTCATCATCAACAATTTTTGTGGCACAAAGCCAGGTGTACCTTCGGCAATGGTTTTCATATTGTTTTGGATTATTTGCATCTTTCCCAAGAAGAAACCGTCCAACTCCTTAACCTTATTTATCATTTTCCTAGTTGGAATAATGACTTCTTTCATAAATTATTTCTTCGGTGTCAATATTGGAAGAGGTTTATCAAAGAATTACATGTAAGCACCCCATTTAGTAAACAAAGGGGAAAGAAAAGATAGGACCCCTAAAGATTAGTATTGAACACCTTGCAATGACATGTAATTGCTATGGATGTTCTGTGAGATTTTCTTTAGGACACCTATCTTGTAGGAAAGAATATTCTCCATTGTCCTTATCTCTATTTTTGTATCTCTTTCTTCTTCATCTACATCTACGTCCATTGGCTGACTTGCCATTACACCCATGTCTAACAAATCTGCTTTTGTTTTTGTTTGTTTTTCATTGACCTCTGTAATAGGTCTAGTAATGGTCTTTAGTGTTCTTACCTCATTTTCCAAGTTAGCAGTCCTTTGCTCTAATACATAGGTCTACTTCATTTCTCCTCATATTGTTTCCTAGCTTCTATGTATTTTCCATAGGCCTGATATAGATATTCTTCCAGTAAATCCATTTTATTCTTTCCCATGAGTGACACTACATTCATCATATTAAAAATTTGATTTCCAAAAGTGGAACTAACATTCTAGAAAATCACATTTCCTTGTGGATAATCTTGGAATTCCATCAATGTTGGCTTATCTGATTCTAGAGCAATACTCCATATTGCCATCATTTGTGCATCAATGTTGAAACCAGATCCCTTTAATTCTCTAGTCAGACTAATATCTTCAAAAGATTTAGACCTTTCATGACTCCTAATCTGGTCTAGCATGAAAGATGAACTTTTTTTCCAGCCAAGGAACAATATCATCTCGTTTATGCTCAGTAGCCCTCTGGCTTCTTCTATAGTGAGGGTTTTGCTGTTAGGATCATATTCTTGTAGTTTTCCTACTAGTTCAACCACATTTTTTGTTGAATCTACTGGCTGCAACTGCAAGGTCAATTCATTTTGTTTTAATTTGAATAGAAACATTTTGAATCTTTTAGTTGAGATGAAATCATCATGATGCATAAACTCTTGAGCTTGTATGATAATGTCATCAATCATCTTGGCCTTAAGCTCACTTTTGTTGGAGATTTTCTCATTCTTGGTGGCTTGTCTCATCAAAAATATATGCCTTAGATCATCATAGTATTGGCTCTTTCTTGGCATAATTTTGAGAGCCTTTTCCCTAACTTTATTTGGTATCTCAATCAATATTTGTTTCAGCTTTCCTCCTTGGGTCCATGCTGAACTCTCTCATTGCTCCTCTTCCTCATAAACCTCAAGCACAATATCCTGTTGGTGCAGGGGCACCTACATAGGCTTCTGAAAGACCTAGGGCTCCTAGGGTATTTTGTCTTGTACTAGTTCTATCCACACCACTAGGTGAATAATAGGCCTAACTTGGTCCTAGGTTGAGGTTAGTTAAGTTGTAAAAGTCTCAAAAGGTCCTAGTTGCTCCTAATTTCTTAATTAGGCTATAGATAATTTTTATGTTTTGAGGGGTAAAATGGTAAAACTAGTATTTTAAGGAGATTATTACATGCTTTATAACCATTTAAGGCTTTTGGAAAGGTTTTACAACATTTGGAGCAATTTTGAGAGTCAAATGCTCAAAAATGCAAAAATTGCTCAAAAATTATCAATTTTGTCATTGACAACATTGACAAGTTTTCTTGCAATCAAGAAAATTTTCAATTGGAACTTTTTAACTATCTAAATTAATTGGGATAGGTGTGTGTATGTTTTTATAATACCATCATCAACCTCTTGGTAGGGTTGGAACTTGGAGAAAATTCTGGTTGTACAAACTAAGCATCAAGTTTAATATCACGATTTTATCCTTTTGAGTTCGTTTGGAATTCAATGGATTAGATTAGGATATTTTGTTCTTGGAAGTGTTAGAGTAGATTGACTTGGAATACTATATAGTGCTAGTTTGTGGCTTTGTAGAGTTTTATTTTCTTGTTTAATTTGTTTTGGTTTTTGTTATGCTATTGTTCTGAAGCAATTGACTGAACAAAATGGAGTCATAACTCCCTCTCCCATCATAGGATCTGTATGGAATCTTAGGATTTTTTATATGACTCCTTTTATATATTATACAGTAAAGGAGGTCCCTTGGAAAGATAAGCAAGTTATTTTGTGGTGATTCCCTAGGCGAGCCAGAGATGCATGGCTAGGGATCACAGTCAAGTGCAAAGGTATTTGAGTGATTTAATGTACATGATAATTCAATAAAAGCTTGGAAAGTGTGAGGGGAATGTGTAATAAAGTTGAAAAATCAATGGGAATAAATTTTGAAAGTCCTAGAGAAGGAAAAATCATCTTTTCAGCAAATAGCCTCATATTAAAACCCTTGTTTTAAGGCTAAATTTGTGTCTGTATTGTACAGATAGCTTGAGAACCCTAGACCACCAAATTCCTTAAGGTATTTGGAAAGGGTGTTTGTATTGATATTTTTTTTGACCCCTTCTTAATTATTTTTACAAGATATTTGGGTTTTACTTCATTTGGAGGGCTAATTACTTATAGCCCTATTAAAGGCATTTGGGTGCATTCTTGCTTGGTTGTTGGAACTCGATTAGGATTTCAAGTATGATTGTGATTGAGGACCTTGGAGGAAGTCCAAATACCTTCCTTGATGACCATTCAACCATTGGGGTGACATTTGGAATTTGGAGTTGATTGTAGTGTGGAAGAGTTAGTAAATTTATTGATTGGTGTGCACTAGTTGAATGGCCTAGGACCTCATGGTTAGGTTCCTAAGGATATTAGGGTAATTAGAAACCCTATTAGTTCTAGTGGAAGACATAAAGTAGCCCTAGAGGAATCTAGGGTAGGAGCAAGGCTATTTGTCACATCAGAGAAAATGTGACATGGGCTTCTCATAGTCTAGTGTCTTGAGGACTGGTACATTGTTTTATAGCACTTTTGATCTCTTGGAAAGAAACATTAGGTTAACCTTCCCAATTGAAAGTTTTTCCTTTCTTGAGAATCTTGGAGATTGGTCTACTGATCTCAAAAAATTTAGTTACAAATCTCCTTAAAAAATCTACTTTCCCAAAGAAATATTGGATTCCTTTGACATTTTTGGGCTTAGGGACTTTGTCAATTGTTGCTAATCTCTCAGGGTCAATTTTCACTCCTTCTTTAGATACTATATGGCCAAGAAATTTCCCTTCTATCACTCCAAAATTGCATTTCTTCGGGTTTAAAGAAACCCCGTACTCCAAGGCTTTGATAAAAATCTTTTCCAAATGTTTACAATGGTCCTCAGCTCTTTGTCAGGATGTTGTCAGATCATCTTGATAAACAACAATGAATTTATCAATATATTCCTTAAATGCAACATCCATGGCTCTCTAAAATGTTGCTCCTATATTTATCAGGCCAAAAGGCATCCTTGCATACACATAGGTTCCCCATGGAGTAGTGAAAGTTGTTTTAAATTGTTATTTCTCATCAACAAGGACCTGGTTATATCCTAAAAAACCATCCATCATTGACATTAACTCTAAACTAGTAACTTGTTGCAACATAGCTTCCATGTTGGGCAATCCATAATTATCTTTCAAGGATGCAATATTCAAATTTTTAAAATCAACACACAATCTAATGTCACCATTCTTCTTTCTGACAGGTACTAGGTTGGACACCCATGAAGAATGTCTGATTGGTTTGATTATCCCCCCATCCCTAAGTTTCACAAGTTCTTCCTGCATTTTAGGGGCTAGAGTGGGATTTATAGGCCTCTATTTTTGTCTAAAAGGTTTAACATTCTCTTTGAGAGATATTAAATTTTGAAAAAGATCTTCCCTATAATTCTTAAGGTCATCATATGACCATGAAAAAACATGCCTGAATTTTCTCAGCAGATCAATTAAAGACTTCGTAATTATAGGGGATAAAGTCTTACCAATGTACACCCTTTTAGGAGATTCAGTTGTGCCAAGATTGATTCTTCAAGCTCATGTGCCTTTTAATCTTTGACTTTTGAATGCACCCTATCTTGGTTGTCAAAAACACTTTCTAAAACCACTAGTCCTTTAGGTACCTTATTTGTTTTTAATTGCAGGATCTCTTGGCCAAAAATGGTTTCCTTTTCATCTATTGTTTTAACCAAAGCACTACAATCCAACTCTTGGCCATGGTAGTTATCCTCATTGAGTAGGAATTTCAAGATGTCTTTTTCATCTTCAAAAACTTGCAAATTTTCTAGATTATCAGGGATAGATTGCCTATTATGCATCTTAATTGTAGACAAATCAGCAAATGATATATCACCAGGCTTGATTGCTTTATTCGCCAATAAATCAGCTATCTTATTATTACTTTTGTCCATCCAAGAAATTCCAAAAGCATCAAATGCTTCTATTTGGTCCCAAACAACATTCCTATATTATTTTATCCTTTTATTCTTGAAAGCATATGTCTCCTTAACCTGAGACACAACTAGATTTGAGTCACCAATAACATGTAGTTTCTTAATTCCATGACTTCATGCCACTTTTAATCCCAATAAAAGTGCTTCATATTATGCAATGTTATTAGTACATGTAAAATCTAAGGTAAATGAATACCTAAAAGGGTTCGTATCTAGAGATATAAAAACTACCCCAACCCTTGATCCTTCTTTAGAATTTTCTCCATCAAAGTACATAGTCCATAGGTTTTGAGATTCCATATAGTTTGTTACCTCTTGTGCAATTAGTGGGGGTGATTTTTCAATTTCTTGAATAACAATTTCAGCTCTCAAAGCATTAACCTCAGTTTCCAGAAAACATGTAGCATCTTTATCAATATTATCTTCAAACATATGAGTGTCCCTTGGTTCTCTATCAATTTTTATAGCTTTATCTTCTATGTGAAAATTAGTATAAGACAAGTAACATTGTAGGCTACCTCTCATTGAAGCACTCCATTTTCTAGAGAGTAACATTCCATAATGTGGAGGAATATCAACTACTAGGATAGTCATAGTCAACTCGACATTAGGCTAGGTGACTAATCTATAAGGTAAGGCATTGATTGTATCTATGATAGGTACTTCCCTTGCATTCATTGCTCTACACCTACCCTTTTTGGTATCTACTTCCAAGCCAAGGGCCTCCATAACTTTGAAAGGCATAAAAGTGTTTGATGATCCTGAGTCAATCATGCAATTTTTTTAAAATTCTATCATTTATGAAGAAATTGAGGAAAAAAGGATTAATTTTTTCTATGTAAGTTGCAAATGAATTGTCCAAATACATCTGGGGTATTTGGTACATGACTCATTTTTATTCTTTGTCTTTTATTATAAATGGTGTCTGTTGCATGATTGTTGGTTCTTTTTCAACAATTTTACTATTTCCTATACCACCTAACCATGACAAAGCCTTATTTTTGTGTTCCTCTATCCTAAACATCTCAAATAAGGGAACTTTCATAGTGATTTGTGATAACATTGAAATCATATCAATAGGATCATAGATAGTAGGCTTAAAAAAATTACCTGTAGTTGCTAGTACTTGAATAGAAGGTTGTGTCACTTGTTTGGTAATATCAATATTAGTTTTCTTTTCTGGTACATTTACCTTGACTGTTTCAACTCCTTGAAACTGTACTTTCTTTTTTGGTTCCCATTTTATGTTCTTACTATCCTTGATCTTAATTGTCATTGGATTTTCCTTTTTATTTTCATCATTCATTTTATGAGTAATGTCTTTAATGAAAATACCCGATGGCTTAGTAGTGACATTGTTAATAGTTAAGTTTCTTAGATTGTAAGTACTATGCACTTGGGCTATCATTTTTGTAGTGATTATGCCAATCTCTTCATTTGATGGTTTTCTCAAATTCATGTGATCCACACTTGACAATGTATTGCATATCTTGTCTTCATCTTGATCTTCATCATCTCAAAATACTTGTTGATGGTGCAACTGATATACATTTCACTAATTTACAACATCATTTTCAAATTCTTCTAAGTCAGATTCCTCACCATTATGACACAAATTTATCATATTTCATCTTACATCCTCATGACTCTTTTCTTCCTCTCCTTCATTTTGTGCATGTTGATTAGCAGAAAAAGACTAAGAAACTGCACAATAGTCAGGAGAATAAGGGGATTGACACACAATACACCACGTCACATCATCCATCATGTTCATAGAATTTATTTGTAGTGGATATGGTGTATTTTAATCTTTAGTTCTTTGAGCAGGATTAGGAATAGGTTTACCATCTTTCGACTGTGTGGTATAGGGATAGTTTTGCATCCTAGGCTACCTATTGTAATGGGTATTAAATTGAGGTCTATCACCAGTTCTTTGCCTATTGGCATGATTTTTTGGTGGGTTTAAGTTCTTTAGCTTTTTTAAGACTTGACCCATTGTATCATCCTCGGGCTTCTTAGCTATAATAGATTTGTCACCTTCTTTCTTGTTTCCCCTTGGATTAAATAATTTTGGGTTATCTCTTCTTCCCAACTTACCAGATGCTTTTTTTATTGTTTTCAATATTCATAGCCATTTTAGAGGAATCCCTCAATGTTTTAGGATCCTTGTCCCTTAGAGTATATGTCATCTTACTATCAAAAGCATTAAAATAAGTTGTAAGACAAACATCTTCCCCTAATCTCATCACTTTAAATAAGTTATACATCCCCTTTTGGAATCTCACATCGAAATCAAATGTAAACTCATTTGGGTTCTTCTTTATGTTATTAAAATCATTCAACATAAAACTAGCATTGGTATTTTCACCATATTTCTCTTTGAAAAGCTTCTCTAAGTCATTCCATGAGCCAATACTGTCATCAGGTAGTCTTCTAAACTAGTCCCTAACATCTTTAGTAAGAGAGTGAACAAACAATTTCATTACTACATCTTTTTATTCTACCTCATAATCATTTATCATGTCTATAAATTCCCTTAGGTGCTCTTCACCAATCACAATATTGTTACCTAAAAATATAATTACCTTGTCTCTCAAATCATTTGAAATAGGATTAGGGAAACCAAGGGTGCCTATGAAAGGAAATTGCTTATATTTCTCCATGTAGGTAGGTCTTCTTTGAAAACCTACAACATTTGAGGTGCTCAGTCTAGCTCCTTGGTTTTGTATAGGGATTTGAGGTTGTTGAACAATAGATATTTGACTAGTGGTAGTTACTAAGGAAGAAGTGAGTGCTCACTGAGATCTACTTTTGTTAGCCACTATTGGTCCACAAGTTGGAATAGAAGGTGTAGCTTGTGAGTATAAGTTTGGCCAAGATGCTAAGGCATAAGTGGAGTTAAAAAAATGTATTTTCCTTCTAGTCTCAATAGCTTGGGCTTCATTTTCAACTTTCTCAAGCTCTTTGGCTATCTCTTCTCTTTCTTTCTTGGCTTTCTCTAAATCTAAATCAAGTTTAGACATAGTAGGTTTAGTTGGAACTTGAGGCTCATTAATTTTGATCCCTACTACCATTTTTACCCTTATCAGGGTTTTTCATAGTTAGATCTATGACTTTAGGTTCAATAGGCTTATAAGATTGGACTTGGGAGATGACATGTCCTTCCTTTTCTTTTAGGAAGCATTCTTTTTCTTGGACTTTGGACCTCAATACTTCTAAATCTCCAAACACATTTGGATGTAATTTAGAATATTTCTTCTAACTTTTTGTTTTGCTCCTGCAAAGAAGCCATTCTCCTAAGCATGTTATCTCTTTCAATGAGATTATTCATAGTAAATTGTTCTTTCTCTTTCTTCAAACATATGTATTTGTCTTCTTCCTCAGCAACCCTTTTCTTAAGGACTTCAATTTCTCAGAATAATTCTTCTAGGTCTACAGAGGTGGCCTCTGAATCAACTGGGTCATCCAAATCTATAAGGTTTCTTTCAACATATGGGATTTGTCTAGGGTTAAAACCAATATTTAGAATATTCCTATATCCCAGCCTATGGTTCATTTCTTTTATCACATCTGGTCCTAAAGGAACATCCCCTATAGAAGAGATATTCTTATCATGATAAACCATTTCATCTTGTAACGAG
Source organism: Cupressus sempervirens (assembly GCA_028749045.1). Classification (NCBI taxonomy): domain Eukaryota; kingdom Viridiplantae; phylum Streptophyta; class Pinopsida; order Cupressales; family Cupressaceae; genus Cupressus; species Cupressus sempervirens. The sequence continues at coordinate 898,260,644 of CM053783.1, read as the reverse complement.
GTGGTAAACATCCCTCCCAAAATTCTAGTGGTTCATGATTCTGAATTAAAGGAAGATCATTCTCTCTCTACCATAGGTTGGTATTGAGAATGGGCTGACATACTACCTCTAGGCTTCCAAGTAGGATTAGAATCTATCCTTTTTTTTTCTTGGTTTTTCCTACCCCCATGAGGTAATTTTGTGTACAATAGTACTTTAGGATAGGCCTTTGTAAATTCTCATGTAATTTTCCTCTTGTCTACCATTTTTGTTAGAATTAATTGAAATAAATAGCACTAGCTACAAAACCTTCAAATTGAGTTGCCACCCTTTTGAGGGAAAATATTAAAAACTGTGGAACTTGGGAAAAGCCACGGGAAAATAAAATTTTCAAAAGTAGATCTGACATAAGAGGCCAATCAAAAAGACTTTTAATACTACACACTTTTGGGAATATAAACTCTTGTTTACAGATAAGGCACTGTTAGAAACAACCCATGTCGTACTCTTCCTGTTGTATTGGAATCTCTCAAATTATCAAGGTTTATCACTAGAAAAAGACCACTATACGGACAATGACCATGACTGATACTCAGATTGATAAGCATACAAATAATACCAGAGATTACAGTGGTTCATTCAATAACTTTCTTTACACAACTCCCCAACAAAGTCACCATTTTATTGGCTCCTGATTTAATAGTGATTTCAACTACCTTTTATGATCTGAGGAAACCTAGGAATTAGCTAGAAACCATTATAGGCACTCTACAAATAAAAAAGGGCCAACTAACAAGACATCAAAGTCTTATCCACTTTGAATTCTACAAGATTCAAGCGGGTTTACCTGAGGAATTCAACTTTTTATATTCTACAAATCAAGATTTATAACATGAATTCCAATGAAAATAGATTATTAAGCCTTATTTCTTCTAATTCAATGATATTGAGATATGGCAACCAGCTATTTTACCAAACCCTAGACATCATGAATCAAGTACAGGCTGACATTTTCACACCTAGTTAATAGAAATATAAAATATTGATTGATTATAGTATTCTGCATTATGCAAAACATTCCTATTCAGATTAACTCACAAGGATGGCCAGTGCCTTATCCATTGGGATAAACTCACAGAGACAAGACACCTACTACTAGATCTTATCTATACACTTTGTGTAAAGATTTATCTATATTCACTTCCAGATCTTATACTTATCATATCTTCACCCAAAACCATAATGTTCTTTTAATTTGCACTAAGCATTTACATAATCAATTAGATCATTAGCAAAAGCAAAATGAAATATAATTTATAGTGAATTACAACTAAAACTCAATAAACTTTGCTATCAGAATTACAAAGAACAAGATAGAGACAAGGGAAGAGAAAAGGTCTGGAATGAATTTTACTCTCAATATGTGTATTCATTTTCTTTAATCATCTCCATTAAAATAACACAATAGACCAGCAACTGTAACTTTGCATTCAATTTTGGAATTGATTTATAGTATGCATGGATTGACTTAAAGAATGAAATTCGGACCCTCCTCTAGCCTTGGGAACTCACTTATATAGTGTGAGTTGCAACAAGCTTCAGACATAGAGGGAAATGATAGTTGTCCTTGGAATAAAAATATTTACATACAAAAAAACTGTCATTATTACAAAGATGCTTGAGAAAAAGACAAAATTTTGTGTTTGTTTCCCTTTTGTAACAGAATGGCTTTCTCATTGATTTTCTTGCGGTGGGGCCAGCTCTATTGTAGCAACCTCTTGTAAATCTATTGCATCTGATGATTGGCCCTACTCCATCTATTGTTCTCCAGGTTGTGGGACCACTTGGCTTGTATGTACTATATAAGGCTTTGTAATCTAGATATTAATGACAATTGGTTTCTCTTCTACCAAATCATCAGTTTGAGTAGTTGTATCAATGATTGAAGTTTGTTTGTTTTCTTCTATTTCTTTTGTTTGAACTATTGCATTAACTAACTATACCTTTTCTGTGGCAATTGATTTGTCCACATTCTTCTTCTCAACTACCATTTGCAAAAAATGTGTTGTTGGGGAATAGTCAGCTATCCACTTGTCAAAAAGTGCATCATCAGGCTAGTTGAAGCTTAATATTTCTTGTTCTTTCTTTAGGACATATTTTCTCATTCTCCTTATATCAGCAAAATCTTGTTCGAAAGAATCAAAAATTAATTATACCTATACAACTTCCTTAGTGGTCCTGGCAAACCAGATGTAATTTTCTTTATTTACTACCTTATTTAGCCTAAGACTTGTTAATTATTTTAATTCATTGGCCCACTCTTCCTTGTCTTTTATGTTACCTATTCCTTTGAGTGCATGTGGAAAGAGATCAAGACTTTTACCAAGATACTTTATAAAGAAATTATTTATTCTTTTTTGGAGCATGTCCCTCTTGTGATCAAAATCTAGGAGATCACTGGATTGATCCAAAAAAAATTCAATCTGCTCATTAGAAAAATCAATGACAGAACAATAAAGGGTTGTGATGACATCATCCTTGATGACCCATTAATTCAAAATAGGCCTCAAGGTTTCTTCACTATTAATCAATTCATTCTAGATCTCTACTAATCTTGATAATTCCAAGTAAAATAGGGGCCAACCTACCCTATCTAATAGATACAAAATTGTATCTCTAATTCTATCCTCCTGTTGAATGCCCAATTCAACATGTAATGACCATATCTTAGCCTTTTCTTCCTCAATCTCATTAGCTATGTAAACATCTATCTTTTGACATGTGCTAGGAATTTCCACAATTGGTATTATTTTGAAAGGTAGCACGGGGGGAGGAGGAGTAGCAATTCTGAGCTGGCTCGATTGTCTTCCTTCTTTTCTCTTTCCAAATTGCTTTTCATATTGTGCAATTTTATTCTCCATCTAGTAGGTCTGTCTAACCCTTTCATCATATGCCTCTAGAACCTTTTCAAATTTCTCATTTAATTCAAAAAACTTGTTTTTATTTTTGGTTGCTACCACCACACCAAAGTTAGCCATTTCTTTATTTATTAAGGCCACATTTTCACTGTCTACCTCTTCAACTCTATAGGCCATGAGACTATTTGTATGCTTAAAATCTGAGACTTTCTAAATTATAGCCTTGTCTCTCTTCTGAATAGATCACATGACCAAGGCTTTTTGGTCATCACTGTACTTGACCCCTTTATGGGCTTGCGAAACCTCATCCTCGATTCTGAACTGGGTCTCTTTTTCCTTTCCGACTGCATCAAAAACCATTACATTAGCAATGTCCCATTCAGGCAATATCATGATTCCTAAATCATTTAACTATTTCCTTCCCCCCTCAAGGGTTATCTATCCAAACTCTTCCATAAGGCTAGCCTTGACCTCATCTTCAATTTCAAAGTCTTGTTTATCAAATTGCTCTATCTTGATCTTCTTACACCTTGCCTCAAAATTGTCTATATTGTTCCTCCATAAAAATTGAATGAATGCTCTTGACTTAACAAAAATTTCATCATCCAAAAATTTATTGGATGCCTGTTCCACCACAGGGTCAATTTCTTTTCCCTTGAATCCCTCTACTATATGGGCTAAAAATGGCATGGGGGGCTCTGCAGATGCTCCTTCCTCTACCTCTATTATGGTGATCACAACATCCCCTTGGCCTCCAATCTGCCTCAATTTCTCCCTCAAGGAGTCTTCATCATCTATATGTATAGGGTTCTATGAAGGGGAATATTCCCCAACCCTAGATGAGGATTTGTATTCTAATTTATGCTTCTTTGCATTAGGTGCAATAGGTGGGCTCTCCGAAAGTTGTCTCTTGTAGAGGGGCACAGGTTGCATATTGATGTTTCTTGCCACCACATACCCAAAAAAAATTTGTAATGTGTATTGGCTTGGGTTTATGATGGCTTTGCTAGCCAACCTTTATTCTATCTCAATAGATTGGTCTAGATAGGCTTGAGCCAAAATTGTTTTCTTCTCATTTAGGGTTTTCATAAACCCAACAAAATTATTCATAAGCATGTTAATTTTATTACCCCAATATTTTAGATCAACTAGGGGATATACTTAGGCTCTAAAGCATTAATAAACTCAAGAGTTTTGCTATATACTTTCTATTTTTCTTTCCTAACCTCTTGCTCTTGTAATGAAAATTCATTTCTAGTTGCATCTTCAGGAAAGTAAATAAAATATTCATAGAATTTAGCCTTGTCCCATCTTTAAACATGTCATAAAATCCCTCAAGATCAATGAATCATGCATGGGATTGGGCCATTTGATATTTATCTAAAAATTTCCCTAGATGCTTCCAACCCCCCTTAGTAATGACAAAATTGTGGATCATAGTGAAAAAAGGAAAAATAGTACCTTTGGATCTGCCCAGGAGCTCCTTCTCTTCAAGTCCTCCTACTTGCCATAGGAATTCTACAATTCCAACTTTCAATGGCACTTGATAGGGAAATACATGGGGATTCCCTTGGAAACTATATACTCTAAACATGGTGGAGACTGAATATGGGATAATGTCTCTCCAATTGTGACTCACCTTCAACCCTTTGGCATGATCCTTGGGTCTGATTAGTTCAAGCAAGGATTGAGGTATCTTTGGATTATCTCCTCTCGAAAGAATGCTTAGCTTAGAAGCAAAATATCTATCAAATCTGAAAAAACTAGCATGATTGACCTCCCAAATCATATTAGCACTCCATAGCTGAACTGGTAATTTCTCTCCATCCTTCTCCAGCTCCAACTTCATCTCCTTTGAGAAAAAGGAATACCCTTTTCTTAAGCATATGTACATTAACATAGAATACCAACAAATGGATTTCTCCATTTTGGCCCTACTAATACCTATCAATCCATTATGGGTTTCCTCTGCTAAATATGTAGCAAAATAAAAAATTGAGCTCATTCCATACTGCAATGTCTGGGCAATAATGAAAACTATGGACCCTTGAATTTGATCTTTCTCATCCATCCTAAAAGGCTTGTAGAGGGAGAAATACAAAGCTTGTGCCCATGGATTGAAGTATTTCCTTAATAGGGGCTCTGGGGTATTTACTATAACTAGGGGTAGATGCCATATTTTTGTAATGGCCCTCTCATTAGGTATATCCTTTGGGCATCATACTTGACCTGTAAATCCTCTAGATCAATTTTTTCATGTAATGCATGGTTAGGGTTTAACTTGAAAACTTCCCTAATCACCTCTGGTACCACCCTAAAAATATTATCTCCTGCATGGTTCTTGACTACCCTTAGCATGGGGTCATACCTTTTTGCTATCATTGTAAGGAGGTCATCATTGAAGAAAATACTAGGAACAATTAATTTACCAATGTCGAATTGCCAGACATTGCTCAGAGGAGTGTCATGTTTTCTCTTAGAAAACCATTTTTTGAATAACTCCAAACCTCTGGTAGATGTCTCCACATCTCTTAGCCAATTTTCTCTATCATATAAACCCTCACTGACCTGCAACCTATAGTTTTTCAAAAATGGTTCTTTCCTCTTAGTTGTTTCATTAGTGGATAAAGACATTTGCTCTAAAAAATCATCGTGTACATTCCTCTGTTGATAGTATACTTTCCCAAAAAAATCTTGTTGGAGAGGCATCTTAAAAATTCAAACACAATTTAGAAAACAATCTTTTAGAGGATATTTGTAGTTACCAATAAAACTACTTACTTCAATGAAAAATCCTTCTACAACACTTCACTACTTGAGAAAATGTAATATGAGCTCTAGTTCTTGTTGTGCTTTGAAATCTTTATCACTTGGTATTCAATAATGAATTGAATTGTCTATTTTATGTAAAATTATCCTAACACGAACTAGCATTGATCAGCATTAATCATTTCAATAGTCAATTTTTAGGCAGCATCAAAATTTTGAAATTGGTCATCAATCTAGCAAGATCAAACAGTTCTATTTTAAACTGAAATGGTTGTGTAACCCTTTGGGCAAGTCAGACACGTGTCATCTCTTTCTCACTTTAGGTAAAGTTCAAGCATCTCTAAAATGTGAGAAAGCGATGATCGTCGATCTTATTTTGATCAACGATCACGAGAAATCCTAGTTGGTGTTGTATTTCCTTTATAACTTTGGGCCTACTAAGACATGTTTCAACTGCTCACATTGTCTCTTTGGCTAAACTTTGTGCAACTTCATAAAGAGAGAATGTGACAATCATTGATTTTCTAAGATCTGATGGTTAAGACAAAGCAATACTTTTCCTTATGTTTTGCATCCATAGCAAATTGAAACTTGTCATCTAGAACCTCGTATTGATAGCAAACTTTTGGCAAGTCATAACATGGGTTGACCCTACCATTCCATGTGTCGTTACGTTACATTCTCACTTTGGCTAAACTTTATGCAACTTCATAAATCAAGAATGCGACAGCCATCGATCTCCTAAGAAACTCCAACCAACCAAAGTGTGTGATTTGAACAACTCATTCTGATGCATTCCTTTTTGCAGCCCATAGTTGAGTCTAGTCCCACTATGTCCACATGTCGAATGGTCGCATTCTCACTTTGGTTAATCTTTGTGCAACTTAAAGATGTGAGAATGCGACAAGCGTTGATCTGCTTTTGATCAACAGCTCAAAAAATATATTTTTTTATACTACTTGAAAACCAAAACAGGGGCCTGCATGGATAGGTGTTGATTCTTCGCTTTCTTGCTTTGGTTAATTTTCATGCATCTTTGAAAAGTGAGAAAGTGACAATCATCGATCTGCTTTTGATCGATGATCACAAAAAATGACTCTCCTTAGGTTAACAATTTAAAATAAAATAGTGGGTGGGCTTAACCTTAGGAAAACCTAGCATTGAAAAGGAGTCATGGGCTAGGGTAAAGAAATTTTTTATGGAAATATTTAAAAAGGTTGTGCGAAACTATATAATAAAAGGATTTCAAAGGCCTTTCGAGCTTAAAAGAAACTTCCTGTGCACATTTGAAAACGTAAATGAAGTGAACTATTTTTAGAAACCTAGGGCACAAATGACATTAGGCCAATACAATTATGGATTTTTGTAGGGCATAACCAATTAAAAGACACAATCCCTAATTGCAAAAGGATAACTGGATTTTTCACTACAATTTTGTAGAAATTTTAAACATGTGAAAAACTAGGCTAATAGGATGAAGTTGTTGATGCAGCTAAAAAGAAGGAAGAAGAAGACAATGAGAAGGGTAAGGAGGTAGTAGAAGAAGATTTTGTCCATGATCCATAACCTATCTTGAATAAGGAACCTTTCTTGAAATCTATAAAAACCCTAGGTGGAAAAGCTTTGGAAGGTAAGGACCATTATTCAGTGGAAAGATGGGTATGGATGCAGTAATGGATTGGTTGGATGGTATAGAGAACCATTTTGAGTGTGACGGGGTGTCAGAGGCACAAAAGGTCAAAGTGGACACGTCAAGACTCAGAGGCTCATCTTTGACATGGTGGAAGTATGTACAAGATGAGAGGATCAGCATGGGCAAGAAGCCTATAGCCAACTGGAATGCCATGGTTACCAAGTTGGAGGAGAACTTCCTACAAGAAGACTTTGAAATCCAACTTCACAAAAGGAGGCAAGGACTAAAACAAAAAGATTTGGATGCGGCCTCTTATATAGAGGAGTTTTAGAGATTATGCCTCAGATCCAAGAAGCAAGAGGAGGAGCCAATAAAGGTGGCTAGGTATTTGGGCAGTTTGAAGTGGAATATTCAAGAGGAGCTTAGCTTGTGGACACCTAATAATGTTCAAAGGTGCCATCAATTAGACCTAAAGGTAGAGGAAAAGAATAACAAGAAAGGGGATTCCAATTTCAAGGACAAAGGCAAGAGAAGAAATTAGAGAGGATAAAGAGGAGGTTACAAAGGTAGAGGAAATGAATAGAGGAATCAAGGTGAAAACAAGTTGACAGAGCAAGCCACTGAAAGAACTTCTAGAGGAGGATATGGCAGAGGAAGAGGCAACCAAGGAGGTTCTAATAGAGGTAGAGGATCAGGCAGAAGTAACTCATACTTTGCTAGTATGAAGTGCTACAACTGTGGTCAACTTGGCCACCCTGCTTATAGGTGCCCTGAAAAGCCCTCTTCTTCAAACCATGACAAAAGAGTGGTATATGCATAAGAGGATAACTCCAACTGCAAGGAAAGTGAAGTGGATCATAGAGAGTCAGAAAAAGGTGAGAACCTTATGTTTAGAAGGATACTAATCAAATAACCTGCTCCTAATGAACCTAAGCATAGGAGAGCTCTGTTTAGGATTAGATGCAAGATCCTTGGAAAAGTTTGCAAGGTTGTGGTGGATTCAGGTTCTATTGATAATATAATATTAGAGGAGGTAGTTGAGAATCTTAAATTGGATAAATTTCCACATGTGAACCCATATAAGGTGACTTGGCTCAACAAAGGTCAAAGCATACTAGTGAATGAGCAGACTTGGGTTGACTTCTCCATAGTAGGGTATAATGAAATATTATTGTGTGATATTTTTCCCATGGATGCTTACCATCTACTATTAGATAGACCCTGGAAGTATGATAGAGAGGCAGTTTATGATGGCTAGGAAAACTCAATATCCTTCAAGAAAGGGGGCAAAACATTTAAAATCTAATCTCTATTAGAGGGAGATGAAGAATAGTCTAAGGTACCTAGTGTGTTGTTATGCAGTGGGAAGGAGTTTGTTAAGGATCTCAAAGAGGAAGAGGGTCAAGGTTATGCAATGGTGTTGAAGTCCAAGGGAGAAGACAAGAGAGTTAAGGAGACATTACCTGTAGAAGTTCAAGCATTACTTGAGAAGTACAGAGATATTATGAGTGATGGCACTCCTGCTACCCTACCTCCTAGGAGAGCCTTAAGCCACCAAATAGAATTTGTTCCTAGTGCATCCCTACCTAACAAATTAGCATACAAGCTCACTCTAGACCAGAACTTGGAAGTGGCAAGACAGGTGCAAGAACTAATGGACCAAGGTCTGATCAAAAAGAGCATAAGCCCATGTGTAGTTCTTTTTGTGCTAGGATCCAAGAAAGGAGGAAAATGAAGATTTTTTATAGACTCAAGGGCCATAAATAGGATTATAATTAGGTATAGGTTTCCCATACCCAGGATTGATGATCTCATGGATTGTCTTGGAGGAGCTATGTACTTCACAAAGTTGTATTTGAAGATTGGATACCACCAAATTAGGATTAAAGAGGGAGATGAATGGAAGATAGCATTCAAGACAATAGATGGGCTCAAATGCTCCTAGCACATTCATGAGGCTCATGAATGAAGCTCTTAAGGACTTTATAGGAAGACTTGTGTTTGTTTATCTAGATGATATAATCATCTTTAGAAAGACAAGGGAGGAGCATATCAAACATGTGGAAGCAGTGTTGTAGAGGTTGCATGAAGAGAAGCTTGCCATAAATCTTGAGAAGTGTGACCTTTTCAAGTAGGAACTTGTGTATCTAGGCTTTGTGGTGTCTAAGGGATTCTTGAAGATGGATCAAGAGAAGGTTGTTGCAATCCTCAACTATCCATCACCTACCACATCTACTGAGGTAAGAATTTTTCATGGTCTAGCTCAATTCTATAGGAAATTAATTAGGAATTTTAGTGGTATATGTGCACCTTTTCTAGATACCATAAAGGGTGGGGTCAAGTCTAAGTTTAAATAGACCTTAGAAGCTGAGAAATCATTTGAGATGTTAAAGAAGCAAGTAGCTACCCAACCTATGTTGCAATTTCTTAGCTTTGAGAAACTTTTCACCTTAGAATGTCATGCAAGTGGCCTAGTAGTAGGGGGAGTGTTAAGCCAAGAAGGTAGGCTAGTAGCCTTCTTTAGTGAAAAGCTAAATGAAGCCAAAAAGAAGTATTCATCCTATGACCTAGAACTCTATGCCCTAGTTCAGTCTCTTAGGAAGTAGATACACTAGCTATAACCCAAGGAATTTTTTATTTTTATAGATAATCAAGCTCTCAGCTATATTAACACCTAAGAAAAGTTGAGTAATAGGCATTTGAAGTGGATGGAGTACTTGCAAGCTTTCACCTTCACAATCAAGAATAAGAAAGGGCAATGAATAAAGTGGAAAATGCATTGAGTAGAAGGTTGTTAATAGTTCAAGAGGTATAGTTGCATAGCATTGGGATAAAGAGCTTCAATAGTCTCTATAAGGAGGATGAAGATTTTGTAGAGGCATACAAGGTATGGTTTGAATTTGACAATCATTTCCATTGCAAATTCTCTAAGTTTACATTGTAGAATGGATTTCTCTTTAAGGGTAATCAGTTGTGTGTACCAAGGGGATCAATAAGAGAAAACCTAATACAGGAGAAGAATAATGGAAGTTTAAGTGGGTACTTTGGTGTCAGAAAAAACTTAGAACTAGAACAAAGATTCTACTATTAGCCTAAACTAGTCAGAGATGTGACTAAGTATGTGGAACAATGTATAGTGTGTATGAAAGCTAAGGGTGGAATGAGTAATTTAGGTCTTTATCAACCCCTACCAATTCAAAATTGACCATGGGAGTGTGTGAGCATGGACTTCATAGTAGGTATGCCTAAGAAAAAACAAGGTTATGACAGTGTCTATGTAGTTCAACAAGGTGGGGCAATTCATTCCATGCAAAACTACCAATGATGCAAGCCACATTGCACATTTTTTCTTCAAAGAGGTTGTGATGATTCATGGCCTTCCATTGAGTATAGTTTCAGATAGGGATGTAAAATTCATGAGTCACTTTTGGAAGACCTTGTGGAGTAGACTTGGTAAAAACTTGTCATTTGGTTCAGCATACCATCCTTAAACTGATGGCTAGACTGAGGTGGTCAACAGGGTTCTAGGTAATCTCTTAAGGTGCCTAACTAAGGAGTATGAGAAAACTTGGGATGTCATCATTCCCCAAGAAGAGTATGCCTATAATGATAGTAGGAATAGAACCATGGGTAAAATCCCCTTTGAAATTGTGTATGGAATGCATCCTAGAGGTGTGTGTGAGTTGAGGAATCTTGGAGGAATGGAGCATAGAAGTGGACATGCTGAGGATTTTTCCCAGATCATGAAAGAAATCCAAGAACAAGTCAAGAAAACTATTCAAGACAATACACAAAAAATGAATGCCAAGGTGGATGAAAGAAGGAAGGACGTTCAGTTTTTTGTTGGTGACTATGTCATTGTGCATCTAAACAAATCTAGATTACAAAAAGGTATGCCAACCAAGTTGCAAATGAAAAGAGTGGGACCTTTCCAAATCATAGCCAAATATGGAGAAAATGCCTACAAAATTGATTTGACATCAAATCTAGGAATCTCTCCTATTTTCATTATGCAAGATTTGGTTCAGTTCAAGGGTCCACTACCTCAAAGCATTCAAGGAGTTGCTACTAACATGGAACCTACAGTAGCACCTTCATCAATTAGGTTGGAAGTTGACCAAGTCTTGGATTCAAGAGTGAATAAGGCCACTAGACACCAATTGTACATGGAGCACCTCATCAAGTGGAAGGGAAAACCTAATTCAGAGGCAACTTGGCTTGCTGAAGCATATTTTAATAAAGCGGGCATTCCTCGAGACCTATTGTCCACAGGAGTGACATAGTTTTCTTTTGTAGGGGAGTATGGTGTAGGGGCACCTAGGTAGGCTTGTGAAATACCTAGGCCTCCTAGGGTATTTTAGCTTGTAGTGGTGCTAGACATACATCTAGGTGAATAATAGGCCTAACCTAGTCCTAGGTCAAGGTTAGTTAAGTTGTGGAAGTCTCAAAAGGTCCTAGTTGCTCCTAATTACTTAATTAGGCTATAGAGCATTTTGATGTTTTGAGGGGTACAATGGTCAACCTATTTTTTAAAGGTCCTTATTACATTTTTTATAACCATTTAATTCTTTTGGCAAGGTTTGACAACATTTGGAGCAAGTTTGAGAGTCAAATGCTCAAAAATGCAAAAATTGCTCAAAAATTGTCAATGTTGTCATTAACAACATTGACAACTTTTCTTGCAATCGAGAAACTTTTCAGTTGGAGCTTTGTAACTATCTAAAGTAGTTGGGGTAGGTGTGGGGATGCATTTATAAGGCTATCATTAACCTCTTGGTAGGGTTGAAACTTGAAGAAAAATTTGGTTGTACGGACTGAGCATCAAGTTTAATATCATGATTTTATGCTTTTGAGTTTGTTTGGCATTCAATGGATTAGATTAGGATCTTTTATGCTTGGAAGTGTTAGAGTATATTGACTTGGAATATTTTACAATGTTAGTTTGTGGCTTTGTAGATTTTTAGTTGTTTGTTTAATTTGTTTTGGTTTTTGTTATCTTGTTGTACTGAAGCAAGTGGCTGAACAAAATGGAGTCATAACTCCCTCTCCCACCATAGGATCTGTACAGACTCTTTGGATTTGGGAGGTGAATCCTTTTATAAACTTTACAATAAAGGAGGGCCCTTCGAAAGTGAAGCAAGTGATTTTGTGGTGATGCCCTAAGAAAGCTAGAGATGCATGGCTAGGGATAACAGTCAAGTGCAAAGGTATTTGAGTGATTGAATGTGCATGATACTTCAATAAAAGCTTGGAAAGTGTGAGGGGAATGTGTAATAAAGATCCAACCTCAATGGGAAGCAATGGTGAAATTCCTATGGAAGGAAAAATCATCTTTTCATCAGATCGCCTGCTAAACCCTTAAAACCCTTGTTTTAAGGCTAAATTTGTGCTCATACTGTACGAACAACTTGGGAACCCTAGACCACCAAAATCCTTAAGGTCTCTAAAAAGGGTGTCTATATTGGTGGTTTATTTGACCCCTTGTTAAGGATTTTTACAAGATATTTTGGTTTTGCTTCATTTGGAGGACTAATTGCTTGTAGTCCTATTGCAAGCATTTGGGTGCATTCTTGCTTGGTTGTTGGAACTCGATTAGGATTTCAAGTCTTATTATTATTGAGGACCTTGAAGGAAGTCCAAATACTTTCCTTGATGACCATTTAGTCATTGGGGTGACATTGGGCATTTGGAGTTGATTGTAGTGTGGAAGAGTTGGTAAATTTATTGATTGGTGTGCAATAGTTGAATGGCCTAGGACCTCATGGTTAGGTTCCTAAGGAGATTAGGGTAATTAGAAACCCTATTAGGTCTAGTGGAAGACCTAAAGTGTCCCTAGAGGAAGCTAAGGTAGGAGCAAGGCTAGTTGTCACATCACCTGCTCAGAAGAGTCAAGCTCCAATCTAACTCTTACTTCTTGAGGCACTTGGGATACTATTTCTTGAAAATTTTGGATGCATTTAATATATCTATCTAGATATCATTGGGATCATATGTTCTTGCAAGCCCAATTGGCAACTTAAATTCTCTAATGAATTCATCCAATTCTTCAATTGCATCTTTCCCAATATTCAAATCTCCTACCTTGAAATTTCTACAATCAAAGGTCCCCTTTCGGATAGTGGGCCCTAAATATTCCCTATTCATCAAAATTAGTTGCCGAAAAAATTCAATGATTCCCAATATTTTAGGGATATATTTGGATAGAAGATGAGATGGTTGTGGGCATCCATAAACCCTTATTATAGAATAACTTTCAAATAAAAATATGCTTCCCTAATCATGTCCCAGTTTCCTATCCTCATCAAAACACCTAGATGGTTTAATAAATTTTCTTACAACCCTTGGGACCCTCTCAATCACATCACCTAGCATATTCATAATGGGATATATAAAATCATTATAAAAAGTAAGAGAATTTTCAAAAGGGTAGAATTTTTGATACCCTTGTCCAACTTTGCACATGTAGATTCTCTACCATCTCCTTTGTTTCTTCAATGAAACTTGGGTTTATATACCCCTCATTCTTATATAGGATCACGTGCATCAATAGTGAATACTAGTGAAACTTAAAATTCTTCAAGTCTCCCTATTGTGCACCAAAAATTTCATTGTGGATGACATTGATTATATGTGTGACAAATTCATATCCAACATTTGCATGTTAGTCCTTTATATACAATGCCATTATATATAGAGAACCAGGATCATTCATGGTCCCATCCAATCCCATTACTTTGTTCATACCAAAAACTAGAAATATCTTCTAAAATATTCAAGGGGTGTGATATCCCCTACCTTCTTTGGAATCTCCCCCTTCTCCTTCTTGGACATAGGGGTATTCTTCCTTGTGACCCTTCCAGTGAGAAAACTCTTTTGACTCTTGAAAGTTGCTTTGAGTTTCTCCAACTCAATAATATCATTCATGGGTCCTCCTAAGTCAAAAATGTCTATGAAGATCTCCCTATCCAATGTACACAATATGCTTTTGTATTTCTTATGAAAAGCATGGCTCACTAGATTATATGCTTTAATCAAATATTTTATTAGGTCTACATCCACAAAAACCTCTGGCACAATTAGCTTACCCAAATTCTTATTCCAAGGATTCGAAATAGGAGGCTTGCATGAGGAGTCTGAACCATAATGTGTTATTGTTATATTATAGTTTCATTCATCAAGAAATTTCCACTAAGCTACAAATATACCTAGTGATTCATGGAAATTGGTCAATCATGCGTGACCTTAAGTTTTTCTTCTTATTGCTATAGCTAAAGCGATCAAGGTTTCAACTTCGATGTGTCCTACGATGATGCCAAGGAGGCTATTTATGATGCAAAAGAAATAGCCAGTGGGAAACCTTGAATGGTTAGAGAGCCACTTTGGGCCATGTATGTTCTTCTTCCATTACATCCCCTTGCATCCCATAGTCTTAGATGTATTTAGGAGTAGGAGTAGAGTTAGTGTTAGACCTAAAACTTTGCCTAGGTTGTGTTGAAGATCCCCTACAGAACAACATTAAGAACTTTGAGGATGAAGAAGTGGTATATGATCAAGCATGGTTGTTTGGACCTAAATGGATATATAGCCAGCTACTGCATACAGTCAAAGAATCATGTGGAGTTGCCATGTTGTAGGGATCCTACTTAGAGAGAAAAATCAATTATGGAGGAAAGGATCCTACTTCAGCCAACCAGTAAGTGGATTCACTTGAGTACCTTTTGTTGCTAGTTTCATAAGGTGAGATTCTTCTCACCTCTGTCAATATGTTAGGTTAGGTGTGTGCTTAGTTTAGTTTGTTCTTGCTTTCCTAGGTTAGTGTTTATTTCTTGCTTTGTGTGTTTTCATTCTTGTGTTAGCTGCTCTACTTCCCCACCACCCAATTGAAATGACATATCCCTATGCTATTTTAGACTCTATAACCCAATGGACTAGGAACTTACCTTTTTCAAGGCGGTCTTCTGTAATAAAGAAAGTAAGTAGCCCGTGTCTCTATGTGTTTCCTGTTTCTTTGGTTGTTCCCTAAAATTTGTCATACCCATGCAAAACCAAAGATTCTAAGTCCCTTCTTAGACATTTGTATGTCTATGTCCTTAGTTAGAGCTAGTTGTTATTGTGTTATAGTTTTCTACATCAAGCAATGTCCACTAAACTATAAATATACATGGCGATTCATGGAAATTGGACAATTGCATGACCTTAAGTTTTTCTTCTTATCACTATAGCTATAGAGATGATGGTTGTTGCTTCAATGTGTCCTACGATGATGGAAAGGAGGCTATTTATGATGTGAAATAAATATTGCCATAGGTCATAGCGATTAGGCTTATCACTAAATGCAGGAGATGAAACTTTGTTACAGTGATGAGGGATGAGAAATTTCCATTGTCAAAATCTTTAGTGATCATGGACAAGTCAAATGAGCAAAACTTAGTTATATCAATGGATGATAAAAATCTTGGCATAGGCCATAGCGATGTGGAGATCGAGCTCACATTACACAAAAGAGAGGGTATCGCTATATCCTATAGCGATGACCCTATTGGAGGTTGGATTGAGTAGTAAGATGTGGTGATGAGCGATGAAAATGAAACATCGCTATGTGTTATAGTGATAAACCAAAAAAACATTAGTTTCATTTCGAGAGTTTTTGAGCAAGAACATGAAGACCCTCCATGATCCCCCAATATTTTCTTATAAGATAGGTGTTCAACATTTAAGCTTAGAGATGAACTGAATATAAATCATAAAAGGGTGGAAGAGCTCAATGAATGACATTCTGAGGGGTCGAAGAACTGTAGTAACAGATAGAAACAATCAAGAATGTTTCTAAAGTATTTCCCAATAGCTCATTAGATAATCAAAGGTCCATATTAATAGACACAAAGAGTTTAACCCAATCATTGTTGTTGCCTTTGGTAACTGATAAATGGCTTCTTGTAGTGGATCATTCTAGAAAAGAAGATGAATCAGTTCAACTATTTTCTGTAATGCTCCATCTCTGATTTCTATATGTATTCTTTTGAAAATCAATATAAATATCAACAATTTATCCTTCTATTCTTCTGCCATAGAAGAGACCATTGAGTGAGACTCGAAGGGTTGTAGGGAGGGATTTGATGATGTCTGGTTACTATTTTTCCTATCATTGTCTCTTGTTTGTTGAGCTAACATGCATATAGGTTAGTCTTTTTGGAATAGTAGGAAAAGTACTTGTGAAGCTACTAGTATTTGGGCTAATTAGAGTGTTAGTGCAGTGTTAGTAGTATGGGTAGTCAAAGTGCTATCTTTCATAGGTATTTCTGCTCTTTGCTAGAGCTGCATAACATTCTGCATCTGTAATGTGAAGTTAGGATTAAAGTGTGTTGGGAGTTTTCCATTGGGCAACCTTGACTGGTTAGAGAGCCCTTTGGGGCCATGTATGTTCTTCTTCCATTACATCCCCTTGCATCCCATAGTCTTAGATGCATTTAGGAGTAGGAGTAGAGTTAGTTAGACCTAAAACCCCGCCTAGGTTGCTTATGTCTATGAGTATCCTGGTTATCCTCTTTTACTCTCAGGTTAAGAGCATACCCCTAGTTACCCTTTTGATCACATAAAGACATAATTTCAAGTATATCTTACACATAAGGGAATTGTACCCTTCAATTCAGGGATTAGTGACATAGGAGTGCACCAATCCAATCGATTAGAGATAGCTTGTTTCTCATCACCTTGGGCATAAGGAGTCAATGTAAAATCAAATCAAGGTGTGGGACAAACTATTTACTAACATGTGTTACCAAAGTTATTCTTGAACTAAGAAAAGGAAAAAATGTACATACTTTCAAGGATCTACTTTATTTCATTTGTAGATATAGCATTTTTCTGTATGATTGTAAATAACCTTGCCTAATTTTATTTAGATTATTGGTCTTGCCTATTTCATGTGAAAATATCTATCTAAATCATATGTATTACTTGAATATTTGCATGTATTTCATCATCTTAAGCTTTTTATTTTGTGCAATCTATTATCGGTCAACTTATTCAAGTAAAAGAATGTATTCCTAGTGGGATTGAATTCAATATTATGGCTTCATATTTAATTTAGATTGATAAGTGCTTTGGGCTAGCATAGTTATATGATATTTTTTGAATTCAAGTGAAGACATAGGAAAGATAAATTAAAACATTAAATTTCTTACATCACCTCATTTCATTTCATGCAACACTTCTCCGCTTTCCTCTTCAAGTCAATAGTTAGGTGAACTCTCATTGTAAAGGAAGCCAACCCTCTCCAGAGATTCAATCGCATTGATCAAGTCCTATGTTTGAGATATTATTTCAATATTTCACAAGGTTATTTAGGTCACTAACGATCACCTAAATAGCAATGCAAAATTCTGTGACAACACTTTTTGGCACACATGATGAGATTTAATTTCAAGTTTGTTCAAGAAAACCTAGCAATTGGATGGTTTCAATAAAGAAATTCAATGTTTGTGCTATGAAATTAGTATTGCTCTTAGCATATCAACCTTCAAGAGGCTCACCTTCAAGAACTTGGAAAATCTAAGCTCTACAAATGATTCTTAGATCAAACTTGCTGCAATATATGCCCTTGATTAAAAAAAAGGCATCTTCTATAGCAAATTTTTCAATATACTAAACTCTCTTTTGGAGTTCTAGTACTAGAAGAAGAATAAGTAAGGGGTATTGAGTCAACTTCTCCATCCACTAGACCTCTTTCTACTCCTCCAATTATTAAATTACATCATAGGATTCCATCCTTTCATTTGAGTAGGTCATTATTTGATATGGTTGTCCCTATAGATTAGGTTCTTGGCTACCTGTATTGGTGGGAGCTCTCTCATACTAGCTCAAAGTCATGACATACCAATGTTTTCACTAAAGAGTTTACAAGATTTTATAGATGAAGCTTCCATTTCCCCCATAGATAATATTCACAAAGTCTAAAATATTTGTAATATTCATGGCATCACATAGGATGATTTGTTGTTAGACTTGTTGCATCATCATTAAAAGGAAAATCATTGTAGTGGTGCAAAGGATTACCCTACAACTTCATCTATAATTGGAATGAGTAAGGTGAAAGCTTGTGCAAGAATTTTAAAGACAAAATTGATCATCCATTAGTTTTAGAGAAATTGACAATCATTAAAAGATCACCCCATGACTACATGACAAACTTCAACTATAGATTTTAGAAAATATGGGATGAAATTACTATTGTGGGAAAGCCCTCTCTTGGTAATGTTTTATTGTATCATCTCATAGCTTTTAGTTAAGATATAGCCCAACAAGTGTAGAAAATGGAGGAGACACTCTATTGGTTCCACATGATATAGCCATAAAGGATAAAAATTGTTACATACAAGCTAGGAAGTTAGCTTCAAGGCCTCTAATGCCTCAATTCTAGATATTCCTACACATCAACATATTGTGGCTCCTATTCTAATTGTATCTGCAAGTAGGCCATGTATTGTTTCTCCACCAACTTCTACATCTCCTAAAGAGTTAGAGGAGATTAAAACCATGATGCACCAACCACAATCTCTAGTACAAACTATGGTGTAGCAAATGTAGGATTTTAATTTTGAGTTGAAAAATGTAAGTCAAGATGTTGGCCAACAAATGGAAATCCTTGGGAATGAGGTGACAAAACTCAAAATATAACATGCTAAAGGTATTAAGCTTTTTCAACTTTATAATTAGAATTATCCATCTAATAGGCCTCTATAATAAGGAAAAAAATCATAGGGCCAGAATAAGCCTTTCAACAATTCACCCTCTACAGCTCCAAATAAGACTAGGACTTTTGTCCCCCGCATTCCCTCCTGCCCCCCAAAAAAGAATATATATATATCAAAAGAAAGAATGGTTCCAACTTGGTAATCAATCTCACAATCAAGGTTAATTTTATTGAGCTCTAACTATGCAAGAGGAACCAAAAACTTCATGACAACAATATGATAAAAATAATTCTAATGTTTGATATCAAGCTCAAATTAATGAAGGTTCTTCTTATGCTAATTTTGGTAAGATTGAATTTGGTTGCATCAATCAAGAAATAAATGGTGTTGCAACCATACATATCACAATCCAAAGAATTCCAAACAAGGTCATTCTCCTAGTTCAAAATCAAAATAAAGAGAAGTGTAACAAGAAGCTAGAGGAGTATAAAGTTTATCCTATATGAACAAGGAGTGGATCATCAATTTCAGCTAGCCCTACACAACCCAAGAATGAGGAAAATATAATTAAGAAAATAAAAGCTCCTACTTTTTATGTCTCTTTAATAATACGAGATAAATTAGTTTACAATTGCATTATAGATTTAGGTGCTAGTACCTCAATCATGTCCAAGAGGGTTGTTGATCTACTAGGAATAATATATGAACATGTGACGAAGGGATTTGTTCAACCAGATGAAACTTCTACAAAGAATGTAGGGGTGCTAAAATCTTTTAATTTGACCTTCCATACATGCCTCAATTGTACCCTCTTGTAATACATATTAATCATAGACCTTACTACACACTTTGTTATCTCTCTATCTAGAGATCTCATTGCTAAAATAGGTGGTTGTATAGTCTATGATTAGTCCCACATATTTTTTAGAACTATATATAACACAATAACTTATATAAAGTAAAAATACTTCACCAACAATCATGTAGATTATTAAATGTTTAGTCATGAAAAAATGAATTATACTTTCTATGATGAGGAGGAAGAAGGAATGATCCATGAACCCAATGCCCTTATTAAGGATATTCTGCATCTAATTTTAGATGAGTGGGAAATATAGAATCACAAACTAGATCCATTTAAACATATGGATGAGGTTTGGTCAAGAATCTACATTATCCATGAATAGGATGTTGTTATTCCATTTATGATCCAAGATGAAAGA
Source organism: Cupressus sempervirens (assembly GCA_028749045.1). Lineage (NCBI taxonomy): Eukaryota > Viridiplantae > Streptophyta > Pinopsida > Cupressales > Cupressaceae > Cupressus > Cupressus sempervirens. The sequence continues at coordinate 898,240,429 of CM053783.1, read as the reverse complement.
GAATAAATGGAACAACAACTCAATGAGTTTTTTTTTGTTTCTAGTGGGTATGGTGATGAAAGGGTAGTTAATCTATTTGATTACCTCACCATTTTTATAAGGATAGATAGATTGATTGGAAAGAGTGTTCATCTTTAATGAGATAGATAAGTAATCTCTACCTTTCAAAGATGAAATGGACAACAAAGATCAATTAATTCATTAGGATGAGCATCATGATAAAATGAGAGGTTCACCTTTTCCATCAAATTTATGTGGACTAATTCAGTGTGACCAACTAGGTGATGGTGGGAGGATGGTTCTCGGGTAATTAATTGTTTTATTTAATTTTATTTTTATAAATTCTTGTAAATAGCATGCTAGATTTTTTTTGTTTCCAAGAAGTGCATGAGCGCAACTATTCCCTTCTCGAGATAGAATTTTTTTCTTTTTGCTAAGACTGCATAAGTTGTAGATTTTTCATGAAGTTACAAGTGGACTTACACATTGTTTCAACATTGATGCTTCCATTCCCAATGTATTAAAGAATGTTATTGATCTTTTGCACATAGCAGGCATGTGCCCCTTGAAGTGTCCAAAAATATTGATTATTTTTCTTGCCATAAGATCCTCAAATTGGTTTTTTCTCATAGGATCTAGTTGAGAAGATATGCGGAGACAATCAATGAGGAATGCTTCAAAAAAAGAATTTTAGTGTAACATTCCTCATGATACTCCAAAATAGGCATGTAATGCTTCAGCATGATTTTGGCAAGACTTGTCTACGATCTCACCAAAATCCTAAACATTTTTTTTGTTGGGCTTCAGGGTCAGATATCAACACAATGGGTGAGGGGTCTTCATAATAAGTGTCATTAGCATATTTATAATTTTCAACAAAGATGAAATGGTACTTTTGATGTGCCTTGTTACTTTGGTGAGGTTTTTCAACATGGATCTTTCCACTACATGTTCATAAGTAATAATTTTAATGAGATGTTTCGATAAGACATATTTGGGTCTTGCTAAAATGACCCCTCTTTTGATTTATCAATGAGGGCCTTGCTAATATTGGTTACATCAACATATTGGAAGGTATAAATTTTTTTTATTTTCAATAGTATAGGTTATGTTGATAGGAGTTTCATAAATGAAAGATCCCTGATGGTGGGTTGGTGCATCTCAAGGTTAGTTGGTCAATGATGGAGCTAAGTTTGTACTTTTTTTATTAAGTACCAAGAGTTTGGGAGATCTTGATGTGATCAATGTAGATTTAGTTTTCAAGAGGGAGAACATATTACAACACAAAAAGAATATTCTATGTCAATAAATTACATTGATGATTTTTTTATCAATAAGATTGGCTATAGGTTGGATGATCAAATTATACAAGATGTCATTGGGATAGTCACCCTTATGAATCTCTTCATCAGTAGTCAAAATCAAAGATTTTTTATGTTTTGATGGATTATATTATGCCAATAGATTCATTAGTGAAGTATTTTTGCAGTCTCATCCATATCTAAGGATAAACAATAGAATTAGAGTTTTAATTGATGTAACTTTGTGTAGCTTTCTCGATGGTTAGTGTTTTACATCTATGAATTGACACATTTACAAGAGGTGGTTGATTATGGCACTGGTTAAGTTTCAAGAAAAATGCACCAAAGATTTAAAAAAATAGTCAAACTAGTTTTTTCTTGATTTGCAATAACATAATGATTTTTTTCCTCAATTAAAAAAAAAAATATCGGTCACAAAAAATGTAGATCATAAATAACAAATCCTAAATTTTTTAGTAAAATCTATTGTGTTTTCGAGTTTTTGAATTTTAGTCAATGGTGTGTCTTGAGCTTAGCCATGTCTATTAATTATTGGGGTAACTCCTCCTAATAATAAAAAAAGGATACTTTGGTACCAAAAGGGATAAGAATTCCTTAGAGAGCTTGTGTTGATGAGGAACAAAAAGATGTTGGTTGCATTTATTGTGTTAGCTACTTTCAACGACTTCTCTACCCTTGTCGATAGATTTAAATGGTGTCATTACTATATTATACCTCCATTGGCTTCACCCATTGTTGCATGACCATTACATGGTTGGCCTTGATTCAATTCTAGACATTATGAAATATATCATAGAGTACTTACAAGAATATGGCCATTCTTTTTCAACAAAAGATTTATCAGTATTCTCTTTCTATCACTTGGATGCCTTCAACTTGTAGATCATATGTCCTTCTAATCTGATCTTCTTGTAACTCAATCCTTGACGAGTTTGAACCACAATATATTCCTAGAATTTTTCTTGAACTCATGAAAGGAAAAATGTACATACTTTCAAGGATTTTATTTGTTTAAACATCCTTGTTGGATTTTAATGAGATTATGGTCTAGATTATTAAAAGTGAATTTTTTGTGTAAATCCTACTTATTACCAGCAAATTTTCATTTATTTCATTATTTTAATCTTTTTGTGAAGTAAAATCTATAATTGGCCAAACCTATTCAAATGAATGAATGTATTCTTAGTTGGATTTATTTCAATATTTTTCCTTATATGGTATAGGGGAAGGGATTCTATTGGATGTCTACAACCAAATGCATAACCATCAATGTACCTTCCCTCTAGTGGAAGGTCACTCATTAGTACTCATTTATTGCTAAAGCTTGTTCTACCCTTTTATGGGATCTTATAATATTTAAAATGGCATTTCCAAAGATGAGGCAAGGAGGGTCAATGATATCGACAAATCATTCAAAGATGTTATTGAAGGTTCTCCAATAATCCCTATTGACACATGTTTCTTTAGACAGGACCAACTAGGATCAGTTTGGCTTTATGAGAAGGAGGAGGTAAGGTTCTTAGTACCAACCCATTTTTTATCAAAACATATGCAAAAATGTCCATAACAATAGAAATTGAAAAAAGTAGGCTTCGGAATACAACTATTTTCTTGGTAGCCCAAGATCTTAATTGCATTCCCTCAAGAAATTATTTGAATGATTGGGTGCTTAATGTCTAGAACAAAAAATATGGATTTCAAACCTCATTGTTTTGCCTAGTTCAAAAAGGCCTTTTAATCCTATTTTTCAAAAACTATAACCACCAAAAAGAACTAGTTAGAAGAAATAATGGAAGATTGGCTCAACCATGATTTGAGCAATACCATGGTCTCCTGAGGCCACCCTTGATGAAATCATTGCACTATCGTGTCCTAGATGGATCACCTTGGGTGATATTCCCCATTTTTTGTGCAATCTCATCCCACAAGACCTTCCCCTATTGGGTTTATTATTAGAGTAGATCATACTACTAACCTTCTTACTCATTCTGATGCAAGGGTTTTAATTTCTATTAATCTAGGTAATGAGATCCACAATAAAATCCTATATGAAATAGAAGGTTTTCAATTTGCATGCCCTATTACATTCCTTGGTGGGACAAATATATGTTTTATATGAAAAAAGGAGGGGCACATAAGGAAATATTTCCCAATTATCAAACCCAAGAATGGTCATGTGCCTAGCAAGAAAACCCCTAACACTCGACATCTAGGTCATCCTAAGAAATTTTCTCTAACCTCTAACCTCTAACTATAGGTGGAGATGGATGCCTTGCAATAAAAATTTATTCATAATAATGTTAATAAGGAACATTTGAATTCTTCCAAGCCCCCAATTATTAGTGGGTTTCCATATTTAGATACTATCTCATTTGGTCTTGAGCAGAAAGGTGACATACCTAAACATAGAACCCTTAATGCGTAACAACTTGATCTTCAAAAAAATTAGGAGGAATTCTATAGCTCCTAAGAGAAAAAAAAAATCCATTGTCTATGGTAGTATTATTCTTGAAAAGGAGTTGTTATGTGCACTAGTTGGCATAGAGGGAGTAGAGGAGATGGAGCCTACATTGATGTGTGCACCCCTAGAAGAGGAGGAAAGTGTGGATACCATAATTGAAACATCCACCAGTGATAAACTTAATAGCCTAGAGTCTCTCCAAGATGCTTATTATAGAATTGATATATTATAAGATTTTGATCTAATTGTTATACCAACTAAATCTTTCTCTACCTTGTCAGAGGCGCGTCCACTAGTGAAACCTCCCTCTCCATCTAATGATCCTACACCACCCAGTGCAGAGGAGTTTGTGAATCCTTTTGCAATTGATCAAGATGAGGGGAGGAACATGATTATTCATGTGTCCCCTTTAAAATAAGGAGAGAGATTTACTTTTCAATCCCAAAAAAGAAAGACAAGAGTTAGGAAAGACAAAATTGCTATAGATAATGATGAAGAGATGAAAATGAAAACTAGGAGAAAATCCAAAAGAAAACGGGGACACCTCTGGGCTCCAAAAACTATCCTATGGGTAATAAAAAAACAAAAAAAGTAGTTCCCCAACAATTGTAAGAAATTGTAATCCCCGGGAAGAGAAAAGGATAAAGTCTCATCATGATGGAATTGAACCTAGCATTATTAAACATGAGGGGATTGGAATCCAAGAAAATACATTGCTAAGAAGTTCTTAATAGGTAATAAGAACTTATATATTTTGTTCCTCCAAGAATTCAAATCCACTAGTTTTGTCTTGGATATAGCTCTTAAGTGCATTTGAAGAGAAGAAAAAGCTTCTTTTGCCTCCCATGCAAAAGGAAAAGGAGATGTTATTATTTTAGACGTGAGATCTAATTTGTATGGTACTATTGTGGAATGGGGAGCATCTCCTTGCAACAAAGCTATTTGGGTTAGAATCCACAAGGATGGAAAATAATTTAGTCTTTGCAATATTTAAGACCCAAATGACCATAGGGAACACATAGTTTATTATAAATGGATTTGTGATCTCCCCAATTTGCCTTGGTTGATTGGAAGAGATTTCAACATGGTCACTGCTTCATGTGATAAGATGAGGGGAAAGAAATATGAATTGAAATGAAATGAGAGGTTCTAATGCTATAAAATGATTATTAATATGAGGATTAGTGATCCATTAGAAGGAGAAAAAGAAACCCACAAAGGTATTTGGTATACTTGGTCAAACTTCCAAACAGGTGAAAAGAAGATCTCTTGTAGGCTTGATCGATTTCATGCTAATAGGGAATTTTCAGATTTTCCTTAGGGGGGCAAAAGTCACCCATGACTATCACCCCATACTCCATTTCTAAATAGCATGTGTGGCTTTGGGGGAAGATTTCAAGAGGGATATACAAAAGTCATGATAGTTTATGTCTTAATACTTCTCTTTTGAATGATGAAGACTTTAATGTTGCTATCAATATTATCAGTTGGTTCAATAACATGATAGGGGAAAAGAAATATGCCATTGAAAATTGGCATCAGAAGGTAGAATCTTGGAAAGCCTTATTCAAAACTATGGGAAAAAAGAAATCTTTAGATGGAAGAAAATAAGAGCTTGCAGTCCACAATAAACTAAATGAAGTAGAAGCCTCGCTACAAAATAACCAAGATTGTGAGGTATTGAATGTGAGGCTGATCTATGCTAAAGACTCGGTGAGGAAATACAAACATCATTGTATACAAGGAGCCAAAAATAGAGCTAGAATCAACTGGGTCAGCCTAGGTGACAAGGGGTCAAAATATTTTTTTAACATTCTTAAGATGAAAGAAGCTAGGACCAGAATTGATTACATTAGACAAGACAAAAAGGAACTTAAGAACCAAGGGAAAATACTATAAGAATTTGTTAAATTCTACAACTAGTTGTTCACAGCAGAGGAATCATGGTCTAGCATGGATAATTCACGGAAAGACATAGAAAATATGATCCCAAAAAAACTCTCCAAAGAGGATAGGATAGGATTAGAAAAGGTCATATTAGAAGTTGAAATCCTCACTGAAATTCAACACATTAGTAATGAAAAAGCACCTAACCTAGATGACCTTGTAGACAGCTAAAATCCTTTAGAAAATAAAGTATTTTTATTTTCTGAAAAAGTCCCTGATGACATCATCATTTATTAATTTATTATTTATTTATTTTATTTATTTATTTTTATGCCATTAAATCCCTTTGTCTTAATTAAAAATATTTAATTTAAGGAATCCCTCCCAAAAATGTTTAAATCTTATTTAAACATTATTTTCCTTATTTATTAATTATTTAATTAATAAATTGACCAAAAATCCCAAAATAAATATTTGATTTATTTTTTGCCTAAAACTTGGCCAATTTCCTTAAGACCACTAACCTCTTCCAAAATCTTCTAATCCTTCTTTAATTTCGATTAAAGGCTAATCCCATCATTTTCTACCCCTAATCCCAACTCAAAATATTTAACTAAGGTTAAATATTAATTCTCATATTTATTAAAAATGTTTTAATAAATATCTCCTCAAACCAAACCTATGAGATAAATAAACTTTATTTATCCTAACCCTAAGCCTATCCCTAAACCCCTTTTTTTAGCCTAATCCACCCCATCCACCCATACTAACCAAGCTTAGCTACTAACTCACCCACCCTCATTAAATGCCATCCACTTGCATATCTCTAAGAAGCTTAGTCTAATCCTAAATCACGTCTAATCCCCCCCCAAACCTTGTCACATTCCCTAAGCAAGCTTAAGACTTTCCTAAGCCAAGCAAAGTCAACAATCTCAACTCCCTCCAAAATATCCCAACCACTAAGCCTTCAATGCTCTTACAAGGCCATAAAGACTCTTACAAGCCCATTCATTGCTCTTACAAGCCATTAAGAAGGGTCTTTATGAAGATATTATCTCTTGAGCCTCCTTTGTTGACTCATCCTTGCCCTTTCCTCCATCCTCTCACCTTGTGACATGTGTCACTCCTTGATTGGCTGTAAGGAAGCACAATCCATGTGCTCTCCTCTCATGCAATCCTAGCCCTCCTTAATCATTTCCCCATCCTTGCATCTTAGCCCTCAAACCCTCAAGCCCTTAGCCTATAAATTGGATCCCCTCCCAAGCCATTTCATCACAATCCTTGAGTTAAAGTTATAATGCTAGTTTCCCTTAATCATACCCTTATAATGCCAAATTGAGAGCTCACAAAGCTACCAATTTGCCATTACCCATCTCCACCATTGAAGCAAACTTGAAGCCCTTTGAGCATGCATACTAATCCCTCATTTAGATTCATCTAACAAGCAAAGAGCTAATTCTTATTGGGAGAGTCCATTCATTTGGCTCACATTCCTAATTATGGGTTCCTCTTTAGTCTCTCTTATATGTTATATTAATCTTTGTTAGTTAATGCTTTGTTCTTTTAATAGATTAGTGTTTCTTGCTAACATATTAGTATACACAAACCTACCAATTGATTTTTTATAAACATAATAGAAAGTGGATTGGCAAAGACTTGTTGAAAGTGTACAATGAAGCTTTTTCAAAGGGATCCCTGGGAGGTAACATAAATGATGGCATGATTATACTTCTCCCCAAATATGAAGATAAAATCCTATTAAAACTGGAGGCCAATTACTCTTTTGAATGTTTCATACAAGATACTTGCTAAGATGTTGGCTAATAGGATGGAAAATGTTTTGCCTAGAATTATTAATTAGACCTCAACCAAATTTGTGAAAGGAAGGTATATTTTAGAAAAATTAATAAGATTTTGGGAAGCACTTGATTGGGATAAGGAAACCAATTAGCAGGTATTCATGGTGCTATTAGACTATGATAAATCTTACAATAGGATACAGTGGGTTTTTATTATCATGATGATGAAATAGTTGGCCTTTCCAGAATACTACTATTGTATGGTGCAAACTTTGTTCAAAGATGCTAATACATGTATTGAGATTAATGGAAGTAGAACCAATACCTTATTACTCACTAGGTCTTTTAGACAAGAGTGTCCCTTTGCACCTATGTTGTTTTTCATAGAAACTAATGCTCATAGGTACATCCTAAGAGACAACAGTACCTCTCCTAGAGTAAGAGGTATTTCCTTTCCCAATCATGAAGAAGTCTCCAATATCCAATTTGCAGATGACACAACCATCAACTTGATTATGGAAGAAAGAAATGTTCAAAATCTAATGGTGAAGCTAGACCTATTCTATAAATCCTCTTGTAGAAAAGTATATCTCCCCAAATCCATCATGGTTGGATGGAAAGATAACCCCCCATCCTGGTGTGAGAAACTTGGTCTAGCATGGGGAGGTCCTAGTCATATAGTCAAGTATTTGGGAATAACTTTCTCTATATCCCCCAATTTGGGAGAAATGTAGAATTGGGTAAAAAGTAAGCTGGACAAAAAAATTAATAAATGGAATAATAGGTTCTTATCCTTGGCTGGTAGAATGCAAAATTTCTAGAAGATCCTCTCCTCCTACACTATCTACTAAGCTTCATCCAGGATGTTCAATCAGAGTCAAAAAAATTGTTTCCAAAATATGGTTAGAGATTTCTTATGGTCAGATGGGAAAGGTAGCATAAAATCACATGAAGTGAAGTGGAAATGGTACACAATGAGTAAATCATTGGGAGATATGTGGTTAAAAGACCTTAGAATTCAAGGGTTTTCACTTGTAGTCAAATGGATCACAAGAGCCATAGAAAGCAATGAACCCTAAAAAAAAATTATTAGAAACAATATTCTAAGAGATCATCCAAGTAATGCATCCTACTGTAAAAGATTAGATATAAGTGATATGTTGTCAGGCAAATTTGCAATTAAAGTGAAAGGATCTAATGTGTTAAAAAAATTATGGAGAGGTTGGGAAGCTATTAGTGTTAGAATAATTAGAATAATTGGGGGGTGAATTAGTTATCCTCATGTCTAGATGTACCAATTTAACTTTTAACAACTTTAAACAACTTAATCAATCTCATAAATCCACTTATCCAATATAGAAACTCATCAATAAATCAACTTATTCATCTTATCACCAACTCTATATTTTAGTGTATGCCGACTAAGAGAAATATAATAGTAAATAATATGAAACATGAAAACAACATTCACACAAGTGTAACACCATGATTTAATGTGGAAACCCAATTTGGGAAAAACTACCAAGGAACATGCTACCACTTTTTCACTCTTCTGAAGTGAGCTGGGTGAAGATCCAACCTATTAAAAGTTACAAAAAAAATTTTTAGGTGTGACCATGTTAAAGGATTAATCACCCTATTAGGAGTAGCATGGTTAGAGGACTTTAAACCATTCCATTAGAATGTCACCTTGATTAAAGGGTTTACTGTTAGGTCAACCTTTATTTAAGGATTTTACTTCCACAATGGTTATAAAGTATTAGCTAGGTTCAATCTGATAAAATAAAACTCACTCTACAAATTCGGATCTCCATTCAACTCATTCTTGGTGCATTGACTGGACTTCATCACATACTCCATCTCTGATCTACTTGGCAACCCTTCAAGCAATCATTCTTCACCAAGCTCTCATGTTTACTCTGCTACTCTATTCTTTATAGGGTCTTCATAAGTTCACCAATCAACAACCATAAAATATCTCATATTCCTCCTTAAATAGGTAGTTTTAATCTTTTTCTACTTAAACATAACTATAGATCTTAGGGTTTGATTAGATTCATCGAATCTGTCCATTATTTATTCCTTCTCATTCTTCCTTGAGACTTATGGAAACTTCTCATTAAATCCTTTCCTTTGATCACTTACCAAACTCAATTCTTGCATAAAATATGCCATCTCATCAATCCTTATCATTCACACATTTTGACCACTCTAAGAATTCAACTATGTTGACCTTAAATCTTTATTCCCTCACAAACTATTATTTTGTCGACACTCGATCATCACTATATAGCTCAGTCACTATTGATTCTATCTTGCTTGACTTATCCTTGTTTTCACAGTATTCATTGTGCTTGGTCACTACTACAATTTTCTTCTTCATCTTGCTCAACCATTAGTATCACTTGGCTGATACTATTTTGCTCGACTATTACTTAAATTCCTTAATCTTCTGCTTCAAATTCTTCATTGACCTAGTAAACCTATCACTTGGTCAAGCTTAATTTTTAACTCTCCTTATTTTCTTTCATCAACCATCTCTTGTAGGCTTAAACTCAACATTCTTCTTTGCTTAATATAATGATCAAACAACATAATGCCTTGTCAAATACAAACTGATAAAGTGCCCATTGTAATTCCATCATACTTACTCCTCTTTTCTCTATAACTTTACTAGCTCATCTAGTTATCTCTCTTTTGAAATCCTCTTTATTAATCAATAGATATAGAACTCTACATTGTTATAAAATGACAACATAGCAATTGTACCAATATTAGTTTCCAACAATCTCCCTCTTTGGCATTGATGTCAACACCTTTAGTTACGATATAATGGAAAAAGTATTCTCTTGATTTTCACTATCAGCTCCCTTTGTGTTCTATATCATATCTTCATTAATATCCTTAGTTTTATTCTAATTCTCATCCATGCAATCTCTTATATTCTCTCTCTTTACTTCTTTATACTTCTCCCTTTATGATACCAATTCATATTCTTCATGCTGACACCAATTGTAACATGACTCACTCTTTCTCATATCTCTATGATAGTAAACTAAAATTCATGTTCTCCCTCTTTGATTTGTAATTTATATTGAATGGCAACTATCATATATCTCTCCCTCTTTGACAACAATGCCAAAGACATCATTCATTACATCTTCTATTCATCTCAATCTTTAAGTGACACATATTCTCCCTATCATTGTCTGTATTGACTAATCTTATAAATTATTTCTCCCTCTTTCAACTTATTTGTTGACTATATATTTTCCTTCTTTTCACATTATGTCCACACCTTTAGTTGGCTCCTAAAGTGTGATCTCCTACATCAATTTGTATGATATTCTAATCATAACAACTGACACAATGATGCATCTCTTCTCAATTTTCTTTAGATAGGGGAATGACCCTAATTCACCTCTTAGATATACATATGCATCCTTAGGTAATGCCTTATTCAATATATCAACTATATGTTCCTTTTTGTTTACATAATCTAATCTTCTTTTTCTTGTACTAACTCTCTTAAGTAATGATACTTGATTTCAATGTGTTTTGTCTTTGTGTACATCACAAGATTCTTAGATATGTTTATAGCACTTGTGTTATCACAATATATCACCATAGGTTCAATAATCTCTTCCTTCATACCTTTTAGCAATTGCTTGATCCAAACAAATTTTGAACAATTCACTACTCCTACAACATATTCAACTTTTGCTATAGATTGTGAAATACTTTTTTCTTCTTGGTTGTCCATGAAATCAGTCTCTTTCTTAGAAAGAAAGTGCATTCACTTGTACTTTATATGTCATCAACATTTTCATCCCAATCAACATTAGTGTAAACTTTCAGTTCAAACTTGTCATTATTCTTGTACCATAATCCATAGTCTTATGTTCCTTTCAAATATCTCAGTATCCTTTTCATAGACATCAAGTGATTCTCCTTAGGATTAGTAGAAATTTTTGCAACAATAGCAACAACTAATATAATTTTAGGTCTACTATGAGAAACATATTACAATTTTCCAATCATTGACCTATACAATGTTTGATTTACTTCGATAGAATCATCATTCTTTGAAATTTTATGTCCAATAACCATAGGTATTCCAACTGGTCTTGAATCTTCCATTCTAAAGGTTTTCAATATCTCCTTTATATACTTTAATTGTGTAATGTATATATCTCCCTTCATTTGATAAACTTGCAAACCAGCAAATAATTATATTTCTCCAAAATTTGATATCTCAAATTCTTTCTTCATCTCATTAGCAAATGGTTTGCACAATAAAACATGTCCTCCAAATATGATATCATCTAAACAAAAATTAGATAACAATATCCTTTCCTTATATTTTCTTTTCAAATATAGATTTCTGTTGTCATTAGTTTTTACAAACTGATTTTCACCAAATATTGCATGTAACCTTTCATACCATGCTCTGGGAGCTTGTTTCAAACCATACAATACTTTGTGGAACTTACATACCATGTTTTTCTTTCTAGGGTCAACAAATCCTTTAGGTTGTTCAATGTAGACTTCTTCTTCTAAGATTCCATTAAAAAATATAGATTTGATATACATTTGATATACCTTGATATTTTTGTAAGTAGCATATGCAAGTAATGTTTTTACTCCTTCAAAGCTTGCAACTACAGCAAATCTCTCTCCATAGTCAATTTCTTCCTCTTGTGAATATCCCTTACAAACCAATCTTCCTTTGTTCCTTGTGACTTCACCTTTCCCATTTAGCTTATTTTTGAATACCCACTTGGTTTCAATCACATTTATCCTTTGGTTTAGGTACCAATGTTCATGTCTTGTTCTTCTCTATTTGATCAATCTCCCCATTCATTGCTTTAATTCAATCTTCATTCTCCAATGCATCTTTGACTATTCTTGACTCAAACTCACATATTAAACATGTATCATTCTTTAAAAAAATTCTTTTCACGACTCTTGGATCTTTGTCTCCAATGATTTAATTAGGTTTATGGCATATTCTCACATACTTTTTTAAGACAGGTTTAGATCTTCTCTCTTCTTGTGATAGTTCACTTGGTTCAAATTTCTCATCTTCTTCAAATGTTTCCTACTGTAACTTAGCTCCTTCTACCTGATGTTCAGTATCCTCATCCTATGAATCAACACTTATATCATGATGCTCAACAGCTTGCTGATGCTCAACAAAGATTCTCTGTTGTAACTCAACAATGCCACTCTATTGATGTTTGATAATCACTATCTCATGTTCAGGTAAAGTACTAGGTTCTCCTTCATATATGTATACAACAATTTCGTAATCTTCAAGTTCCTTCTTTCATTCCTCTTCATTCTTTTTTGCAAATTTATCGACTCTAATATTTGCACTTTCCACAATTTTATTAGTGTTAAAATTCAAATACTTGTATGCCTTGCTTTTAGTAGAATATCCTAGGAATGTACCTTCATTACTCTTTGCGTCAAGTTTTCCTTTCCTTTTGTCTTTCAATATGTAACACTTGCTTCCAAATACTTTGAAATAATTGATATTAGGTGCATACAAATACCATAGTTCACAAGGGGTTTTATTTTTACCTTTCATAGCTTGAACTTGGTTAAGTGTATAGATAGTTTTACTTATAGCTTCTCTACAATAATTTTATAAAATACTCTTTTCCATCATCAATGTTCTTGCACACTCCATGATTGATCTATTCCTTCTTTCAACAATGGTTGAGTCCTTGGTGCATACATTTGTCTTTTTATTCATTTGTCATTTTAGAATGTATTGAACTCATTTGATATAAATTCACCACCTCTATTTGATCTCAAGCATTTCATAATTTTATTTATTTCCTTTTCAACTCTAGCTAAATACCACTTAAATATTTGAAAAGCATTAGATTTTTCTTTTAGAAATATCACAGTCATCATTCTAAAGAAATCATTAACAAATAGAATAAAGTACTTGTCTCCACAATAACTTTTCACTCTAATAAGACCACATAAATTAGTATGAACCAACTCCAAAATATCATTAGAAGAATAGGTCTTTCTCTTGAAGCTAGACTTTGTCATTTTTCCCATTTGTAACTACTTGCACATCACTTTATTAGGTTTTCTTGATCTTGTTAATCCTCTTACTCTTTTCATCTTACTAATGCTTACCAAATTATCAAAGTTCACATAACACAACCTCTTATGCCACAACATCTTCAAATGTACAAATAGACATGTATCTTAAGATAGGTCTAGATAGAACAACTTACCTCTCTTTTTCTCTCCACTTCTAATCAATTCACCAATAGCATCATAGATTTTTACCCTTTTCTTTTAAAAAACAACTTGGTAGCTTGAACTATTCAGATGTGCCAGACTCAACAAGTTATATTTCAATTCATCAACCCAATATGTATTACCACATATGATCTTGTCATTTAATATAATATATCCTTTACCTTTCACATAACATGGTGCATCATTTTCAAATTTAACACAACTTCCATTATAGTGGTCTAGCTTTTTAAAATTACTTGTATCGCCAGTCATATGATGTGAGAAACCACTATCAATATCCATTAATAATTATTACTCATATGTGAAACTAGAGAAATTTTCTCATCTTCGTCAAATTCATCTTTCATTGCAACATAAACAACTTTGTCATCATGTTCATCTAAATCACTTTCAAAACCATCTTCTTCAGCAATGCAACAAGATTTCTTAACTTTTCCCTTGTATTCTTTGTTACCTTAGTTATCTTTTTTGGCTCTCTTTCCTCAATATCTATTATCTTTTCTTTCCTCATTTTCATCTTTGTCAGGACACTTTGCAGGAATATGAACAACTTTGTTACATGTAAAATAGATTATAGGGAGTTTACCTTGTATTTGTATTTTCCTCTTGGTAGCCTTCTTGCCAATAATGCTTCAAGATCATCAAGATCATCATCTGAATCACTATCATTGTCCACATGCTTTCTCTTTGAACTTTTTATTCTTTTATATCCATCAAGGGTTAGTTGAGACTTGAAAGAAGATTCAATAGTAGAAGGAGTATAATTATCAAAATTTGACAATTTAAATGCAGTGAGTCTACCAACTTGACTACCTAGGGTCATATCATTACTAGGTGTACATATCAATTTTTGTATTGTAGATACTCTAATAGCATAGATAGAAAGTAGAGTTCTTAATACTTTATTTATCATAATTTTATCATATATGTATCCTCTAACACCTCTAATTGCATTCACCACTTCTTTGATTCGGCCACAATATTGTGCAACAATTTCTCCTTCTTTCATTCTCATGTCATCAAACTTACCTCTCAAGCTTTCTTCTCTAGCCCTTAACATATTTTTCTCTCCTCCATGAATACGTGCCAACTTATCCCACATTTTCTTTGTAGTAGTGCATTCCTTTACATAATCAAACTCATCATAATTTAGGGAAGATGTCAGATCTATCATCATTTTATAGTTTTCCTTCTCTTTTATTTTCTCAATTGTCATGGGTCTAGGAAATTCAATGTATTCATTGTCGAAGTAGTATAATGTATATTCTCTAACACTAGATAGATGAAATTGCATCAAACGTTGCCATGTTGGGAAGCTCTCTTTTTTCAACTTGGGTACCTCTCTCTTAGATATTTTGATCTTTAGCTAAAGTTCCTTCAAACTTTCCTTACAAGCATGAAAAGCTTTGCTACCAATTGTTAATTAGAATTATTAGAATAACTAAGAGGGGAGAGGGTGAATTAGTTATCCTTAGGTCCAAATGTACCAATTTAAATTTTAAAAACTTCAAATAACTTAATCAATCTCATAAATCCACTTAGATAATATAGCAACTCATCAGTAAATAAACTTATTTATCTTATCACCAACTCTCTATTTTTGTATGTTGAACAACAAAAATATAACATAAAATAACATAAAACATGAAAACAACATTCACACAAGTATTACACCAATATTTAATGTGGAAACCCAATTTGGGAAAAACCATCAAGTAACATGCTACCACTTTTTCACTCTTAAGAAGTGAGCTCGGTTAAGAGCCAACCATGTTAAAGGTTTAAAAACACATTATTAGGTGTGACCCTATTAAAGGATTTAATCACCTTATTAGGAGTAGCATGGTCAGATGACTTTAGATCATTCCATTAGAATTTCACCTTGATTAAAGGTTTACCAAATGGTTGTTAGGTCAAACTTTATTAAAGGATTTTATAGCCACAATGGTTAGAAAGTGACAACTAGGTTTGATGTTATAAAATACAATTCACTTTGCAAATTCAAATCTCCATTCAGCTCATTCATTGTTCATTGAATGGACTCCATCTTTGATCTTCTTCGAAACCCTTAAAGAAATAATTCTTCACCAACTTCTCACTTTTCCTCTGATACTCTATTCTTCATAGATTCTTCTTAAGTTTTCCAATCAACAACTATAAAACATCTAATATGTCTCCTTAAATAAGTAGTTTTAATATTTTTCCTCTTAGACATAACCGTAGATCTTAGGTTTTGATCAAATTCATTAAATATGTCCATCATTTCTTCCTTCTCCTTCTTCCTTGAGACTTATAGAAACTTCTCATTAAATTCTTTCCTTTTATTTCTTAACAAACTCAATTCTTGCATTGAATACTCCAGCTCATCAATCCTTAT